>CM034150.1:103989796-104472477 GCA_019776745.2 Taxus chinensis
CATATGAGGTGATTCAGGATATGCTCGACATTCTTGCTACACTACTGGGCCTACGAGCATATCATGTGTTTATGACTAGTAGGGTTGCCCCAGCAGCAAGGGCCATAGGCAGTGTATAGGTATGGGTTTCAGAGGTGGTTGGGGGTCGTGGGCCAGCCACGAGTAGTTATCACAGGGCGAGATGTCACGTACTATAGGCATATGTTAGAGGGCCTGACCGCACTAGATATTATATGGAGGCCATACAGAGGCCATCAGCCCCATGGAGGAGCCCAAGCACAGCTGCGATGGATCCAGTACATCTTTTGTATAGCTGGATGGAGACCTGGGGAGCATGAGCAGATTCCCCTAGAGAGGGTACGACCGACAGTTGGGCCTACAGCAGGATGAGCCACCTCCCTTCCCACAGTATCAGAGGGAGGATGTAGAGGTACCACTGCCTCTTCCACAACCATTAGACCCGTAATTTCTAGGTCGCGGAGAGACTGGCCGATGATACTGTGGACATACACTGGTGTTACAGGTATCATTTTTGGTTTGGTGGGCTAACGGGCAGAGGGCAGCCATAAGAGTACATCCCACACAGCCAGATTTCAATAGGCTGTTATAGCAGAGAGGGATTTGTCTCTTGGGTCAGGTAATAGTTATTACAGGGGCAGCTTGCTACTGCACAGGAGAAGATCAGGGTGCTACAGGGGTAGTTGGCCCATAGCACAGGTACATAAGGACAAGGAGTTCAGGCTCATAAATAGGTATATTTTATTTGTAAACCACAGGTACAGGAACCTATGCAAAATGGTCAGGGTTTATCTTATATTAGGATCGTAGGAGACCAGCCCCACCAGCCATGGTGGCACGTATGCCCGATATATGGATTCGTCAGAGTGTAGGCTCACTATCCTATCAGGACATACTAGATGGTACCTAGGGGTCGACTATCAGCCATATGTAGCTCACAGAGCTGAGACATCCCGGAGTCATAGGTCAAAGGGGGCCATCAGCCACAGCCGGTGGGTCAGTGACAGGTAGGAGGTGATATCTGGTACAAGGGCCAGTCTGAGAGATGAGCCAAGGGACAGGGAGAGACACTTGAGTCACCCCATGGAGTAGAGATGGGTTTTTGGATGTTGATAGAGGATATTATAGAGACACCGGTCTGCATAACCGAGTGTGTATATAGAGGCTTATGCATGCCCTCATTGGATTTATGTATTCATGTTTTGTTGTATATACCGGCCTACATCCAGCCGAGTACATGTTGTATAGTTGATACATGGCACTGTGAGCCGAGTATATTTTTGACATGAGAGGCCGGCCTACGGGCTGAGTCGAGATTTTGATATAGACAGTTGCCTGCATGCCGACGTTGTATTTTGTTTGTATGATAGAGGCCCCATGCAAGGCAATTTGTATATGGGTAACATTGTTTTGACTGATATATATAGATGATGAGTTGGATCCATATGGTGTGTATAATGGTAAAGTTGATTTTGTTGGAATATATTATAATGTTTTATGAATAGTTTTGTCGATGGTAATTGGAATGTTTGTGATGTATATATACCACAGTAAAGTTCATGATGTTTTACCACAGATAAGTCATATGTTTTGACCATAGTTTACCATGGTCATTATCTATGATTTACTGTAGAAAGATGTAAAGTCACTTATGCTAGGGAAAATAGGCGTGCACCGCCAATTATTTGTGCACATAAGTCTTGTTGATTTGTACTTTGGGTTGGATATAATCATGGTAGGTATACTTTTGACCAATATGGGAAAGATAACTTGTTTTTTCAGCTCAATCTAATGACAATGCTTCTTCTTTCATTCAAGAGTTTAAGCAATCTTGTTATGTTGTAACAAGCTTTTATAAGAAGGGAACAAGCTGGGGAGGCAATTTTATATTCCTACCTTTTTGGATGGTCATGCAATATGTTAGGTGGTTTGAGGACACTAGGCTGATAATGTGGAACATTCATGGGATTTAGTTAACATGGGAGAATTTTTCTTGAAGAATTGGAGGAAACAGATAGGAAATATGCAGATCTTGTGAGCTTGAGAGTCACAGAAGGCTATCCCAAGGAGAGTAAGAAGAAGATAGAGGGATGGTGATCATGCTCGTGTTCTAGAGCTAAGGAGGAAGCTCGATTCCAAGATCTGGAAGAAAGGATTAGCGGATGACAGTTTCACCTGAATGCGTGCATGCATCTCCTAGGTAAGCATATATCATTCTTGGGATGAAGCCAGAGATTTTTTCATGACACATGAGTAGGAAGTATGACCGCCCAAGTAGGTACCAGATGAACAACCAAAGGAGATTGGTAGAAGGCAAGAAGAAAGCATGGAAGAGGAGCCAAGAAATTGTTGCTAAAGTAGATCCTACATTAGGTACCTTAGTCCAGATATCCACGTACCACTCCCAGTGAGGCGCAAATATTTCTCCTAGTACAGTCTATCATGAGTATGAAGATTTTCTTAAAAATATGGGTCAGTTGGACTATTAATCTTCTTCAAGTGAAAGGAATTTAGTTCTCAGAGAGAAGATAGAGGTCCAAAAAGAAATATTTTCGAAGTTGTATGTTATGGTTGTTATAAAAAGGTTGTCATTATAACCGTATAATTGTCTTGTTAGAGGCTGTTTAAATCTGGTAAAGGATTGACAATGATAAAGGAAAAACACCTGTGAAGTTATTCTGTTGAGTTGTAGTTTGTTTGTTTAAGAGCAGAAATGAATGCACAGTAGCATGTGTTTGTAATAAAAAGAAAGAAAGAAAAAGATAATCAAGCTTAGAAATGATCACGGGTCCAAGAAGATGAAAGAAGAATCTGAGTAAGAAACATTAGGAGAAGACCGTGTGGGTGTGTAAGCGGAATTTTCTTATTATTTACAGATCGCAAGCAACCATACTCCATCTTGGAAGATGCTGATCCAGAGAAGGAATCCTGCAAATATTACCTTTTATCTGTAAACTCTTGGCTATGTCAGTGACGTGAGAAGAGGTGGGAGTTGCGAATTTTGAGACTCCTAATGCTCGACGAAGGAAGGAGGTTGAGGTCCCTGTTTTGGAGGCAGAGGCCTAGATCCC
This sequence comes from Taxus chinensis, assembly GCA_019776745.2. Taxonomy (NCBI): domain Eukaryota; kingdom Viridiplantae; phylum Streptophyta; class Pinopsida; order Cupressales; family Taxaceae; genus Taxus; species Taxus chinensis. The sequence goes on from CM034150.1 coordinate 103,992,886, forward strand.
TATGCTCCACAAGATGAGGCGATGAACAATGGTACTGTTGCGTACCTAATGCCACATGGGAAGACCATGGCTACAGCAAGAGTTCATGTACAGAAACTTACTGGAATGAAGGTTTGCATGCACACCCTGGACGTGGTAGAGAGAGGGTGAAGGTAAATGTGTATCCCTCAACATCATAGCGGTGGGTATTACCTGTCGATTCAAGTGATGAAACTGATGATTGGACATATTTCCGATTACTCTAGTACCAGTGTATAGTGGACACTGAAGATGATAGAAAGTGAGGTGGATACTTTCAGTCATGGATATCCTGTCTAGTCACACCAAGCTCATGACCCCATAAAATTATCTGAAGAAGAAATGCAGATGATCATCTCCAGGACTACAATAAAGATTGGTGCATGCTATGATGGAGAGTGAGAATGAATCCTACCTCCAGCTCTTTCGAAGGTACATACACCTATGTCAATGTGCGATTACATAGGAACTCTGACCAAGTCCAGTTGGAGTAGAGACATTGTATTGCAGATGGTAGATGGATGCCAAGCCCATAAAGCAAATGTCATATAGAATGAATCCTAATTTTTCCAAGAGCTGTAAAAGAAGAAATAGATAGATTTACTTGATGCAGGATTCATAGGTTGCTGTGGAGAATTCAGAATGGGTTTCTCCCATTGATGATCTCACTAAAAAAGAATGGGAAGCTATCACATTTGTGTTGATTATAGGAAGCTCAATAAGGCAACAAAGAAGGATCATTACTCTCTTCCATTTTCAGATCAGATCTTGGATGAAGTAGCTGGCCAGGAGTGCTATAGTTTTGCTGATGGATATAACGGCTACAACCAAGTTCGTATAGCAGAGGAAGATTAGTTGAAGACCACGTTCTATCGACACTACAATTTTCCTCCATAATTTCTATTTCATTAATGTATGTATTAGGAATAGGATGTTGTTAAGTATAATTAGTAGTAGCATCTGATAGAAGATAACGGCACCGTCAGTACGGTGCTGCCAATAATGTAGAGTACGGTAACACGATAACAGTCAAAGTACAATAGGAATGTTGAAAAAAGTAAATATTTGTCGTAAGTGGTCCGGTAATGTTAAAATGTCAAAGTTGGGATAAGTAGAGAAGTAGGGTCTACATGATTAGGAATTATAAATATTATATTGGTAATAAAGACAAGGAGTGAGGTCATAAATATTTTGTGTATTTTATTTTTAAAAAGTCTAAAAATGTGGAACCCGTGTGAAATGATAAGGTTTATCTTATCTTAACAGATAAGCTTACATGTACAGATAAGAGTTAGGGTATGGAATATGATTCATCAAAGTGGATTTCTTATCATATCTTAGAGATAAGATGGATAAGCCTGGAAGTTCTATAAATAGAGAGGCCAAACCCCTCATTTAGCATAGAAAGAAGTAGTCAGAAATATTATATGAAGTGTGTGAAGGAAGCCATCAGTTTAAATGTGTGTTGAAGAAGCCATTAAGAGGTGTAATTGTAAAGTTCTCCCATAGTCTTGGTGAAAGTCAAGTGAAGTCAATAACACTTAAAGTACCTCATGGGTGAGATTGTAACAATTTCATGTTAATATTATAATTTACTTTGATATTCTAGATTTGTCATCATTCTGTCTTATCATAGTCGATGGTATTTTTTTGTTATGTTCATGTTGCTGTTGTTTCTAGATTACATCCACCAAACTAAAGGCTGTGCATTAGTAAATAATCATAGCATGAGGAGTTCCCAGTGAAGAATTGTCATAGTGCTGGATTGGTGATGACATTTTGGTTCCGTTGCCGGGACCATTCCTTGTTGGTGGATTGTTCTGGAGAGATATTCCTACTTAGTCAAAAATCAATTAGAGGGTAACCTTGTTTTTACTGTGCATAGCAGTTACCATGGTAAAGTCATTTTTTCCGTGAATAGTAGTTACCATGGTAAAGTCATTTTTGCTGTGAATAGTATTTACCACAGTAAAGTCACTTTTTACCGTGAATAGTATTTACCGTAGTAACTTCATTTTTTACCGTGAATAGTATTTACCCCAGTAACTTCACTTTTTACTGTGAATAGTGTTTACCACAGTAAATTCAATTTTTACCACAGTAAGTCAAGTTTTTACCATAGTTTACCGTGGTCATTTCAATTTTACTGTAGAAAGGTGTAAAGTCACTTTCTAGTATAGTGATTCCAATTATTGGTGCACATAAGTCTTGTTGATTGTACTTTTGGGTTGGTATTTCACTGTGGTTACTTTTTAAAATGGGGAACATTCCTATTTTTTCAGCCCAATCTAATGAAGATGCTTCCTCTTTCATTCAAGAGTTTAAACGATCTTGTATTTGTAATGGCCTTATAAGAAGGGAACAATTGACTGAATTTTTTCCTACCTTTTTGGATGGTTTAGCCCTTAGGTGGTTTGAAACACTACGTGATAATGTGAAAAACTCATGGGATTTATTAACTGAAATTTTTCTTGAAGAATTTGGTGAACAACAGAGATATGCAAATCTCATGACCGATATCACAAAGCTAACCCAAGGAGAGAAGGAGAAGATGAGGGATTATCATGCTCGTGTTCTAGAGCTAAGGAGAAAGCTCGACGCCTAGATCCAGAAGGAAGGATTAGCGGATGGGTTGATGAATGGCATGGATAATATCCTCTGTAAGCACTTCATTCTTGGGATGAAGCTAGAGATCAGACAACGAGTGAAGTATGACCACCCAGCCACCATTGAACAAGCAAAGGAGATTGCAAGAAGGTAAGAAGAAATCATGGAAGAGGAACCCAAAGAAATTGTTGCTAAAGTACAGCCTACACCAACACCTTTGGTCCTAAATCCACAACTACTCCCGGTGAGCACAAATATTTCTCCTAGCACATCTACTGAGTATGAAGATCTGCTTAAAAAGATGGGTCAGTTAACTATTAATCTTCTTTAAGGAAAGGAATTTAGTTCTCAGGGAGGAGATAGAGGTATAAAAAGAAATATTTCTGAAGTTGTATGTTATGGTTGTTATAAAAAGGGTTATTATAAGTATAATTTTCCAGATAGAACTTCTACATCTAGTAAAGGAGATAATGATAAAGGAAAAGCACATGTGAATTCTTTTGATGTAGTAGATAAGAGCAGAAATAATGAAGTAGATGTGTTTGTAACAAAAAGAAAGAAAGAAAAAGATAATCAAGATGGAAATGATCCTAAGAAGATGAAAGAAGAAACTAGTAAGAAACATAGGAGAAGAAAGTTGGGGGTGCAGGATTTTCTGATTTCACAGGGGCAAGGACCATACTCCATCCTGGAAGATCTGTCTAAAAGGCCTGCAAATATTACATATTGGTCAACTCTTGGCTATGTCTTCTGAGAAGAGGCGGGAGTTGCGAGGTGGACTCAATGCACGAAGAAGGAAGGAGGTTGAGGTCCCTATTTTGGAGGCAGAGGCAGATCCCTATGCTCCACAAGCTGAGGTATTATGTAATGGTATTTCAATTCATGATGTCTTAGTTGATGGAGGTGCTGCAGTTAATGTAATGGCCGAGTCTGTAATAAATATGTTGGGTTTAAAAATTGATCGCCCTTCAACACTTATGTTAAGGTCATTAAATAAAGGAAAAACTAAACTAGAAGATGTAGTTTCAAATGTGACAATATCTGTTATGGGTGTTGTATGTGTGGTAGACTTTCAGGGTGATGAAAAATGGTACTGTTGCGTACCCAATGCTGGTGGGAAGACCATGGCTAAGGAGACTTCATGCAAGAAACTACTGGAATGAAGGCTTCATGACACTTGGATGTGGTAGAGAGAGGGTGAAGATAAACGTGATCCCTTGACATCATAAGGCAGAATCTATGGATTCAAGTGATGAAACTGATGATTGGACATCCTTTGATTACTCTAGTACCAGTGAAGTGGACACTGAAGATGAAGAAAGTGAGCTTAATGTTTCAGTCATGGATATTCTTCCAGTCACACCGACTCATGACCCCATAAAATTATCCGAAAAAGAAATTTATGATCGTCTCCAACAAATAAAGATTGGTGATGCTGTGATGGAGAGTGAGAAGGAATCCTACCTCCAGCTCTTTCGAAGGTACATACACATATTCACTTTTAATTACAAGGAACTCCATCAAGTAAGTTTGGTAGAACATTCTATTGAGCTGGTAGATGGTGCTAAGCCTATAAAGCAAATGCCATATAGAATGAATCCTAATTTTTCTAAGACTATAAAAGAAGAAATAAATAAGTTTCTTGATGGAGGATTCATATTTGTTGTGGAGAATTCAAAATGAGTTTCTACCATTATGATCTCAATAAAAAAGAATGGGAAGCTATGCATTTGTGTTGATTATAGGAAGCTCAACAAGGTAAAAAAGAAGGATCATTACCCTCTTCCATTCTCAGATCAGATCTTGGATGAAGTAGCTAGCCAGGAGTGTTATAGTTTTGCTGATGGATATAGCAGATACAACCAAGTCCGTATAGTGGAGAAAGATCAGTTGAAGACGATGTTCACTACTCCTTGGGGAACTTTTACCTATAGAGTTATGCCTTTTGGGTTGTGTAATGCTCTGACAACATTCTAGCATTTGATGAATAGGGTGTTCGAACAATAAATTGGGACCTTCATCAGAGTATTTCTGGATGATTTTTGCATCTATGGGAGCAAGTTGGACCACCTGCACCAGATGGAGACAGCATTTCAAAGGTTAGATGAAACACAAGCCTCACTAAACCTTACAAAGTGTGTCTTTGGATGTTCTAAAGGCGTTTTGTTAGGGCATGTCGTATCCAGAGATGGTCTTGGTACTGATCCTGATAAAGTTTCAAAAATCAAAGATTTATCATTTCCTATGAATAGAAGTAAGTTGAGATCATTTTTAGGCCATGTGGGTTACTATAGAAGGTTCATTAAGAATTTCTCAAAGATAGCACAACCACTAACCCAGTTCCTGAAGAAGGATGTTACTTATGAACCAGGAAATAAGGCGTATGAAGCTTTTGGACAACTGAAGGAAGCCCTAGTGTCTTCACCTATTTTGAAGAATCCAAATTGGAGCAAGCCATTCATTGTGTACAGTGATGCCTCAGATGCAGCACAAGGAAGTACTTTGAGCCAAAAGGATGAAAATAGGAATGAACATCCAATTTACTTTGGGAGCAGACAAATGAGCAGTTCTGAGGTAAATTATACTGTAACTGAAAAAGAGGCTCTGGCTATCATTTTTGCTATAAAGAACTTTAGAAATTACTTGCTAGGGGCAGAAATTTATAGTTGTAACAGATCATCAAGCTCTAAAATATATTGTCAATAAACCTAACCCATCAGGGAGGATAGCAATATGGATAATTTTTCTATAAGAATTTGAATTTGATATTTTAGATAGGCTAGGAAAGAAGCATGTCAATGCAAATGCACTCTCTCGAGCCTATGATGGTTTAGGATCATCTTGTGATGATGATGATTTCCCCGATGTAGCATTGTTATCCCTTGACACAATCCCTAGTGAATACATAGATATTTGGAATTATCTAAATGAATTCAATTTTCCTGATGGTGCCAATGCAATGACTAAGAGAAAGATTACTCAAGCCAGTCATCCATATTCTATTCTGCATGGAGTATTATTTCGAATAGGACCTGATGGATAGTACAAGAGTGCAGTTGGACGTGATTAAGGGAAGGAACTGCTAGAAGAATTCCACAATGGTACATGTGGAGGGCACTTCTCTAGACAAGTTACAACAAGAAGGATTTTGGATGCAGGTTATCACTGGCCCACTCTTTTTAAAGATTGTTATAATTATTGTAAGACATGTGATATTTGTCAAACACATGGTAACTGTAAGACTTCATCAACTCTATTATGTCCTATTCTTCCCCTTGGTCCCTTTGAAAAGTGGGGAATAGACATTGTAGGTCCACTTCCAACTACATCACGCCAAAATAAGTATATTTTAGTTGCCACAGATTATTTAACCAAGTGGGTTGAAGCTAGGCCATTGAAAACAACTTCCATGGATGAGGTGGCAATGTTCATGTATGAACGCATTGTCACCAGATTTGGTTGCCCATTAGAAATTGTAACAGATCAAGGAAGTCACTTCATTAATGAGGTGGTAGAATCCCTAGTCAATAAGTTTTCTATTAATTACAGGAAGGCAACAACATACAAGCCAAACACAAATGGACAGGTGGAACGAACAAATTTTGTGTTGTGTCAAATTCTAGCAAAAGATGCAGCATTGCAGGTACATAAATAGGATAAAAGGATTCATACAGCATTGTGGGCATATAGGGCAACATCAAAGTTAGCAACAGGATACTCCCCATTTTAGTTGGCCTATGGCATTGATCCAGTTCTTCCTATTGAGTTTGATATTCCCATTGTGAGAGTTATGAAAAATGAAAGGATGGATGAAAGTGATTCAGTAAAAGAAAGGTTCGTACATATTCATTTGTTGGAAGAAATGAGAGAAATAGCAAAACATACAAGTCATAAGAAGAAAATGAAGCACAAGGAATACTTTGATCAAAAGATCCGTTGGTCTCCATTTCATGTGAATGACTTGGTTCTCGTATATGATTCCAGATACAAAAAAAGAAGAAGAGAAAATTTCTTCCAAAATGGATGGGGCCCTATAAAATAGTAGCTATGTATGAAAATGGTACGTACCGACTGGAGGAATTGGATGGCACTCCCATTACGAAATGGGTCAACCATGACAAGTTGAAGATTTTCCAAGCACCAGAATGGTCTACTCTAAGGACGGAGTAGAAGCTAGGAAGGAGGAAGATGTCGACACTAAAATTTTCCTCCATAATTTTTATTTCATTAATGTATGTATTAGGAATAGGATGTAGTTAAGTGTAATTAGTAGTAGCATCTGATAGAAGATAACGACGCCGTCAGTACGGTGTCGCCAATAATGTGGAGTACGGTAACAGTCAAAGTACAATAGGAATGTTGTGGTAAAAAGTAAATAGTTTTCGTAAGTGGTCCAGTAATGTTAAAATGTCAAAGTTTGGGTAATTAGAGAAGTAGGGTCTACATGATTAGGAATTAGAAATATTATATTGGTAATAAGGACAAGGAGTGAGGTCATAAATATTTTGTGTATTTTATTTGTAAAAAGTCTAAAATTGTGGAACCCATTTAAAATGATAAGGTTTATCTTATCTTAAAAGATAAGCTTACATGTACAGATAAGAGTTAAGGTATGGAATATGATTCGTCAGAGTGGATTTCTTATCCTATCTTAGAGATAAGATGGATAAGCCTGGAAGTTCTATAAATAGAGAGGCCACTCCCCTCATTTAGCACAGAAGGAAATAGTGAGAAATATTGTAGGAAGTGTGCGAAGGAAGCCATCAGTTTAAAGGTGTGTTGAAGAAGCCATTAAGAGGTGTAATTATAAAGTTTCTCCCATAGTCTTGGTGTAAGGCAAGTGAATTCAATAACACTTGAAGTACCTCATGGGTGAGATTGTAACAATTTCATGTTAATATTATCATTTACTTTGATATTTAAAATTTTTCATGATTCCGTCTTATCATAGTCGATGGTATTCTTGTGTTATGTTGTTGTTTTGTTTCCAGACTACATCCACCAAACTAAAGGTTGTGCATTAGTAAATAATCATAGCACGAGGAGTTCCCGGTGAAGAATTATCATAGTGCCGGATTGGTGATGACAGACCGACACTTCCAAAAGGACCAGAGGAGATAGCAGCCGATCGCAGGGTAATGGATGCACGAGTGACAGAGTCTTATAGATTATGGTGGGTAGCAGAGCTACGAGGTGCACGTGAGAGGGCCGATCGTCCTAACATAGTTGTGATTACAGTGGAGAGAGACTTCTTGCAGGGTTTAGTTCACCAACTTCAAACACAGGTGAATGAGACAACGTGATTGTTATAGGTTTCACAGTCACGAGTGGAGAGACTAGAGGCAAGATTCCTCCACGCGAGAGGGCGTATTCGTATGTTATAGGAGATATTGGCGGATTAGTGGGAGGAACCAATAGCAGTGGCCCCTTTGAGGATGGAGAGGCCAGGTGAGCGGCGTCGACGATCACCATCACTACCTGGTTGGGATGAGGCGCGGGGGCCTACGTGAATTTCATAGGGGTAGAAGAATAAATAAGGATGCCAACTTGCGCGTTGATGATAGAGAAGATGTATTTGTTTAACATCTAAATAAAACTGAATATGTATATTGATTTTGAGGTTATGATAATAATAAGAAATGTTTGTGTTTTGAATGTTTGGATTGGTAAAGGACAAAGGTGAGTGTTATCAATATAAATATGCGAAAACATTTATATTTTTAAGCAAAACACCACACATGATAGGTTATGGTAGGGGATGGTCGAGCTAACCTTGGGAGACCCCATGTCTCCTAAGTGATACCTACATAGCCCATTACACAAAGCAAGGAGGGGCCTCAGACCGATGTAGTTCTCCCTTAGGACTAGGGAGAGGTGAATTCAGGCAATTTGGTTGTGGTTAGGCAATTTGTTGGTTGGTAAAAAATTTGATATTGGTAGGGTAAGGTTGTTGGAGTTACTAAGGTATAGGTGAAGTGCGGGTTAGCTTACCCAAGCATTAGGGAACTGTGTCTTGATTAAGGTCAACACATAATCCCAGATTTGGGTAAAAGAGGCAAAAATGTCCCATACTTGGAAAGAGCTAAACAAACCACGTATTATCATAGGATGAGCTTGAATCCCTAGGTACCTTGCATAGGCGAGAAGTCAATAGGTGAAAAGAGTTGTATAATTACAATATATCATATATACGTCACGTCCCTTGAGTTTTGTTGTTGTGAAGAATGGTGAGGTGAGGTGGATGGTATAGTTGGGGCGTACAGGACTTGTTATAAGGTGATTATTCTGATGAAATAGATCCAAACCTAAATAGACGAGTCCATGACTCAAAAGTGCTTTTGAATATTGCTTTTATTTTTCTGGATATAGACTGATCAATGCGGGAGGTCTATATGGGATATGCATTTTGTTGTTTCTTGAGGTCTTCACGAAGCTGATCAATGCGAGAAGTTTTTGATAGAGACTAACTTTGTATAGCTGTCCTTCAAGGGAGAAGTCTACTTATAGTAGCATGATGCGGCTTTGCACATAGCTATCCTTCGAGGGAGCAGTCTAGTGTATAATAGTAGATGCGGCTTTGCACATAGATGTCCTTCGAGGGAGCAGTCTAGTTTAGAGCGTAGCGGTCTAGATGTCCATTTGGCACGAAGCATCTAGTTTTGCAGGAAGTTTGACTCAAGAATATCCCAGAATCATATAATTGAGAACTTGTTATTTTGATACTTTTAAGTCATGGACCAGACTAAAAAGGGGAAGGCATCTTTAAGAGGAGGTGATGATCAAACCATGTGAGCTTGATTCCATTTTGAGATGCACAAAACAAGGTGTATGAGGTGGTAAATGAGCTCAAGGGATGAGCGCAAGGTAGATAAGAAGTGATGTAACACTAAATTCAACAGTAGAATGGTCGGAGATGCAAGGCATTAAGGGGTTTAGGCTCGGGTTTACCATTAAGTGAAGCTAAATGATAAGTACCTGATCCATAGGTGTGAGTGATAATGTAAGGCCCAATCTAATTAGGAGCAAATTTTCCACATTTTCTCTTTTCTAGTTTGGTTACATGTTAATTCTCTTTGAGGATAAGATCACCAATATTAAAGGTACACATGAATTTGCTTATCATAAGCACGCTTAATGCGCTTTTGATAAATTTTTAGGTGGTCAAGAGCTGTAAGATGATGCTCGTCAAGAATCTCTAATTGGGCTAACCACTCTTGGTGGAAGTCATCATTGGCGAGAATATCCTGAAGAGATATTCTGAGAGAAGGGATTTGTATTTTGAGAGGTAAGACAGCCTCGGTACCATACACTAGAGATAATGGTGTGGCATTAGTGGAAGTACGAATGCTGGTACGATAAGCCCAAAGGGCAAAGGGGATGTGATCATGCCAGTTTTTCCCAGAATTGTTAACGACTTCATGAGAATTTTGATTACGGTTTTTTTAGAAGATTCAGCTTGTCCATTTGCTTGTGGATAGTAGGGTGACGAGAAGCTAAGTTTGATACCAAAGTTGTCACAAAGGTCATATAACAACTTATTTTTGAAATATTTTCCATTATCTGTTATCAAGCGATGAGGAACACCAAAATGACAGATAATGTGATGATTGATGAACTCAAGGATTTTTTCTTTTTTGGTTGAAATGAGTAGAACGGCCTCCACCCATTTAGTGTAATATTCGGTTTCCGTGATGATCCAAGGGTGATGCTATGAAGAATGCGGGTGAATCTCGCTAATAAGGTCTACACCCCATTGTGAGAAAGGCCAAAGATCTCGTGCGACCTGTAACGGGTGGCTAGGAGTATGTTGAAGGTTGGCATGTTGTTGACACATAACACAACACTTAACATATTCGTAGTAGTCTTTATTGATAGTAGGCCAATAATATCCTAGGCGAAGGATCCGCTTAGCCATGGCGAGGCCACTAAATTGCCCGCCACAAAGTCTGTCATGGATTTGTTGGGTGGTATGAGTGACTTCAGCGCCAGTTAGACAACGAAGGAGGATACCATCAAAGCCACGTTTCTAGAGGAGTCCCCTCATGATGACATAACGAGAAACACTTTTAATAAAAGCACATTTTCCATTACTAGTAAGGTCAGGTTGTAGAACAGAGGTTGTAAGGTAGTCATGAAATCGGTGATACCAGGTATCCTGCGAATCAGCAGATACATTATTTACCATACAAACATCCGGAACTAAGTAAGATGGGGAAAAGAGTTATTGGACCAAGACAAATATGTCCGAGTCAGTTGCTGAGGCCAGAATTTGTGAGGCCAAGCAAACCATAGTATCTGTAAATTTATTAGTTGAGCGAGGAATGGTTTGGATAGAATAATGAGAAAATAAGGTCAAAAGTGAATCCACGTAATGTTTGTACTTTTGAAGTTCCTCATTTTTACATTGGTAGATGTCAGTAACTTGATTTACTACCAATTGAGAGTCACCGAAAATATTAATAGACTTCATACCTAAGTGTAACGCAACATGGAGACCCAAAACCAGGGCCTCGTATTCCACTGTATTGTTAGTGCAGGGGAAATCAAGCCTGAATGAAAGAGGCATAGGTTCACCTTTAAGAGGAATGAGAACAACACCTACCCCTCCACCGCGTTGGCATTTAGATCTATCGAAGAAGAGGATCATTGGATACGACACATCACTGAGTGAAAGAGTTGCGATGAGCTCATCAGGGAAAATAAAATTGGTAAATTGTTCCCCAGGTAAAGGGGCTTCCGCGAGTTGGTCTGCGATAGTTTGTCCTTTGACTGATTTCTAGTGTACAAACTCAAGGTCGAGGTCGGCGAGGAGCATAAGCCATCAGGCGATGCGTTGGTTTAGATGAGGTTTAGCGTACATATAATGTATAGGGTCAACGTTGGTGATGACAAAAGTTTTGTGATTCAGGAGGTAATGTCAGAGTTTAGTGGCCACAAATGATAGGCCTATGCAAAAAATTTCTACGTGTCTATACCTAGTCTTGTAATCCACAAGAGTACGGCTTATGTAATAAACTACTTGTTCTCGATGCTCAGAGTCACGATGTGCAAGCATGGCTCCTACAGCATGGTCGGTGGCAGAAAGGTAAAGGTAGAAAGGGCGATCGTCTTGAGGTGGGACAAGCACAGGTGGCTGCAAGAGATAAGCTTTAAGAGCCTCAAAGGCTTGGTGGCACTCCTCACTCCATTGAAATACAATGTCCTTTTTAAGGAGATGATGGAAAGGTTGACATCGATCCGAGAGTTGTGAAATGAAACACTGGATAGATTGGAGTTTTCCTTGCAAACTACGCAATTGTTTGAGGTTAGTGGGTGGGGGCATTTCTAGGATAGCTTTGACTTTAGCTGGGTTGACCTCAATGCCACGCAAAGAGATGATAAAGCCAAGGATTTTTCCCGAAAGGATGCCAAAGACACATTTCTTTGGTTGAAGACGAACATAGTATTGTAACAGGTGATCAAAAATAATGGTTAAAACATCGAGATGTTCACTGCGATGTTTGGATTTTCCAAGAAGATCATCGACATAATCCTTGAGGATAGTGTGCATAATGTCATGAAAAATATAAGTCATAGCCCACTGATAGGTCGCACCAGCATTCTTAAGGCCGAATGGCATGACACGATAGTAGAAGGTCCCCCACGGGGTAATGAAGGCAGTTTTATGTTGATCGGCTGGGGCTACCAAAATTTGATTGTATCTCGAGAAGCCATCCATGAGAGAAAGCATCTCATGGCCCGCAGTGAGATCAACAAGTTGATCAATTCTAGGTAAGGGGAATTCATCCTTTGGGTAATCGAGGTTAAGGTCCTGAAAATCCATGCATATCCGAAGTCCCCCCGTCGCTTTAGTGACAGGTACGACATTAGAAATCCATTGTGGATAGTCAATAGGTAAGATGAAAGAAACAAAAAGGAGGTGTTGAAGCTCTTCTTTCACCAAGAGGGCATTGCGTGGATGCATTTTTCTTAGTTTCTGTTTAACTGGTTTAGAATCTGGTTTCAGAGTGATGTTATGGACAGTAATGTCAGGATCGATTCCTGGCATGTCGGCGTAGGACCAAGAAAAAGCTTGATTACGGGCATGGAGGAAGGTGGTGAAGGCGGCTTTTTCTAATGCATCGAGAGATTGTCTAATCTTTAAAATGTGAGGATCGTCCTCCATGTGGATGTTGATTTCTATAGTTGATTCATTCAACATAGATTGGGTATCAGATGGTAAGGCACGTTGAATATAAGATTCGTCCGCACTGAGGTAGGTGAGGATGGAGTAATCATCTTGGCACTCCACAACATTAATTGAAGGAGAATCTTCTTCAATCATATCTGGATATAAAAGGGGGAGAGAAGATGGGTCCTCACTATCGCGTTGATAAGTGAGAGGACCCAGGAAGATAGCATTCACGATTTTTTTTTTTAGGAGGAATAGATTCCGGGTCTATCGATTCTGTGGGTGAAGATGGTTCGGAAGGGGTGACTTCGTTGTTTTCCTGGATACAATTGACATGAGGTTTCTTCGGTGTAGGTGGTTCAAAAATTCCAAGACCACGACGATCTTTGTGTTTACGGGTAGTTACGGGAATGATCATATGTCAGCCTTGTTCATAAAGAATGAAACCAAAACCCTTCCAAGCATAGCGCGTCAGGAAGGTGAGGGTGAAACGATGGTTGGTTAGATATCGAAGATCAGATTGGAAGGGAACCACACCAAGGGGAATTTCAGGGGTGACAGAGGATGTGTCAACACCCCCATACATTACGTTGGTGTGGAAATTAGGTGGTCCGTAGGAGATCACCTCCCCCACACGACGGTCGTAGGTAGGATGCACATGTAACTGTACATACTCCTGTGGGGTATGAAAGGTGCTAACATTGTATAGGTAGTATTCCCCTAGCGTAAGGCATTGAAAAACATCTACCAAGGGATATAAAGTTGGGATGTTGTCCGTGGGGAAGGAAGTGGTATTCGCGGTGGTGGATTCATTGGGCGAAGGTGTGAGTGTGGTTAAGGTGGATGGTTGAGGCGTGGTTGAAGTAGATGGTTGGGCTGGATCAATGGGTGCCTTGACTGGTACAAGCACATCATTAGGGCGATATAACATATTACAGGTTTTGAAAGGGGAAGTGTCAACTTTGACGGTGTAAGACTTCCCCTCATACTCGAATTTGATGCATATATGTAAGGTGGAGGGAATGCATCCCATAGCCCGGATGCAAGGGCGGCCTAACAATATGTTGTATTGGAATTCTCCCTCAAGGACATAGAAGATTTTAGGTAAGGTACATGGCCCTACACGAATGTTAAGGATCACGGTGCCTAAGGTAGAAGTAATAGCATCGTTGAATGAATGCAACATGGTGGGGTTGGCACACATGCAACTAGGAGGGATATTCATCTGTTGGAAGGCTTTGGAAGAGACGATGTTTAGGCTAGCACCCCCGTCGATCATAACATGACATACCCAGATGTCTCCGATGTAAGCTGAGATCAAAAGAGCTGGATCAGGATCTTCTGCACCAAAGACAAAAATTTCTTCTTCGGAAAAACTGATAGCAGCGGCTTACTGTACAGGGAAATAAGTGGTTGTGGAGGTAGGTTGTTTCGTGAGAGAAGCGACGTGGTTGGGTGTTAAAATGGAGGTGACGAGCAAGGTTTTGTTAGGTAGGACCTCTATCCCTTAAAGGATCTCAATTAAAGCTTGTCGATGCGATTTAAATGTTTGAATGAGATCATAGAGTGTCATTTTGACAGGAGATTGGTGAAGTTGTTTGATCATGGTGTGATGGGAAACTCCATCAGAGACAGGATAGGCAGGTCCACAAATGACCACTTTAGGTGGTGGTGCGATCGGGATGGTAGAAGGAGAAAGAGAGGCTGCAGGTGTGCTTTCTTTAGCTTTTCCATTGTTTTTCTGGCCTCGAGTAGCAATGTTAATCATGTTGATCTTGTGAATATGAGAGGAGGAAGATGGTAGGGATAAGTCATTTCTCTCGAGAGGCGGGGTTATAATGATGATAGATTTTGGCGACGCGGGGACAGGTGGTATAGGAGAAGGGATCGAAGCTAAGGGCTTCTCTCTCCGTAAATTATCTTTCTTAGGCTGTCTATCCGAGATAGGTGACTGGCAAAGGATGGCTTTCAAAGCTTTGCATCCTTCTACATCGTGTCCTGGTGTGCGATGGTAAGCAAAAATTTTAGATTCATCATAACCTATAGGTTGAGGTTTAGATGGATCATAGAGTCTGAGCGGGGGTAGGGAAATGGTCGCATCCCCTACCAACATATCAAGGATCTTGGAGTAAGATTCTTTGAGCGGGTCAAATTTAGATGAAGATGAGGCTGTTGATTGAGTAGGTGAGATTTTTTATTATTTTGGTAATGGTTGGGTACAAGTGGTTCATATGGGTGGTGATTTAGGCAAGGGACTTTGATGATTGGTTTTAACTAGGCGTGGTTTCTTTTTCGTAGAAGTTATGTTTAGCTGGTTAGATGATGAGGCCTCAGTTGACGTGGTGGCAGGAAACAACCACGGGGAGAGAGGAGCGACAACAAACAAGTCCTTCGATGATCAAGTTTGTTTAGGGTTGGCAGGTAGGCAAGATACTTGGGGCGACGGTGTTGAGACGCCCGTGAGTGTCTGTAGGGGTGCAAAAGGTATAGGTTGTGTTAAAGAAGATGTGGGAGGCAAGGTGTATTGAGGCAAGGTGGAGGGGTGAGGCCCTAATATAGAAGGTAGGTGTGATGGTGAAGGCTGAAGTTGTGCCTGCTGTATCTGTGTGATCGGGGGTGAGTGTTTTAGTTGTGGCAGAGACATAGATTGGACTTGAGGAGATTGGGTCTATCTCCTAGGTGGATTGATGGCATTATTTTTGAATAAATCTAACCGTTTAGGTGGGTGTGTCAGGATGGGAATTAGTGCAGTTCCAAGCGTAAGGGAAGGTTTGGTTAGGTTGATAGAGGTGGCTGAGGGATTCGATAGAGATGAGGGGGGTGAAGGTGAGGACATAGGCATTTTGAGCTTTTATAAACACCTCGGGTATATGGTAGAGGTGTCTGGATTAGTCATCTGCATTTGAGTAGAGTATGGTGTACTCAAATGCTCCCATAAGACTCATCTATCTTCTGAGGGATGAAAATCTTCATGTGTGAACATGAAATTTGGTATGGAAGAGAGGTGGGTTGTGATTCCGGTCCACTGTGGGTGTGATACAAGGGATAAATAAGGCGTTGTATCAATGGGTGTTAAGAGGTCAACCAGTCGCTGGAAAGATTTAGGTGATGAAGAACTAATAGGTAGGAGGGCATGCTCGAGGGAATCCGTCATGATTAAGGAGTTTGGTGATGTAGGCTCAAAGGGTTTCTCCTCTAAGGATGACAAAAAAAGTGGCAAGCCTTCTTCTGTTGCAGCAAGAGTGGTGGAAGGAGATGTTTGGGAAATAGATAAGTTAGATAACATCCGCTCACAATCTTGCAGGGATGTGGTGTAAGAAGGTTCATTTGTGAGAAGAGAACTCTGGGCGGTTAATTCCTTTATGGGTAAAGGAATAGCGGGACCGTCCTCTTGTCCTGATGAAGGAGAAGGGGGCGAGAATCCCTGCGTTGGTGAAGAAGCTTGATTCAAAATTTCCTCAATGGAAGCCCTGGGTTGGGAGTTGAAAATCGCATGGATCTCATGCACACTCTTCTCCTCGGCTGAGGTGTCATGGTTTGTGTTACTGTTAGATGCATGGTTTGGAAATGGTTTGTTGAATATTTTTAAATTTTGATTAGCGGGGGCATTAGGATTATCGAGAGTTATATCCCTTGCATCAACCATTTCCTGCACTATGTTTTTCAACATCTTGCAGTTTTCGTGACTATGTCCCTTCACACGATGGAAGTTACAGAAGTCATTTTCTTTATACCAAGAAGGTATAGCGCGGGTGGAATCAAACCCAAAGTGAGGTTTAATAGGAGGCAAGGTGATAGCTCCTGCTTTAAGCAATTTGTCTAAGATCACACCATAATTTTCTCCCAAGGGAGTGTAGTTGATGGGCTCGGCTTTATACTTATAGGTGGCTTTTGACTGGGTATTAGACAGTGCTTGAGATTTGACCGTCACTGCATGTAATGCACCCTTTGATTTCGAAGCAGCCGATGCGTGAGATTTGGTGGTGTTGGGTTTGGTGGTAGAGTCTTGGGTCCAGATATTTGAGCTTTTGTTGCGTAACCTCAATTTCTCCTCTTCTAAGGCTCGAATCTCTAGTTTCCGAGCCATAGTAAAGGCCTCATCAAAGGTGCGGAAAGTTTGAATTTTGAGGATGGGAGAAATGTGTTTAGCACAGGCCCGCATAAAGAGTTCAATGAGCTCGGCTTGAGGTAAGACGTAAGTAAGTTGGTTGATGAGGCCCCGCCATCGTCCAACGAAATATGCGATAGACTCGTCTTCAAATTTTCGGATGGCATAGAGGTCGGTAATGGATACTTTCTTGGCAATATTGATGGAGAAGTGATCCAAGAAAGATTGGGCTAACTGGTTAAAGGAGAAGATTGAGTGCTGGGCTAAAGCATTGTACCACTCCAAAGCAGGTCTTGATAAGGACATGGGAAAGGTACGGAGAAGTAAGGCATCGTCATGAGCAATCAGATAGCAGGCATGTTTGAATGATCGCAAGTGTTGTTGAGGGTCCTCCTTACTATTAAAGCGAGTAAATTTTGGTAATTCCCATTGAGGAGGATATGTATGAAGGGGGACAGAAGGATGAATAGGCTCCCCCCAAACTTGCTCGTATGTCAGGGTGTTATGACTTCCTGAAACAGAAGCCTCAAGATTTTGCATCTTGTCCATCATCTGTTTGATTAAATCATTGGTTGGGTTAGATGATGGTGCTGTCATTATAAATAGAGGAGGATTGGTCCAAGAGCCGCTATTAGATGATGGTGGGATTGAATGTTGATAAGATAATGGTGATGAATGTGTTGGGGCAGCCGAATAAGGGTTTCTTACATAAGAGGTTGAGGCTACCAGATGAATTTGTGGAAATGAAAAAGTGGGCAGAGCTTGTGAGGGAAAGCTCATGTGTATAGGTGGCAGAGAGCAAGTTATAAAAGAGACAGTCTGTGAGAGAGATGAGGTAGGGTCAGTGGACAGTAGTGACATGTGGGGCCCCAGATTAACGAAAGGAAAGCCAATTGGTGTAGTATGAACCACCAAAGCTACTGAGTTGGGAGACGGGGCTAAGGATGAAGACGGTGAAGGGGAGTTATTAGGTGGGGAAGGGGCTAAGTGAGCGGCGATACTAATAGGCATACCAACGAGGAGCTGACCGTCGGGTGTACGGTCAGGGGTATGAGACAAATAATATTGTACGGCGCTAGGATTAGAATCCAAAAATTTGGCAAATTCCTTATCTCCTACAGGGATCTTGGGAAAATTACTGGAATCCGTAGGATTCCCCATAGGATGCGAAGGGGGTGACTCAGGCAAAGGCACGGAACAGGCATGTGAAACCATGGCTGCAGCTTGTTTCTGGGTGATAACAACCATGGACAAGAGGACACATCAGGGATTTAATCAATCCGGAAAAGAAACAACAACAAAATGTTGGAATTGATAGGTTGTTGGTTTGTCAAGAACTGTTAAACACAGTAACCGATATTAGTCAGATAACCGATGTCGGTTAGGATTTAGCCGACGTCGATCAGTTAACCGATGTCGGTAGTATAGGACTAGTGTCTGTCACTGTAAAAGCAAAGAGAGGATGTAAGAAGCTACTGGTTTGGGGATAACAATGCTTAATATACTTACCAAACTGTCTTGAAGTGATCATTGAAACAGTGTATGACAGATAAACAAAACTAAAAAAAATAAGCAAGATGCACAAGCAAATCAAGAGAATAACCCTAGGATTAGTTTTAATCACTTTGGGCTTATGCCTTAGATGCCAGATGATGTCAATCCTAAACAAAAGACCTAAGGGAGATGTCAAATTTGTTTTGGCTCATAAGGCTATCTCAATCGGGCAGAGGAATACCGCGGGTAGGGGGGATGTTTGAGCTGTTGTGTTGATTATGATGTGATTTGGTATGTGTTATGCAGTGAGAGTAGAATGAATTTCTCATCAATACCATGGATGTCACCCCCACGTGTACGACCTGTTACTTAATCTACGTTCACTAGAATTAAAAACAACAATCAAGAATGTGATGCACGTGTTTTAAACCCAAATCGAAAGTGATATTAGATGAAGCAAAGAAGATGGCTTTCACTAATGCAAAGATGTGAAAGAAAAAAAAATTCTTTTACCAAAATGAAAAAATATTTTGTGAATATTTAGAAGAAAGAAACAGCAAGTGTGCTCCCTATATGAAAGCAAGCAAGAAAGAAAGAAACCCGAAAAGGGTCCCACCGGGCGTGCTAAAATGTTTCGCACAGAATTTGGTTCCAGAATAGAGTTACTTCTATCCTTTCACTCTCTTGAGAAATAGATAAGATTTAGGGCTAGGAGGAATACCTGTTGAGTGTTAGGAAGGTGTGCGCGTACCGTAGAGAGATTAGATTGATTGTGAAGAACTCCTTTTTGTCTAGGAAGGACTACTTGTAAGTAAGAATACAAGACCACAAGATCTTAGTTAGACAATAAGTGAGGGAACTGCCTTAGGCCTAGGAAATATTAGACTTCCTTTCAAAGGTGGTCAGTTCCCCTTTTAATACAAATTCAAGAAAATGATAACAAAGAACTACAAGATACTACTTACTAGTTTCTGATGAAGATACAGGTCCAAGGAATGTGGTGGCGACAGTAAGGCTTAGTTGGGATGATCCGGTATTGGAAAGCGAGCTGATGAAGCTATCCTCAGTCTTTTCCAATGCTTAGACGAGTGTGACAGCGATCTAGTTGCTTAGTTACAGTCTTCGGCTCCTCTTCTTTGTAACCTCTTCTATTTGTTTCACTTCTCTCTCCCCTCCCAAATGAATTCCGGATCCTTTCTTTTTGGTTGGGGGAGGTCATTAACAGGGAAACGATGGCGGTTACGTAACCGACGGCGGTTGAGTAGGAACCGATGTCGGTTAGGTCAAAGTGGCTATTTTTAGTAAAATAGCCATCTTTCCCTCCTTTTCTCCCAAGGGATCAGTTGTGGGCTTGGTCAAGTCATTATTACGCTCGTTTTGGTGCGGGTGAGGGGTAATGAGTCATGGGTGTGGGTCTGGACCAAGTCATAGGTCTTAATTAGGTTGGTTTAGGGTTAGGGCTAGGTCACGGTGAGGTGGCAAGATGAGGTGGCAGGGTTAGAGATGTGGATTTATTAATTATAAGGTGATTAATAAATCATTAGTTGTGTAAGGTTTAGGTGGTGAGGTAGGGTTAGGTTGCGGGACGAGATACGGGGTATAGGGCGTCATAAGACCCAAATTTGGTGTCTACACTTACAACACAAAAGACTCCAATTTCATTTCATAACACATGATATTTACATAAGAAAAAACATAGTAGAGGATCAAGGAGACCTACCTCAAAAAATCTCTACAAATCCTCTATGTAATCCACAATCCAAAGCTCCTAGCTCTACAAGCACTCCCCAAAATATCCAGCAACCAAAAACAAGAATGACCAAGAAGTCGTAACCCCTCACCATGAGGGAATATTAAATTAAAACCAATTAACAATTCCCCCAAATGAGAGGATGAAATGTGTCACCCTACTCATCTCCCCACAAAGGATTCCAAAAACAAAATCAAGAATAAAACAAATCTCATTTTGGAGGTAAACTCCAAATTCTCCAAAATGTAATTAAATCCAAAACCCCTACAACTTCTAAGAAACACAAAAAAAAACTCTCTTATAAGAGAGTGATGTGTGAGGGGTCAAATGGGAGGGAAAATCCCATTTTAACTTGAAAAGAGGCCCCCCTACACATAGGTAGGATCCAAGGAGTCGTTTTCCATGAAAGGTAAGCTCCCAAAATGAAAATGGGTCACCAAAATTGCCACTTTTACCCCAAAACCGAGATTGGGCTAAATGACACAGCGGTTGAGGTGGTGGGGCCCACCAAAGTGACACTTAGGTGGTCCCATACCTCAAACAACATACTTAATTAACATTAAACACAATTAGCACAAGTATGGACCACTTGGTCCCTAAACTAGCTCAAAACAAGACTACATAAATTACAAATAATGAAATTACAATTAGAGATCATCCATGGTGCCCAAACACGACATGCAACAACATATAAGGATTCACAAAATCAAACATGGCTATGACTTGGCCCAATCAGCCACTCGTGCAAACCGAGGTGTAACTTTGAAACCCATGTTCTCATGTGCCCTGTAATATGCACACTCAATGCAAACATTAAACATACCTGCCCAATAAAATATCAATTAAACAATCCAAATAAATCATACGTGGATAATTCATGTTAACATTACCAAATAATGTCAGTATGAAATGTATAACGCTAATCATATACATCCATACTAACTCAAAATATATTAACCATATAAGTAACACATGACAACATCCATGTAGCTAATACAATTCACATGATAACCAAGTATATGATGAAACCATAAGAAAATCTATCACATGTGAAATGAAGCCAACTATAACATAATATGTTGATATCCAAAATCATACCATGCAAGAGCTAAGATAATAATCCATAATACTAGCTTGGTGCTAAGCTCCCAAATCACCACAAGCATCGTCAAAAGAATCATAATAAGAGCATATAGTATGCAATGGTGCTAAACGTCATGTCCAGTTCATCAAATAAAAACAATGATTCAACAAAGGAACTACTGCAAGAAGAGGTGGGCACTACACTGAGCTTAAATTTCCCATTCCAATCAACCTTTAAGATCCCAGTAGGAATATTACCAAGTCATTGTTAACACCAACTTATAGGTTCTCATCTTGATAAAGAACATGGAATTTATTTACCTTAACTTCCATGAAGGGGCGAAGTGACAAGGTCACTGCCATAATAAACCAAAATAATGCACACAAATTGACCATAAAGTCCTTTCACATTTTCCTATCATATTCAAATCTGGGATATCAAATACAACTTTAAAAGATGAAGAGAAATATCCCAAGGAGAGAAACTTACATTCGTTACAGAAAACACATAAACTATTTAAGTCACATAGAGTAAGTTTAAGCCCATTAAATCAATATGATTTCGTCCCAATAGTGCGTTGATCCTGGCGTAATTTCAGATTAAAAGGGATAACACCCAACTCATAATCATTGGAAATTTTCATAGTTTAATAGAAGACAAATAATTTCACAATATCACCATAAACTGAACTGTTGTAACGACCCGTGTATTCCAACAGGTTAATCTACCATGGCCATTCCTAGAATGTGGGTCAAGGTTATCATTCTCGAACCTTCAATTTTTAACTCATGAATGCATACATCTCTCAATTGACAAACCCAACCCATCTGGGTATTTCTAATCAATCAAATATATACACATAAGAATTTGAATACATGCATATATATAAGAAAATTTTCCATACAACTCTGAACCATATAAACATATCATCCATACATACCCAGAACCACAAATGAAGGTAGGGTTCCATTTTTCCATAAATAAACCTCATTCATACTACCTAGATTAAAAGTTTATGAAAATGCAACACCTCTATAAGAATAACGGCTTCACATAAAAATGCATAGAGAAGTACATTTCCAACTATAGCTATAAGTCCATACCACATAGCTTCACTATAATAATAATATTTATTTTTCGAAATCGTTCATATACAAATATTAAACAATATCTTTTCCAGATTTAAGAAAAATAACGAAAAACCCAAAACCACATGGTGATAGAAACTGGATATAGAATTTCACAAATGAAATTAATAGATGGAGCAAAATATTAAGGAAGGGATCCTATCATTCCTAGTAGTGCTTATTCCTTATTTCCTTTCTTCCTTTCTTCCCAAGCTTTCTCTTACACCCCAAAAGGTTGATTCCATAGTCAACGAAAACCATCAGGTAATCTCCATTCTTTTATAGAGACAGATAAACATGCAGCTCAAGCTTCTCTTTTTCTTCCCATCAACTCATAGTTTTTTAAAACATGCAACAACTCAAAACAACCAGTCCCATATTGCCTTGCATGCAGAGTTCACAAAATATAAGAACACAAACATAACAATGGCTCCATCATGATAAGTGTCATAACAAGAAACCATCAATAAAAGAATGAAAAACCAAATAACTCGGTAACTTCCAAAAGGAGTCACATTTCTCGAGGATCACTACATGCATTGAATGCATGGTTATCAATTTTTCTACCTAATATCACACCCATTAACTCTTTAACCATTTTTTCCAAATGAACTATAGAATTTTCCAACATAGCCCACCTTTTCCTTTTTCCATTACAAGGTCGTTGATGAGTCATTAAATGCAATTCAGTGTTTAACATTGGGTACATGGTACGTAGGGGTTAGATCCCTTTTAGATCATAAACCTAGGTTATGTCCAAATGGCTTAATGAACTTCCCCACAAACTTAATTAAGTTTGGGTCCATAGTAAACCTAAGTAATAGTTCATCAAGTTATCTTAATAAATAATTTCATTCAATCGAACATTGTTATTAAAACAAATATAACTCACCTTATTTCTCTATTACATCAAGGGTATGCAAAATTATAACATTGTAAGGTAGGAATCCAAGATAGTATCACACGTATATGAAGTTGGGTCAATGACCCCCATTTAAAATTAAGAAATGCCTTTAAAACATAATATCTCATTCCTGTAGTTTCAAATGCCTTAGATTAGGCCCTTTTAAAGTTATGTCATGCTTTAAGCTTAATAACATTAGCTTCCATGGTACTTACATTGGATCCCAAAATACGACTTACAACCTAAACCTAGTTGTTTCATGATCATAATACATAGAGCTAGCAATTACATTTTTATTCGTTAAACATGTAATCAAGGCTCAAAGTAATATAGTATGATCCTCATACCAATATGGGTGTTCACTTTAAGTTTCATGGGCCTTCATATATATTAATATGTTGTGGCACCATCCTGATGTGGGTTAGGACTTAATAACCATCACCCCATTTTACTAACCTAGTTGCATCGTGAAGACATTTGCATCATCAGAGAAATTCTCCTAGAATAAGGACCATAAGTCATCATCTATACCATTCTGTAATATGTCATGAGGTCAATATAATACCTATCAACTCAATTTTAATCACACTTTAGCAAATTTAGAATATTATAGTTAGACCTTATAACAATCATCCATAATGTGTTACAACATCGATTATATTTTTTTCAAATGTAATTGAAATAATACCTTGATCATTAATTCAACATGAACATCAAACAATAATACCCCAGATTATGAATTATCCTTTTGTAATACTAACTGACTTGTTGGGGTGTGACACTTCTGCTTCCTCACATGCCAAAAACATATGATCTCTGACTCACATGAGGATGGGATCGGTATGGTGATCACACATCTTACATAAAAATGCAAAGGACAAAACATGAAGACTGGTTGCACACAAGTACAAACTTAGTTGGCCACTGGTTGATTCAATACTTCATGCCACATCCTTCTAGGAACACACCAACATCCACGTTGTTGTGATACCAATGAAGGAAAATATGATGATAAAAAATTGATTAAATGCCTTAAATTAATATTCAATGATCATGCAAATATATACAAGAGAGAGTGGGTGGTTTAGACAGTGGAGCAGGTGGTTAGGAAAACATAATGCCTATGTGGAGGCCACCTAACATATAACCAATCTAGTAGACCCAAAGCATAACTACATACATTAACAATGTATTAGCCTATGCTAGCAGTTTGCACACTTTCTTGATTACATTGTCTTCTATTACATGCTTTGCTTTCATTAACACATAGTTCTAGCTCACTTTTTTCACATGCACCTTGGTTTCTACCATGCACATCCCCTCCCCCACTATAGGGATATAGTTCAACACAACACTAGGTCCTCTCTTTTGGACGACACACTCCTACCAAATTCACATGCACCCCAAATGAGGGGTGAATACATTGGCTGAAAAAAACAACCCTACAACAAATTAGAACTACAAAATAACACAATATAGTGTAAGAACAAAATAGGAACACAATCATAAAATGGCCCAAAATTTGAATTGGGTCATCAGAATAACACTGACACCACTGCCAAGACTCAGACAGTAGCTCCTAAGCGCATATGTCATCCCTTGAGTGTTAGTTTCTTGGGGGCACACACAGTCAACTTCGCAGATTAGTACAATTCACATAAGCCTTCAGAGTAGTTTCACAGTTACATGCACAATCCTTCAGTCACAACATGTATGTAATCTCCTATAATCAGAACAATTACTACAATTGGAACTAATTCAAGACAATAGAAACAAAACATGGATGTACCATCTGTAGTTGTGCTTATCGGGAAAAGTCATGGATATAGAGTAACACTAGACCTCTCTCCTCAACACTTGCTCTTTGGTATGAGATCACCCAAAAAACTCGCCATTGGCATGAGATCACCCAAAAAAATCACACTTAGCATGAGATTGCCTAATAAACGTGCAATTGGTGTGAGATCGGCCAAACAAAATCATTCTTGGTGTGAGATGGCCCAAAAACTAGCTCTTCACAGCAATTTCAAGACACTTTTCTATCCTTTTACACTCTTTTACATCACGTGCACACTTTCCTTTACACTCTTTTACATACTTTTACATATCTATGAACACTTTTCTCTAATTTATCATATACATGCCTTTGACTACATTCTTTCTCTTCTTTTGCAGGTCCATCCTTACAAGAAGCAACAATCATAAGCTATAAAAACAAGTATAACACAACGCATACGCTTCACCCCTAGGGTCACTTTCATTTCCTAGTCTCCACACTTTATTTTGCATCATTCCACACTTCACTTGTCCACTCAAAATGTATTTCACTACATGCTCTACATGGTTATCAGGTATGCATCTCTTATCTACTTTATGCTATCACGCATTTACTCAACAACATAAAGTGGTGGAAAATGTAGACACAAAAGCATGTACTTGGGTATATTTCTAGGTCTTAAAAGAATATTTTCATTTACATGATTTCTAAGCAAGAAAAATAGTAATTGACAACTATCTTTGGCCTCTTTTCTTTGTCTCTTATTTTCTATTTGGTCTTGCACACTCTACAACCTAGTCAGAATTTAACTTATTTATCTTTTATGGCTTCAGACACCAATGCCCAGCTAGGACAATAACGCTCTAGTGCTCTTGTCCCCACTGGTACCCCTGATCCTTACTCACCTTACTCACTCCATGCGGGTCTATTTTATATTTTGGGCATGGGTCAGCCTTCCAGTTGTCAATTACGAAATTCAAACAAGGGAATCATATAAATACATAGTTATGTGTTCAAAATAAAGGATCAAACACTAAACATTATAAGTACCACCTAATCTTGCATCTAAAAGGCATCTAAATCACTTTAAAGAATCCATCTAGAATTCATTCAAAGGAAAAGGGACTGCATACACTACATACACAACATAAAAAGGGGAAGTTTATTCGATTCAATCCACACATTTGCATCTTTTAGCAAATCTAGATCGCTATCAAGTTCAACTTGCACAAGGGCACCCTAGGACACAATTTCTATGCCCACTCACAAGAACTACATGAAGTCTTAGATGTAGTGCAATGCTCGGTCATAAGTTCACTCTCGAGTTGACCATTGGGGTTAGTTCGATTCCCTATTCTACATCTTTCTCTTTTTTGGACTTGATGTGGTTTGTGGGTTTTTTTAGGTAATATATATTTTTTAGGTTATAACCACCTCTGACATCTATTGTGTGAATATCAGGAAATCAACAAGAAACAATTGTGAAACCCCTGCGATCATAAATTAGATCCTGAGCTCCTGTGCAGTCACCATCACCTAGAAGCAGTCTCCAATGCCTAGGCACCCCTGTCCAACTACAAGCACCCGTGTTCGACATTATCTGTGATCTCCAAGATTTATACTGAGTAGAAACTACACTCTTCTCATTCTGGTCATCACTTTCACTAGTTCGGATTACTTCCAGGTCAAGCGTATATCAGCTAAGTTCTCTCTCATTCTTCTTTACTTAGGGTTTCATATTTTTAATCTTAGTTGTTTGTGTCATTTATGTATTTTACTATTTATTTCAATAAGAGACTCTACAATATCTATAGATTTAATCCAAATTAAATTAAATCACTATGATATAAATTTATGTTTGTATAAGGTATCATATAGTCGGTCTAGTCGTGGTTAATTGCATCTAAAGTATACGTTAGAGATGTTATGTCATTTTTTGAATGTCCATTTTTTCTAATTTGTAACTATGTCGTCAGTCAAAATACGGTAGCATCAATAATAATTTTGACACATTGTAAAAGTCTAAAAAATACAAAAATGCCTTATGGACTCATTTTTAGTGGAATCTGATGTCCAAGTCCAAATCAGGGAGGGGGCATTGTATAAACAAGTTTTATGATCATATCTAGCTGAGTTAGCGGCATTGCACTAGAGGATGGAGGAAAACGAGGCTATAAGTCAATCAACAACATCTTGTCATTTTCTAATGACACGAACCCACTTCTAGTATGGTGACTTGTATTTTCAGTTGTGTGATGTGGGTTTCAATTTTTTCATCTTTTTAATGTGGTGTGTGGATGTTGGAAAATCAATTGGATAGGAGAGCATATGAGTTTAGAGATCCTTTGACAGTCGTACTTTGTTGGAAGATGGTTGGTTGGTGAATACATTCACTAGAAATGGTGATCATGTGCAGCAAGATCTAGACAAAAAGATCCAGACAGTAGTATGCAATATGAAACGATTCACTTTTTAGTGTTCCTGATTGATGAATAATAGAAATTTCACATTGTGGGGGGAACATGACACCAATGTTCCATTTCCATTATGTGTAAAACTGGCTAAAGTCAAAGGCAACTTCCAGTGGCAGTGGTAGTTACCTTTGTTATTTAAGATCGAATGGTAGCGATCAACAACAGTGACTACAATTAAGAACATTGTAATTCTTATAGGATGTAATGTGAAATTTTTCCAGTATGTGTTATATTGTTTAGTTTTGTAATAAGCAAGTTGTGATTCCTATATACTTCCCTGATGTACAAGTATAGTGGTGAACAAAAGCACCAAAGTAAGTTAGTTCATGGATCTTAAAAGGGTTTGTGGGAGGATCCAATAACCCACATGAGGTGGACAGTCAATGGGTTCTTGTCACGTTAAAGTTTGTGGCAAGTTTGTTTAAAACCATGGAAGGAGAGAGCCTTTCTTTTGAATCAAGTTCAGGAGTCACATAGTAGGACATGTTTCACAGGGGTGAGAATATTGCAGCTGAGAGTGTGTATATTTTTCTACCATGTAAACATTTGGGGGAATGTTAGGAATCTAGTGTTCACATTGATATCAGGTATTTATTGTAGAGTAAAATTTTACTTACGGTTATATTGTTATTTGAGTTGTTTGTAATAATGTTGTGGTTAAGTAGCACTTAAGTAGATAAGTTAGAGGAATATTTTGCAGGGTGATTTGTTATAGCAACCTCTTTAATTATAGGAGTTGTATTCCTATAGTATAGTTATCCCGTATGTAATTTGCAGTTTTATTGTGTAGTGAAGCTTCTTGCACTCTCACCAGTTTTTACAAAATGTGATAAGCCGTGTGTACTTCATCACCATTATAAATCTCAGTACAACAAAAATGAGAGTATGACAGAAACCAAATTCATGAAACTGCGAAGAATGCTTGGAATGATGGAGGTGGACATCAAGGAGGCAAGCATGCTGCCCTGCTCTCGTTTGTTTTGTTGTTCTAATCAATTTTAAGGCGAGATGTGGAAGTGTCTAGAAAATACGCTTAATAATACGCTAAAAAAAAATGTTAATGTAACAATGAAAATGAGACTGATTGGTAGGAATATTCCAGTGCATCGTCCATTTTATTTAGAATTTTATCTCATTATTTCTCACCGTAATATACTTTTGCACCTGCTATAAGTGATGATGAGAGCATCAAACAGAGAAAGTTATATCTTGGCATCATGCCTGGTCTGGCTGCCGCAGGGTACTGTTATATATTTCTGCCATCGCTTGCTCCGCCGCCATTGTCAACCAGTTTGAACAATCAACATTAAGCCAGGGTTGATCACGATTCTCAATGGGACACATATCTTCCAAATCAAAAACAGGAGGGTGGAGCAGACTCTGTGCAGAAAAATCTTCGACTGTGCCCAATTCAATAGAAGGCAACGAAAAGGGATATGAAATGCTCACGCCTGCTGATGATATGCCCTCCTTTGAATCTTGGGAAAAATTCTCGGTCTGAAGTTGTAAATTACACGGCCCCTGAATCAATGAATCAACTGCAAGATCCGCCATGACAGAGTCTCGCAATAACTGGCCCCATGCTGTCGAAACAGCACTGCTCTCTTCTTTAGCGGAAGCTCCTTTAAATCTACAAGGTGTAGCCCCATCATCTGCACTGGGATTCAAGGAAGGAAGACTCCGCTTTTTCATGCCTGGAAAACTACCAGATCTTCCTAATGGCATATGGGTTGTAGAATTAATGGCAGTACTGGCTCTCATTGCAAGCTTCTTGCTCAGATGGGTATTCCAGTAATTTTTTATTTCATTGTCAGTTCTTCCAGGTAGCCGCCCAGCAATAAGTGCCCATCTGCCATACATAATTTTGTTTAGCTGTTTTTTGATGGAAGAGTCTATTTATCAGTATGTGTTTATAAGGTTAATTAAGAAATTAATGGGTTGTTTATCAGTTTTGAGGATGAGGGATCATCCTTAGTTGGTCGACCAGTCAACCTTATAAACATATGTCATATTTAGGTTGAGTCCGTTCAGACATTACAAGTAATTTCGACTGCTACAAACAATGGGCTACTTTGTAACAATATAAACTGGTGGGCAATTTTTCTTACCGATTGCCAAGGAGGCGATGCATTCGGATAATGAGCTCCTCCTCATCTAGAGAAATGTTACCCCGTTTAATGTCAGGCCGAAGATAATTCAACCATCGCAATCTGCTACCCTTCCCACAACGATTCAGACCTGCCCATATCCAAACTTCACAGTTAGCTGATCCAAACTCTGCCTTAAAACTTTCATTTGAAATGTAGGTAAAATGGAGGGGACAATAATATACCTGCTTTCTTGGGGAGAGATCTCCAACCAGTCTCCCCATGAGTGTGGATATAGTTAGTCAATATCATGTCTTCCTGAGCAGTCCAGGCTCCTCTGTTAAGGTCCTCTTGTTTAGAGCGGCATGGTGTTCTTCCCATCTTTTCTCTATTCCGAGGACTGTAGATCACTACGAGAAGTGGACGCAGAAATTAAGCACCATACTCCAGTTTTCCGGGGATTGATATGGAAGTGAATTTAAAGAGGTGTTGGCAAAGATTTAACAGCTCAACTACCCTCCAGTGCCGCTGGCAAGATGAAAGGGAGTGATGTGAAACTTTCGTAAGCTAAAGCCTGAGGTAATGTTATTGCTTCCCCTGTCATCGGGTCCATGTCTGACTGCCTCAGCTTGACAGCGACAAAAATTAATAGGGGTATAATGGATGCGACAAGGGATTAGGATGAGTAGGGCAGAGTCAGGGTTTAACTTTAAGGGTCATGTTCTTAACAATAAAATATAGAAATTGTATTATTAACCGTACATGTTTGTGGAAGGTTGATAAGAACATGTTTGTTGGTATACATTGGGTATATATGTATGGGTATACGTGTATTATATTGTTATTGTATTATAATGTTGATGGATATGTGAGTCTCCTTTGTCGTCTTCATGCAAAAGATATTTAATTTTCACAATAATTATTTGAGGGTGAGTAAGTGAATTGGAGGATGTGGTTTACATTAGAACGTGACAAAAGCATGGCACTTGTTGCATCCTGTGTTTTCCCTGCTGCTTCTTGTATTTTGTTTTGTATTTGTTTTTTTTTTCTTCCTTCGTGCATCGTCTTGTTCTCTTTGCACCTCTTGTAGTCCCTTTAACCTTTTTGGTTACTTCTAGACATTAATTTTTAAATTAAATTAAATTAAATTAATTACTTTTGGCAAGAGATTCATTTGTACCTTTGATGATTGCATTGAATGGGTGGAGCTACGTTGGCTTGATCCTAGACTTGTTACTCCTCCCCTAGAAGCCGATGAAACTAGTGGGAGAGGGTGAGGAATAAAGTTTCATTCCAAGTTTAGATTTTTATTGATTATATAATTCAAATTAAGTTTTAGATTAATCCAAAATATGTGGTATCATATGGAACATGTAGTCCTAAGTATAATTTTGTGCATAATCAATCATTAGATATTTGAGATTTGAAGAATAATTTTTTTAGTAAACATATGGAAACAAGTATGTTAGATCCTCTTTTCCTTACTCGATAGTGTAATCAATCTAATGCAATCTATTAGAATTTTAGTTACAGATAAATTATGCTATAAAACCATGAAAACTTCCTCTTGGATAATTTATGAAGTTGGTCGATAAATGAATATTAAAAATTTCATGCTAGAACTTGAGTGGACATTTTACTCACAACTAAGGAAGTAGAAGCATGGTAAACACCTTTCATTTAGAGAAAATTACTATCCAAATAATGTATTACAAATGTATTATTTTACAATGATACTGGTATTATAGGTTTGTTTCTTTGTACAAAGTGATGTAAGTTAGTTTGTTGCATGCTTATTCAATGTCTTGATCATCACACCATACTTCCTGCTTATTAATTCTATCTTTGACACTTAATTGACAAAATAATAACATTAAATTGCTATTATTTTTTTGTTATAACAAAGATGAAGCATTTCAAATCAGTAACTGTTATGTCTTGAAAAATCCTTTCATCCTTCATATATCAATCAATTGCAGGGGAAAAAATAAGTCACCCAATAGTACCAAACACATTCTATCTTATCCTCTCATATCCCCAATCATGGTTGGAGGGTAGATCCCACAGTGGTTTCACTATAATTATATCTCCAATGTATTATATCAACAATCACCATAAGCTCTAAGAAGTAGAAGGAAGACACATATGCCTACTTCTTTGATGTCATGACCCTATTAACAAGTTATTATATCATAAAATTGTAATCATAAATCATCCTTACATGAAAATGAGCATGGTGTTAAGGGTAAGTTCACCAAGTTGGGGGGCCAAAAAGTGGACAAAAACCTGAAAACAGACGAAACACATTCACGTTTTAATTTTCTTGGTTTGGTAATTACCAAACCTATAACGTGCACATGTTTTAGAGAATCGAAAATGAGTACGCGGTTTAGAGAAGTCAAAACACATACCTGGTTTGCATAGTATGGATTATATATGCGTATTTGGGGGGCTTATACTTACCAAAATAAATGTTTAAGTATAAGAAATAGTAAAAAAAAATCAGTACCAAGTGAATTGCATCAAGTGAACTCAAATGATTGCTCATTCTTAGAAACATGGTGCTCCATATAAAAATTATCTCCTCACCTTTCCTAGCTCTAAAAACATCCTTTCATAGAATCAAATTTGTGATTCTCATACATGTTTTTGCTCATATGTCTCTCATGGAGACAAATGATGCCTTAATATTTTAAAATTATTTTAGTAAATATAAGAAATTAGGGTCACTATGCACCTGATGGAATTGGTCTTGGATCTCCAACAATTATAATTTAGAAGATAGTTTTTCAAAATCTAATCTGGTCAATACTTACTCATTTTCAGGATTTCAACAAAGGACCTAAAACTTTTAGGGCATATATATTGTAGTCATTCTTTGTTTTGGGAAAGAAAATAGTCATTTTGTATGTTTTTTTACCTTCTAAATTGGATTTGGGCCCTACCACTGCTTGAATTGGTACCAATTTTTAAATTTGGTCCATAATTCACTTTAGTGTACATGAATCAACTCTATGATATACTTGTCTACTTCTTACTAAAATGAGATCCTCACTTTGTAGATAGAGGATTTCTCCCTGAATGGGATTCCTATCCTATAGCCAAAATGAGGTGATTGTAATGTGCCTCCTCATTAAGGTGTGATCACACTACTAGGTGTTGAATAATTTTTTATGAATAGTACCAAGTGAATTGAGATGATTGCTCATTCTTAGAAACATGGTGCTCCATATAAAGATCATCCCCTCACCTTTCCTAGATCTAAAAACATCCTTTCATAGAATCAAATTCATGATTCTCATACATGTTTTTGCTCATATGTCTCTCATGGAGACAAAAAATGCCTTAATACTTCACACATGATGGTCCTTGATACCTTGGTGACATGACTAGCTCATTTTAGCTTATTCTGAAGGGTGTTCAATTAGCTAAAGAATGGCCAAAAATGCCTTTTTAGGCCTTCAAAGGAAGTACTCTCTCATCAAAAATAAATGAGGTGATTGATCACCTTAGACACTATTCCCTACACACTGAAACACATTGAATGATCTTATTAGGACTTTCCTTTGGGTCAGGGTTTAGGGTTTATGGTTTAGGGCTCATGGTTCAAGGTTTAAGGCTCGGGGTTTAGGACTCAGGGTTTAGAGATTAGGGTTTAACATTTAGTGTTTAGGGCTCATAGTTTAGATTTTATGGTTTATGGTTTAGGGCTCAGGGCTTAGAGTTCATGATTTAGGGTTTATGGTTTAAGGTTTAGAGTTTAGAGTTTATGGCTCAGGGTTAAGGTTTGAGGGTTTACTATTTAGGGTTTAGGGTTTATAGCTTAAGCTTTAGGGTTTAGAGTTTAGGGCTCAAGGTTGAGGGTTGAGGGTTTAGGGTTAAGAGTTAAGGATTGAGGGTTTAGGGCTCAAGGTTTAGTGTTTAGGATTTAGGGTTGAGGGTTTAGGGTATAGGGCTCAAGGTTTAGGGTTTAGGATTTAGGGCTTAGAGTTTAGGGTTTAGGGTTTAGGGTTTAGGGCTCATGGTTTAAGGTTTAGGGTTGATGGTTTAGGGTTTACAGTTTAGGGTTTG
Organism: Taxus chinensis; assembly: GCA_019776745.2. Taxonomy (NCBI): domain Eukaryota; kingdom Viridiplantae; phylum Streptophyta; class Pinopsida; order Cupressales; family Taxaceae; genus Taxus; species Taxus chinensis. Next base: position 104,026,558 of record CM034150.1, read on the forward strand.
AGGTTTAAAGGTCAGCATTAAGGGTTTAAGGGATAGAGTTTAGGGGTTAGGGTTTAGGGCTCAGGGATTACGCTCACCCATTCACTCACTATAATGTTCTCTATCTTACGCATTCTTATAATTATTGACAAAGACTAATTAACTAAAAATGGTTCATCTACTTCGTAGGCAAAACATTAAAAGGGAGTCATCACAATTTGAAGCCTTTCATCTACTGATATTTTGAAGGAGGGAAATTACAAATATCTAAGAACAATTTGATACAAATAAATGTTACTCAATACAATCATCTTTCTTTTCCCATCGCATGGGAACTATTTCACTCACTATAATGTTCTGTTTCTTACCCATTTCTATTAGTATTGAAAAAGAGTATTCAACTGAAAAGGGTTCATCGACTTCGTAGGAAAAAAATTCAAAGAGATTCATCAAAATTTGATGTTTTTCATCTGTTGATATTTTGAAGGAGGGAAATACCAGATATCCAAGAACAATTTGGTATAAAGCTATGTTTTTATGCTCTTTTGAATAATTATTTTAGTTAGAAGCTGTCGGGAACAAATTTTTCATTGGAATAACAAAGCACGATATGTCCAGTGCTTGTGTAAGATGGCAATTTGAGAGGATTTATGAGGTTCAAGTTTATTTTCCAAGATGCATTAGTCAAATGTTTGAATTTTTTTTCTCCATATGCAATGACATTCTGATTCAGACACTCAATGATTCTTGAATGTCCAATCCTATCACAAACCCCAATAGTCCTTGATCCTTGGATATAGGGAGACACTATTACTTGGATTCCATTTATAACGATAGAGATATTTGTAAATTTGTGCTATGACCTCTAAATCTGTATGAATTTTACTTTGTTTAAAAATCACATCACACCCTTCACTAGGCTTGATGACTACCCCTATCTTTTTGAAGGTGTTTTTGAAAGCATCCATGGGTTTATCATAGAAGGAATTATCAATTAATAGACAGTCACTAAGTTGTAGTCCAACTAACTCCCATTCAAAACTAAATTAGAAAGATTTACTATGTGATTAATAACCCCTTTATGTTCTTAGTCATTCCCCATTTGTTATGCTTATTGTTAGGCAGAAATGGAGGAGAAAGAATAGAGATAAGTTATCTATTATTATTCTATTTTATTCAAGAAGCGGATAGAATATTTATAGGAAGGATAGCTAACAAAAATCTCCACAATGTAAGGGGAGATTATTGTCTATGAGAAAATAATAGAATTAAAAAAAAATACTCTTTTAATTATATAAAAAAAATCCTACGTATCTTTATGCTAACATTCCCCCCTTATTACATTATTCTTGCAAATGTGACCCCTGAAAAGTTCAAATTTCACTTTTCCAAGAGATTTTGTGAGAATGTCAGCAACTTGTGCTTCTGTAGGATAGTACTGGAGTTGAATGTGATGGTTCAAGATGTGCTCTCAAATGAAATGACAATCAATCTCAATATTCTTTGTTCGTTCATGAAAAAATGGATTCTGCATGAGCTTCAACACACTCGTGTTATCGTAATAGAGAATAGGACACTATTTTTTGGGAATTTCCAGGTCATCCAAAATGTAACGTAACCATATTGTTTCGCACACATCTCCTCATGTGGCGTGATATTCTACCTCTGTGGATGAGATAGAAACAACATTCTACTTCTTGCTTATCCATGAGATAGGTCTAGATCTGAGATGAAATATATATCATGTAGTTGACTTCCTATCATCAATAGATTTTCCGGCATGGTCTGAGTTGACGTATCCCTATAAGAAGAATTGATCATTCTTCTTATATTCTAGACCATAATCAACTGTACCTTGGACATATCTCAAAACATGCTTTTAATACAGTCCTGGTGACATTTCTTCGGTTCCTGCATGAATCTTGAAAGATAGCTAACAACATAGCATAAATTTGGTCTGGTATATGTCAAGTAGATGAGTCCTCCAACAAATTTCCTATAGAGAGTAGCATCTACTTGAGGTGAATCCAAGAATCTTGAAAGTTGTAAGCCTTTCTCCATGGGAGTGGATATAGGTTTACAATCAGACATTTTGTACTTTTCCAGGAGTGTCTTGGCATACTTTATCTGGGAGAAAAAAATGTGATGCTCCTTTTTGCAATATTTCCAAGCCAAGATAGTAATGTAGTAGCCCCAAATCTGTCATGTCGAAGGTTCTTTTGAGATCATTCTTCAAAATATCAACCTGATCTTCTAAACTTCCAGTCGATCACAAGATCATCTACATACACAACAAGAATGAAAATTTCCTTTCCTACCTTCTTTATATACAAATTTGAATATGAGGGGCTACGAGTGAACCCATGCTGCAAAAGGTGATCGTCGATCTTGATATACCATGCCCTTGGAGCTTGTTTCAGTTCCATACAGTGATTTGATGAGACAACATAATTTTCTTAGGATGTTCTTCATCAACAAATCCTTCAGGTTGGGTCATGTACACTTATTCTTTCAGATCACCATTTAGGAGAGCACTTTTTGACATCCATCTGCTGAAGTCTCCATCCTTTCTATGCTGCCAGTGTGCAAACAACTCAGATGGTCTTGATCTTCACAGTGGGTGCAAAGGTTTCTTCATAGTTTCGATGCCCTCTTTCTGAGCATATCCTTTTGATACAAGACATGCTTTATGTTTTTTGATGGATCTGTCTACCTTATATTTTGTCTTGAAAACCCATTTTCAGCCTATGGGTTTATTTCCTATAGGCAAATTGACAAGTTCCCATGTCTAATTTTTCATAAGTGAGTCATATTTTGTATCCATGGCTTCCTTCCACTGCTCGATTTAACTGAGTTCTTCACAAACATTTTATGGATCAGAGATATTAATCAGTGAACTCATGAGTGCAAATTTTACCTCATTTCTTGTTTGACTCCTTGTTTTGACTCTGGATCATGTATCTGCAAGTTATTGCAAATGTGAGTCCTTGATGGTGATTTGTATCGACTTCGGATGAGAACTTGGCTACTTTTGAGAAGAAAATTGTCATTGTCGTGTGGATTGATGTGGAGTCATATTCTCTAGTTCTCCAAGGTCAACAAATAGCTCTCCTGGCAGCATTTCTTTTCTCTAAGTAGTCTCCTCTGGTTGTTCATTTGATTCAGAGACTAGTCGGTGAGAGGTGGTTGGTAATGGTTCTTCTGATGTCACTATAGAGTCAAAGGATGACTCATCACAAACCATGTCCCGACTCTCATATATTTTCTTTGTCTCAGGATCCATGAGACGATATGCCTTTGAGGTAGTGTTGTAGCCAAGTAGGATACACGGGAGTGTCTTTGGCTCAACCTTATTTCTCTTCTGATTTGAGACATGCATGTATATTGTGCATCCAAATACTTGCAAATGAGAAATTGATGGCTTTCTACCACTCCATACCTCTTCTGGCATTTTATTTTTTAGAATCTTTGTTGGTGCCTTGTTGAGAAAATATATAGTTGTATGTATTGCTTCAACCCAATAGCGTTCCTCTAGCTTTGATGTTGTTAGCATGCAGCGAGCCATCTCCATCACTGTACAATTACATCACTCAATAATGCCATTTTGCTGAGGTGTGTAGGGATCAGTCAGGTTCTGGTTAACACCTTATTGGTTTAGGAAAGGCAAGAAATTATTTGATGTTAATTCCCCCCTTGATCTGAGTGAAGTAGAAGAAGTGGTTGTCTAGTCTCTTTCACAACATGATGATAGAATTTCTGGAAATGTTGAAGATCCTCACTTTTCTTCTTCAGTAAAAACACCCTTATCTTACAGGAGTGGTCATCCATGAATAGTTGGAAGTACTTGTATCCTGAAAATGAAGCAGGAAGAGGGTCATTCAGATTGGTATGAACTACCTCCAGACGCTTCTTGGTATGGAAGGTGCTTTCTTGAAACGGATCCCTCTATTGTTTTCTTGCAAGACAACCATTGCATAGAGGCAAGGAACTGGACAATTTGGTTAGTCCATGAAATCATCAAGAAATGAATTAGCGGACAAATTTGGGTAGTCCATGAACCATTGAAGTTCTTTGTTGAATTCTCATCTGATGTCAATGAACTGGAAGTTTTTGTATCCTAAAAATGAAGAAGGAAGAGGGCCAACAAGTGTCCATGGAAGGTGCTTTCTAAAATGACAACCAGGGCAGAAAGGTGTAGTAGATTGTATCTAATGTTGATGTAGATAAATTGTACTATTGCAGAAGAAGATGAAACAACTATCTAAAGAAAATAACTTATCTTTTAGAAATGCTCTAGCAATAATCTTACCTTTTTGTGAGATCAAACATGATTTGATGCCATTTTGGACAAGAAATTTTACCTTTAAGTGATGATTCAATAGTTGAGTTACTAACAGGAGGTTACTAGTCAATCCAGGAACATATAGTACCTTTGTAAGCATACCATTTTGTGGTCCTAGAGGGATGGTGACTCTACCTATTCCTTCTGCAATGTAATATTTTTCATCTACTATCCAAACACGATCTCCAGTGGGTTTTTTCATGAGTGAATCAAACAAATCCTTGTCACCTGACATGTGCTTACTTGCACTGGAGTCTATCAACCAGACTCTCTTCGTGGGTTGTGAAGTTTGAGAGATGAGTACAAGGTTCTTACCACCATGGGATCCTTTTGATGTCTCCTCATTAGATTCATTTTCTTGTTGTGCTACGAGATGTCCCTTGTTCTTTCTCGAGTAGGGACGTCGTTTGGAATTTTGAAAATATTCATGTCACGATGTTATTTTTTAACTTGAAGACCCTTGTTTCAAGTTATTGTACTAGCACAGTGATCAGTGTCATGAGTGTTGGTTCTAAAAATGTGACACCACCTCTTTGACTTTTGATCTTTCTATTGTTGTTTTGGTTGTGCTTGATTTGGCTTCTCTGGGGGACCCTTCCGATTATTTTGGCCATGGTATGGCTTTGAGAACAGGGCTTTATCCTGAGACTCTTCTTGGGATGAATTGATGGCCTCTTCCTGCTACAGCAAATTCACAAGTTCTTCGAATGCCACTATTTGTTTAGATACATTCAGTGTCGTAACAAACACTCAGAATTGAGAAGGGAGTTCTCTCAAGGTGATCGATACAAGAATTTTGTCGTCCAACATTTCACTGAGGGCTAATAACTTCAATCGTATAGCTCAGCCATACAACATAAGAACTCCTCAACTTTCTCATCTAACCCCATAGAGAGGGTGTGTAACTTTGACTAAAGATGGAGGATCTTAGTTTGATTTTTGGCTTCATAAATTGTTGCCAGCTTGTCCCAGGCCTCCTTTGGTTTCTCCGCATTTCGAACATGTGTTTGCACATCGTCACTGATACTGAGCATTATCAACATCAAGGATTTGGCACTATCCATTTCATACTTTATTAATTCATCAAGGGCTGTGGGAGCGGTCACAGATCCAGTCACGATGCCCCATAATCCTTCAAAATGAAGGATTGTCCTCATTTTTGTTTTCCAGGCTGCAAAATTGAACCCTTTAAGTAACTGAAGCATCGGAAAGAAGAAACTTTGGAGCAGACATCATAATAAAAAAATTATTTATTTATTCAAGAGTTATTACAACTTTTACTCACTGATGAGAAGTACTGGCTCGTAGATGCTCTCGATACTCACGTGCTGAGAGAAGGTGATGCTTGTTGGTGCATTCTTCTTCATCTTCATAGTTGGTATCATACCCGACTTCTAACTCTTCTTGTATTGGCTTTGCTTGGTAGCTGATGTCGAAAAGGAAATATTCAAGAAGTCCTCGTCGAACTACCTCATCAAAGACTCGATTTTTGGTGTTCCAAAGCTCGTTTAGCAAAGCAAAGTAGAAACCAGATCTCTCAGGAGCTTCTTCATGGTGTTCTCAGCTTGCGAGTCGACGTTGGCTTTTAGTAGTCTCGATTTTTCACGCTTACACTTGACATTCAGCGTCACTTTGAGAGACTCCAAGTTTCTTCTCTAGGCACTCTTTAAAAAATAAAATAGCCCCTTGTTTAAGAGACTTCCAGGCTTTCACGAAGCAAAATTCTCTTCTCACTCCTGTGTTTCACAAGTGATGAATGGAATTTATAGGGAAGAATTACTTTTTCAAGTAAAAGACTCTATGTCTTCCCACGCAAGCTGAAAGAATGCTTACAACGCAGTCTCTCCTTTCTTCACCTCAGGAAGATTGAGAGACATTGTCTACCAGTCAAGTTTACACAGTTTCAAGAAAACTTAAATTTGTCTAAAATCACGCAGCATTAAAGCTTCAGCATAGTATGCCATATCAACTTGATCCACGCAACAGAAGAAGACTCTTGTCTCTACGTAGAAGAGTGATTTTCTTCCACGCCACTTCTAGTTGTTTTCCTCAGTAGCTCCACATCAACAAATTCAATATTTTTTTCATTGATCTCCACTTAGCTTGCTCCTTACAGGTTTTAGAATAAAAAATTCGTGAACGCATGAACTACAATCTAAGATAGTCACAAAAGTCCAAATTTATTTGTTAGCTTTATGTGGACAGGGAAGGGAATGTTGATGGAATTCCCATGACAACTTCTCTCCTGTAGAATTCCATGACATGTTGGATATTCTACGCAAAGAGCAAAAAAAACTTTGCAGCAGCAAAACGTCTCCACGCAAATATTTTGGTGAAATTCTATGTAGAAATTGAAACTATTTTTCCACGCGTAGCAACAGAAGAATGAAGACTCCACGCAGTTCACGAGAGATAAGAATTTCCACCCAAGTGTCTTATTCGTCTTTAGATTTTGCAGAAAGTAAAAATGGTTCCACAGCATAAGTTAGATTTCCTTCTTTGTCTCTTGCTTGTAGGTCAATCCTCTGTTTAGGTCCCATGTCCAACTCTTCAACGATTTCACTCCAACAAATTTCCATGATCAGCAACAGAGAATAACCTCATCTCACACACTCAGGTAAGTTTTCTTTGATGCTCTGATACCAAACTATGAGGCAAAAATAGAGGAGAGAGAATAGAGATTAGTTATCTCTTATTATTCTATCTTATTCAAGAAGCGGATACAATATTTATAGGAAGGATAGCTAACAATACTCTCCACAATGTAAGGGGAGATTATTATCTATGAGATAATAATGGAATAAAAAAGAAACAAACTCTCCTAATTATATAAAATAAATCCTACGTATCTTTATGCTAACACTTATTTTGAACACTTCAGGAAGTTCTGTCAAATTTTCTATCTATTCTAGTAGCATAAGATCTTTCTCTTTCTCTAGAGGAGAGGATACTGTAGGTAATTTAGTTTCGATCTTACACCTCCATGTTGGTATATTCTCTTTATTTCTTCCATTTCCTTTGAGATTAATTTTTGTGTTGCGATGTTTATTTTTCCAGCTTCCAATGGGTCATCCTAGCTTGCATGATAAAAAAGTTCATGGAAATATGAGAAATGTGAAATTTGTTTTAGAGTGTGAAGAAATTAACATTCAAGAGCGCAAGTATATGTGGGGAGAAACAATTTTGGAAGAGATGTGTAATATGCATTGCAAATCACAAGGTAAATGTCATATCCATTTAGTTTCTTGTCCCATCTCTCATAAACAAAGTAGTTATACACGTAGACTTAATGATGGTTCTAGGCACAAGACTAGGAAATATGGTCTTAAGATATTCAAAAACATTAACTCACTCATGAGACCTACTAGAAATATACGAGATTTAGGGGTTAGAGCTTAGGGCTCTGGATCTAGTGTTTGGGGTTTAGGGCTCAGGGATCAAGGTTAAAGGTTTAGGGTTTAGGTTTTAGTGTTTATGGGTTTAGGGTTTAGGATTTAGTGTTCGTAGTTTAGGGTTTATTATTTTGGTTTTAGGGTTTAGGGTTTAGGTCTCAGGGTTAAAGGTTTAGGTCGCAGAGTTCAGGGTTTAGGGTTGAAGGTTTAAGGTTTAGGGTTTAGGGTTTAGGGATTAGGGTTTAGGATTTAGTGATTAGGGTTTAGGGGTCAGGTTTTAGGGTTTAGGATTTAATTTTTAGGGTTTAGGGTTTAGCATTTAGGGCTCAATGTTTAGGGTTTAGGGTTTAGGGTTTAGGGCTTAAGGTTTAAGTTTTATGGTTTAGGGCTCATGGTTTAGGGTTTAGGGTTTACGACTCAGGGTTCTAGGTTTGGATTTATTGGTTTAAGGTTTAGGGGTTAGAGCTAAGGGCTCTAGATTTAGGGTTTAGGGATTAGGGCTCAGGGTTCAAGGTTTAGGGTTTAGGGCTCAAGGATTAGGGTGTAGGTTTCAAGGCTTAATATTTAGGGTTTAGGGATTAGGGTTTAGGGTTCATGGTTTATGGCTTAAGTTTTGGGGTTCGGAGTTATTGGTTTAAGGTTTAGGGGTTAGAGCTTAGGGCTCTAGATTTACTGTTTAGGTTTTAGGGCTTAAGACTTAGGGTTTAGGGTCTATGGTTTAGGGTTTAGTGTTCAGGGTTGAGGGTTTATTATTTTGGTTTTAGCGTTTAGGGTTTAGGTCTTAGGGTTAAGGGTTGAGGGTTAAAGGTTTAGGTCATAGAGGTCAGGGTTTAGGATTTAGTTTTTAGGATTTTAGGGCTTATGGATTAGGGTTTAGGGACCAGGCTTTAGAGTTTATGATTCAGTGTTTAGGGTTTATGAGTCAGGGTTTAGGATTTAGTTTTTCAGGGTTTATGGGTTTATCATTTAGGGATCAAGGTTCAGGTTTTAGGGTTTAGGGTTTAGGGTTTAGGGATTAAGGCTCAAGGTTTAGGGTTTAGGGCTCACGAGTAAGGGTTGAATATTTAAGGATTATGGTTTAGGGCTTAAGATTTAGGGTTTAAGGTGTATGGTTTAGGTTTTATGGTTTAGGGATCATGGTTTAGGGGCTATCTACTTTCTAAAAATATAATTTTAGACTAATATAAGGTTTAAGTTTTAGGGTTTTGATTGTAGAATTTTTGAGTTACACAATAAAAAAAAAATCTAATTTTTGATATTTTTTTAGGTACTTAGGGGGGGCACTGTCAGAGCTCCATTATGTTTTTAAATTTAAAATTTCTGTACTAGAAAAATCATATAAAAATAAATACTTGCTAAAAAAATATTAAAAAAAATGTGTAGCCCAAACTATATGCTCCCAGCTATCTTTCTATGAAAGGGTTTTAAAAAATACTAAATGGTGCTAAAAAAATGGGAGGGGGGCAATGAAAGTCACTCTGCTATGTTTTTTAACAAAAACATGAGCACCTGTTGGTATTTTAGTTATTTGACCCACTTAAATTATCTGTTTTCAATAAAATTTAGTATCTTATAAACTAGACTCAAACTTCTATGATTCATGTTTATACAACATCTTCCAATTTTGAGTGTAACTATTTCAAAAAAGTCATACAAGATGAAGATTTTTATTTTTTAGAAAAATGTGTCCACTTATGACCCTTTTGGACCCCCAACTTGGTGTACTTACCCTTAAAGAAAAGAACATTTTATACATAGCCTCAACCAAACAACACAACTCTATCTATAATAACACAACAATTCCTTTTTAAGACTCGTCATAAGTTTGTTAGGTTTTTATCTTGATTCACCTACATATGTTCCTTCTTATATGAACAGACATGATGGCCATTATAATCTAATAAAAAATGGAATGTGTAAATGAGTTTACAATTATATTTCACTATAAAATTGAAGCTTTTTAGTAATGAAATCTAGAGATGTAAACATAAAAGGGAAAAAATAAGGTTGATGAAGATGGTTAGAAATGAAGTACACCTTTGATAACATATCTACCAATAATTCCTTTTAATTTTAAATTGGTCTTGGAGTATTTTAAAATATATTATTCATATAACTTTTCAAGACATCTTTTGTTAAAATGAATTTTAAATCTTGACAAAAGTGAATTTAATTAAGAATTATGGGTAGATCCATGAAAATGTAAATGGTAATGTAGGGAGATTCAAGCATGTATTTGAATCAAAGATAAATACTACTATTTTAAGGGTGTTTTTCTCTAATATGGTTTTTAAAAAAAAATCATTTGATAGAAAAAAATTTGGATTGAACACAAGGATTAGAAAAGACATAAGAGGTAAAATAAGAAGATTAGCTCTAATATCTCCCATAAAAGCTTTCCTCAACTACCATCAGTAAAATTAATCTGAACCCTAATTCGATCCTTTTGGTGAGCCCTAATCCCTCATCTTTGGCTTGTGGCAACGTCATTTTGGGGCTCGATGGCATTGTGGTGAGGTCTCCATTGTGTTCAGGTGTGGGTGCTGATGCTTGGGATGCTCTGGTGTGTCCTTGGGGCACCATCGAGAACCCTATTTCTGTGGATTGCGACTGCGTGGTTATTGTGGGTGGCGCTAGTGGGGGGGTCTTGGCTTCTAGTGTGACATTAGTAAGGGCTGCAGTCATTTCAGTAGAGACACTAGTGTGGCTTCTGCCAATGGGGCTCCTCTCTTGATGTTAGTTGAGTTGGGGAGTGGCACGGGTGGCACTGTTCTAAACCTTTCTTCATGGTCTACTCTAATCCTTGGTGGTATGCTATGGAACAACCTCCTTGGTGGCCACAAACCTTTTTTGAGAAAGTTGGTGAAGGTGGCTTGAGCCTTCCCCTATCTCTCCCAAAAGCCTTGTCCTCTAGCTATGACGGATCTTTGCCTATTGGAAATTTTGGGGGTGCTGCGCTAGCCAAGGGTAGGGTTTAGAACTAGTTTACACCTCTCAAGAAGCAGTCTTTTATGAATGTTGCTGCTAAGTCCCCTATTTGTGCCTGCCAGACAAACAAACTTCTTAATGTTGGTAAAACCACTCCTTTTGTATCTTTTTGGGAGTCTGTGTTATATGCTTAAATGTATTTTTCTAGCCAAGATTTGATCTGTATTTTAAATGGATTTTGGCAGGGGCTTCCGCTTCTTCACTTTTGGATTTCTTCGAATTAGATATCACTTATGGAAGGTAAAGTGGAAATTTATCCCTGTGCTAGGGGTTTTTTCATTGTGGTTTTTAATTTTGTTGAAGATAGAGATGTTATCTTCTCTAAGTTATGGGAGCTTCAAAATCATCACTTGTTGATGAAGCCTTGGTTCATGTATTTCAATCTAGTAACCAAAACATTTAATGCCAAACCTATTTGGGTATGACTAACTCATCTTTCGTTGCAGTTTTGGGGGGAGGAAAGTCTAATTTCTATTGGTAATGCATTGTGCAAGTGTCTATCTATAGATTCTAAAACTGAATGTTATACCCATACTACCTATGCTTGTGTTTTGGTGGATCTGGATACCTCTCTTGATCTACCCGCTTCCATGGAACTCAAATTATTTAATATGGTATGGACTTAACCTCTTAATTATGAAAGATTGTCCTTCAGATGCAGACAATGTTTTTCCTAGGGTCACCTTGCTTTTAATTGTCTGAAAGTGAAAAAGAAGGTGAAAGCAAAAATTTATTGCTAGAAGGACTCCCAACCTAGCTTGTTGGTTGTTGGGAATGTTTCATACACCTCATCATAAGACTTGATGGAGGATGTTGCATTTGTGAAAAAGGAGGAGTCAGATAATGATGTTAGGAAGATTCAGATTCCCAATGTGACTCATGTTTCTTCTAGTCAGAGTGATTTGGTGTTGACGCTCCCTTCGGAGTCAGAATCTGGCAGCATAAATTTGAAGAATGAGCCTATTGTTGGAAAAAATTAAATCTTTGAAATACAGCTTTCAATCCATCTTGATGAAAATTTGGATCCTAATAGGTGTGATGGTTGGATTGTCGTGAATAGAAAAAAGAAGGGGAATACTTCTAGTGTCCCTCTTAAAATGAGTTGAAGATCCCATGGTCGGGATCCTCATGGGTAAGTCACCCTTTATACCTAGCGAGGATTGTCTATCTGAGGTTTGGAGTGACTCTCGAGGAAGGTCAAGTCTATTTGATCGGCCTCTTGATCATTTTTTCTTCTTTTGTTCTTTCTTAGCTTTACTTTTGGGTGGTTTCTTTGTTTTGGTCTAGTGACCTAGCTTCACTCTATCTCTTGTTGTGCATTGATGCCTATATTTCAGTTGTATAGGATTTTTTGGTCCCTTCAAAACCAATTTGTTTACCCGTATAAAAAAAATCATATTCATCAAATAAATACTCTACAAATATTTGTAATTTTGAACCTTTTGTCTCAAACACTTACTAATCTCAACTGTCTTACTTTAGAATAGACTCGTAAAATTTCAAACTATTTTAGAATTGCTTATATTTATTAATGCCTCTTACTAATTTCAACCGTCTTACTTTAAAATACACTTGTAAGATTTCAAACTATTTTTGGAACTGTTTATATTTATGAATGCCTTCAAAATAGAATATGACTACATTAGGTGTGTGGATTAACGTGTTATGTGCTTATAATTAAAAAACCAAATATATTTCTTATACTTGTATTTTTTATTTATTTATTACTTTATTCCCAAAAGTACAATTCATGTGAGTTGAGTACCCATTCCTTAGCATATTCCATTAGCGATTGTTGTAGAATGCATTTGAGGTGATCTAGGAGTGTGTGTGTGTGTATGTGTGTGTGTGTGTGTGTGTGTGTGTGTGTGTGTGTGTGTGTGTATGTGTATCCACCCACCAGAAAGAAGAGGAGGAGGTGTTGTTTTTGTTTGTCTAATATTGAAATGACTACTTTGTGCATAGGGTGCTCAACTCTTGGGATAATAGGGATAGTATCGAGGTGATGAATGGAACATACCATTCAACATTTTCACCACATTTTTAAAGATGAATAAAATGATATTTCCTTTTAGGAAAATACTTGGTGAGGAGGGACTAAATGATGAAAAAGGGGAGAATTGTAAGATCTCTCCATATATTCAAGTATGGAAGTGCCAGTTATCTAGAGCAAGCCTTGTTTTAAAACTCAATATATAAGATAAGAAGATCCGGGTATTAGTTTTCTAATAATGAATTTGGTAATGAAGCGATTGGAGATATCAAAATGAAATACAATAGATGTGACTTGGGTTTCCTCCCTCTTGTCCACTTATATGCATGAGATAGTATTTCTTGACTGATCCAATAATGGGAAAATGAAAAGAAGGCAAAGGGATTTCACTATATCCGGATCTATTCTTTATCATCTCTCCAATCATGTAGTTGGTTCCTATGAGATCAATTAAATACGAAAAATGATTCACAATGTTTAAGGATATATGTTAAAATCTATTGTTTAGAAACTATGACTAAACTTGAAATGATGGTGGTTCTATTCTCTTTTATCTCTTTAATTATGTAGTTATTTCGTATAAGATGAATTAAACAAAAAAAATTCCACAATGATTAAGGATATATGTAAAATCCATTGTTTAGATGTTATAATCGAGTTGGAAATGATGTTGTCTAAAGGAAGATTTTAATTTTTGCGGTGGGAAATGACAACATTAATATATGAAACACAACATGTAATCAAAGACAATAACATCAAAATAATAAATCAAAGAGACGTCATAAACAATTACAATATAAAAATAATAATTGAATTAGGATGACTACAATGATGGAAAACAATAATTATCAAGACAATTTTAAACTATAATGACTTATCGGAAAATTATTGTATATCCATGGTGTTTGCTTGCTTGTTTTTGACCATTGCTTTAGGAGGCCAAGGATTTAGATTTTATTTTCATATTTACTTACAGTATGAATATTTTTATATGAGAATCATTTTTATATTAATTACATTGTCATGCATATAAAATAAATAAAGAAGATTATTTTTAGATTTTTATCAATATTATATTATCATCGATGTGAAGATACATTATTTACCCAAAATACCATAACATACTGGAAAACAATTAGTACATCAGAAAAACAAATAAAAATTAACATGTCAAACATTGACATCCTTTTTTACATACATTACAACTAGTACAATTGATAGTTTTATCAATATTATGTTAATAATAATTTTTAAATGGATTTTGAAGGAAAATAGTGCAAAATTACCGTCACTAAAATATTATTTGACAATCACAGATGACAGTAAAAATTTTAAGTCGTTTCAGTGTTTGCTTACATCTCTCTCAAACTGCTGTTGTATTTGACAGGCATAGAAAAGCGTTTATATCATTGAAAATAGGGAAAGTGAGAAAGCTAAAAGAAAGATTTAAAAAATTGGTAAGGAAATGGGATTCGGTGTCAGATGAGGCGAATTTATGTAAAATCTAGAAGAAGTCGGTGGCCTGTTCTATATTGAATTGTTCCATGTTGTTAGTACAATGACAAGGAAAATCATTGTGAGCACGACTTGGCGTCAATTTCACCAGATCAGACGTTAACTGCTCCCTCTTTCTTTTTTGTCTGCATACCTGCTCTCGTATTTTAAAATAACGTAAATTTTCTCGCGATTTTGATGGATACTGTTTCTGATTTTTAATGGATGTTCAGTACCATTTTTTGTTTATATGTGGGGTCTAAAGAGAAATTACGTAGCTATATAAACCACAGCAAAAAAAGTATGTTCTAAATGTCAAAAAAGCTAGCAAAAATATGTATTCTTTAAACACGTCGACGTAAGCAGATCTTCTGGTTCTATAGTGCGTTTTCAAAGAATCCAAGGTCTCATTCGAGGAAGTAAAAGAAATCCGTCCTTATTTTATGCTACCCTTTCACGGAAGACCCTATCCATGACGCAAGTTCGTGATGAACTCGGGCAAAATCGAACGACAGACCTCATCTAATTTGTGGGCCTACCACTACACCATAGATGATATTCAAACTTTTGTTTTTAAATTTAAGTGTGAATGTGCATGACACTTAGGCACCACGCCCTTTCACTAAAGTTTGAGCATTTCATATCGACATTGTGTTGTAATTGTAATAAGTGGTAGGAAAACCATGAAACTCGAAAGTAATGAAATTTAAAAGTTCACAAAAGTATAGCTTGAAAGTTGGAACAAACATGTATATTTGCTCTAGTGACACCCATAACCTTTAGAATCATTATTAACGGGCCTGTAGTGATTCCACCTCTTTTTCGAGTGGTACATTATGTATTCGTCAAAACACGAGTGTTGGGTATATTTGTACCCATATCCTCATTTCCTAGTGTTACGTTTTTTTTGCAAATTGGGGATTGATCACCCCTAATTGTCCATCTTGTTTGAAAAGGCCCTCTTTCTCCATGTGCTTCAACTGAGGAGCACAATCTAATCTAAATGTTTCACTAAGAAGCCTCAATCTCCACAAGGCAATAATTGGTTTCTACACATATAGGTGTACTCCTTCCTTTCTCTCTCTATCCAATTTCAAGTTTCAATATTCAAAGTTAAAGTTTCAATTTTTATTATATAATCATTGATTACCCTCTTGTGTTGTAGGTTTTTCTGTAGACACTTCTTAAGCACTCAAGAATTTAAGTAACTTGACAAAGTGTGTATGCACATATAGACTTGTATTTCCTTTAACTAGAAATATTCATTTACTAGATTAATGGAAAGTAAAATGTAGACACCAAAACATGGTCATTTGGCATTTGATAATGTTAGTCTTGAATTATATTCCTTACACATGACTAGCACATACAAACCAAGCTCTAACACACTATCCTATGTCACCCCGAGGCTTGCAATCTCTCCTTCCACTTCTAAATGATCTCTATTAGTAAAAAAAAAATCTTATCTATTTTGTAGAACTTTCTAGGCCATCAGTTAAGTTTTCTACCCCACTAGATAGATCCATCCAATAAGAACAAAATCAATTAGTTGATTATGTAGACACCTAAAACCCGCCTACGTAGTTTTATTACTAAAATTGTACTAATTATCCTCTTTCCCATCATTTCCATTATAATTAGTGATTTTCCACTAATTAACTAACATTCCCCTCTATTTTGGTCAATTAACGACACTTCATTAATTAACCATTCTTTATCCCATTCTAGATGTCAATTAACGACACTTCATTAGTTATAATCATCCTTCAATCAATTAATTAACTATTATTAGTTAATTAAGTATTTTTAGCCTTGCATTTAATCAATAAACCTTCTTATTGGTCAAATCCCTCTATCAAATCCTCTAAATCTTATCTATTTCCCTTTAAATCATATTTAAATAGATTTCTAAGCTTATTCTAGTCATTTAATTAATCCTAGTTAATTAATTAAATCATCTCCAACTCCCATGAGTTGCTAATCACTTGTTAATTCCTCTGATCAAACTTATTTTTTCTAAATCTACTTTATCAATCATCCCACATGCACTAGTTTGCAAGCTTCTCCCAAATTAAAAAACTATATAAAGGACCCTCCTACCTTCTTTCACACCACACCACACTTTTGCTAGTGATTACTATAGGCATATGATAAAGGCATTCTCCATTGTTGGAATAGCTTCTTCATCTTTGCATCCATTCGCTCATAGTTGAGTAGTAAGGGAAGATCCAAACATGGTCTTGTAGCCATTTCTTGGTGAGATCCTTTCCTCACTTTGGAAATAAACATACAATTTGATTGATTATGATCTAAATAGGCTCATACTTAATAGAAATCATACATTACAAGAGTATGGATGGTTTACATTAGATGTTTCATTCATGTTTATGCATTCTAGTATTTATTTCCTTTAATCTATTATCTTGATGTCAATGGTAGATTAACTTTGTTATTGAGACTACTTGGTGTTATTTTCATTCAATTAGCTTAGCTAGTGTAGCATACATACAATGTCCCTAGTGGTCAAACATGTCTAGGGAATCTTAATGGTCATATTTTTAAATAGGAGTCTTATTTTAAGGTAGTCCTTCCATTAGGTTCGCTTTAATATGAAATATTATCATTAGAATCTTATAAATACACATCAAACCCTACTGATTTACTCACTTGCTATATGGGGGTGCTTGATAGTTCTCTTGACCGACAATACCTCTCTTCACTAACCTATCCTCCTCTAGCCCCACCCTCTAAGCACTTGGAAATCAATGAACAACACTTAGTCTTGACCATCAAACATCAAACAAAGCTTCCCTATTCTTCTCTATCCTAAGATCTTAGGCTAGGAGCGTCCCCTAAGTAGATCTAAAGAACCCTAAGGTAAGACAAAATTATTTGAAGACAATTCAAACAAAAAATTGAGTATTCAAGGGATAAACTCTTGTTTTATAATTTATTTAGATTTTCATTATCACAATCACACGTCTAATAAGTGGAGAACTACTTGGGTTTTAATCTTTAGAGTAGTGCTACATAGGTAGTATACGGGTGTGTCAACCCAAACTGTTGGCCTATTTTAACATATTGACTTCCTAGTGAGCTATTTTTCAAAGAGAAGAAGATTGACTTCCGCAAATTGCACACATTTTGTTTATCATAAATCACACATAGAGTAACCCATTCAATAGTCACAAGTAGTCACGTATTCAAAAATCTATTTTGAACATGAAAATTACATGCAACTCCAAATAGGTTGTACAGTTGATCATGTCTTTCTCATCAATTTTGTCTAGAGGTAAATTAAGACCCAATTTTAGAGATGAAGTGAATAATGTGAATATTTCCATCTATTTTCATTTGGTTTTATATTTAGATCATTTTCCAAAGAACACAAAAATGTAAGTGAATTATCCTCATGTAAATTTTCTATAGTTAGCATGTTCCCTAATTAGTCAAACACTCTTGTTATCTACTATAAATGCAACCACATTTCTGGGAAAAGCCAAAGGATCAAATGTGCACAGACACGAATCAATCAACCATATTTAACTAATTAAAAAATAATATAGATTAAATATTTATAAGAGTTACTCTATAACCCCACTCCTCAATTATAGATGAGTTGTTCTAACAACTCACTATATTACACACAACCTACAATCTACATGATTTGCATACCAAATCAATTACAACAATAACTCACCTATTTTCACTATAACATCTCTATGTGAGTTATATCAATACTCACATTATTTATTTAATATGCTCCACATATTAAACACACACACACACACACACACACACACACACACACACACACACACACACACACACACACACAAATTACTAATATAGCCATGTTAGGACTAATTCCTAGCATTCCCCCCCTTAGTTCTAACATGGGGCGAGGAACTCTTTGGAGCCACATAACAACGATTGACGTTGGTCAATCGTTGCCTCCATCTTCTGATTGATTGTTGCATTTTATTGTTTTCCCTCAATTAAAAAACCCCTTGGATGTCAGTTTCCATTGATAATGCATCAAATCACAAACAAATAGTGGGCCATCACTAATTTTTTGAAAATATAGTTCGTTCCCCCCTTTTTTGAAAAATTATTCCCATGCATCTCATTTCCCTATAAACTTTTTTCGAAGAAATATAATGCCATTTTTGAAAATGGTTTCCTCCCCTAATAAAAAAATCATGATCTTATAAAAACCATGAATTATTATTACAACTAAAAAACACAAAAACATAGCAATAAAAGCAAATCTAAAAAAAGATTATACGGGTCATTTTAGACGTTGAGAGGGCTGAACGAAATTGATGGAGAGTAATATCCTGAGGAGCTCGACATTGGATTGAGTTTGTTGTAGTTGGTCACCGTGTGAGGTAGAGTTGAGCTTGATCTAGGATAGAGGGACATCTTTGTTGAAATGGATGCGTAGATCGAAGCCAAATCTTATAGAATTTAAGGATCAGTTATTTGACAAGGAGTTCAAACATAACCGATTTAAGAACTGTTGTTTTCCATAACTAATACCTTATCCTTAATTTTCATTGAATATTAGAACCACATGAAGCTCTAACAAAGAACCTACAGTTTCACTCAGTCGCTTTATGAATTCTGAATCTTTGAATTCATTATCAGTTACCAGAGGTTGGGATGATGCAACGTCCATCTGACTAAACAGACTGTCATACAGAGCCATTAGACCACTATACACATGGTTTTCCATCAAGCTCAACCTGTGGTTTTTGGAGGTCTACAAAACTGTTGTTAATTAGTCTCTGGTAGCGAATCCTTTTCCGACCAACCCCCAATGCACCGGATGTTACAAGAACAACCTCGAGGCCTAATGACATCAATTCTTTAATCTGTTCACATAAGTAGCCAATCCGGCCCAAGGAAAGTCCTCCATTAGTTCTGGTGACAAAAACAGTTCCTACCTCAAACATTTTCATCACGTCACGTGTAGTATGTTTTTTCACGTTAATATTGACGCATAGGGAAGATGCTACCCTTCACTCAATATGCACCCGGTCCATGCCGGTCAACGTATCATGACCATCCATTTCACAATGGATGGTCATGATGCGTTGATTGGCATGGACAATATGATGCGTTGACCGGCATGGACCGGGTGCATATTGAGTGAAGATTAGCTGCTGAAAATGCAGAGCAGGGTGACAGTCGAATTAGATAAATATTAAAGCCAATGAAATATGCAAAATATAAAAAGTCACAAAGACAACTCATTTTTCAAGCATACTTGCCCATGGTTTGGTCAGATCGCATTGATACCCGATTATCATCCATTGGTCTTCTAGCGCCACCCTATCTCCTCATGTCAAATATTGTTGCCATGCATTCCTAGGTTTCTTAGAAGAAGATCGAAAATCCTCAAAACACCACTCCAAATAGTAAATACACACGAACAAAATAAAATCATAAGCTCATATATATATATATATATATATATATATATATATATATATATATATATATATATATATATATATATATATATATATATATTGTGAACAAGATGGAGTGAAAAAACTAGAAATAGAAGGTGATCAAGATGGAAAAGAGAGGAAATGTAGGTGAATGGTAAATTCCACAAGTTTGTATGTGGTCCGCACTATAAAACTACTGACAATATGCAAGAAAAGGTGAATGGGAAAAATGGCATTTGCACGTGGTATACACTGCTTAACCATTAAACCATTTTGAGGAAAAAACACGTGAATGGAGGGAAAACATAGAGGTTTAGAGAGACTACTCTGATACCAGATGAAAATACAACCCCATTTCTAGGGAGAGCCAAAGGCTTATATGTGCATAGGCACGAATCAATCAATCATATTCAACTAATTATACAATAATATAGATTACATTTATATAAGAGTTACTCTATAACTCCACTCCTCAATTATAGATGAGTTGTTCTAACAACTTGGTATATTACACACAACCTACAATCTACTTGATTTGCTTACCAAATCAGTTAAAACAATAACTCACCTATTTTCACTATAAAATCTCTACGTGAGTTACTCACTTACATTATTTATTTTCTCCACTTATTAAATACACACACACTAATTAAAACTGTAACCATGTTAGGACTAATTCCTAACATCTACTGTACATTCAAATTTTCTTGTTCATGTATTAAAGTAATAATATGAATATATATAATTTTTATATTACAATCCTAATTAGTGTGTTACATTTATTCTAATACCCTACACTTAATTTTTGGGCATAATCATCTACCCTATTCAGAACAGGAAAATCAGTTTTTTATCAGAGCCATAAACTAAAGTGAAACACACATAATTGGTTATAATATTGCAATTCCCATAACTAAATAACTTCATAATGCTAAAGCTTGATATATTACACACAAAAATTCTAAAATGGAAAATCCCTCAACTTAAAACACGAAACTCAAAACCCAAAACAAGAAACCAAAAATCCTAAGGATAAATAATTCAAAACTCAAATCCTATAAGATCTAAATCAAAATACCTCAAAATTTGAAACTCAAAACCTTGAAACCCAAAATTGAAAATACCTTATCCAAGGCTTAAGAAGAAAAAAGGTGTATAACACTTAAATGATAATCTAAATGTGTCATATCTAGAAAGTATATTTTGAATGATAGAGAAAAAGGGTATATCAAATATGTTATGAAATAAATAATAAACAAAGAAGACAAATGACAACAAATTTAGATTAAACTATGATACACTATTATACTATGCAAAGTTATGTACAAGATCTAAGTGATTGGATATAAGATGTTTATGTGCTCCTTATTCTCTAGGGAGAATGGAAGAATGAGCTAATATACAACTTAGAAGAATATGAAGTTCTAGCTAAGAATTAATTAATTATTCATAAATAATCATTAGTCCAACATATTTAGTTTATGGTATTGTAAAGGTGCATGATATAGTTCTAAAATTGCAGAGCTATGCAGAATTGAGGGACATTACAGAGGAGGATTTTGGACCTTATAGTATACAAACATTTGTGTGGTATGAATGATTATTTCAGTAAATTTGGACATATTCTAGTGAATCTAGACTTTAATATTACAAATTTTAGTATAAATTCATCACTCCTTTTTTTTTTATGTATAATGGATTCTGTTTTTGTTACTATTGGATTCCATTATTACTATTAATGGATTTCATTATTATAACTATTGGATTCCAATATTGTTTTTATTGGACGCAATGGAGTTCTAATAGTGCTGTTTTGGATTCCAATATTGGTGTTATTGGACGCAATGGAGTTCAAATTTCACTATTTTTATATTCTAATTTCGCTATTTTTGGATTTTAATTTTGATATTATTGGATTGAAATTTTGTTATATTTGGATTCCAATTTTACTAAGTTACATAAGGCTAGCAACCGCTAACTTACATAAGCCTAGCGCTCACTAACTTACATAAGCCTAGCGATCACTAACTTACATAAGGCCAACGACCGCTAAGCTACATAAGGCTAGAAGCCATTAAGCTACATAACGCTAGTGGCCGCTAAGACAATTTATTATTGAAAAGGTGGGCATTTTAAAATATTTCACCTATATTCAGGTATAATGGGTTCCAATATTTTAATTTTTTGATTTCAATATTCTAATTTCGCTATTATTGGATTCCAATTTCACTATTTTTGGTTTCCAATTTCGCTAAGTTACACAAGGCTAATGACCGCTAGGTTACATAAGCTAGCGATTGCTAAGTTACATAAGGCTAGTGTTATCACCAAGAAACAAAAACATCTGATTTTTCATGGATGAATGGATGAGAATTCAATGCTTTTGGGTAACATGGGATTGTCTCCAAGTTGTGGGACTTGATACTTGAAACAATCCTCTAGAGAAGGTTGGTACCTCTACCTAATCGTAATGCTAAACTACTCATAAGGAAGGAAATTTAGCTTCTATTCCTACTCTAACATCCACAGGGACTAGGGAGAGAGGGAAATTCATAAAAATGGAAAATACTAAGCTAAATATAGGTGATAACACTAAGGAAAGGGTGAAGACACTCCGATGAAGGAAAAAGGAGAAGTAAAATAGAGAAGGGTGAGGTCAAACATGATTGACACATATCTAAAACAACATTTTACCTTCTTTTCTCCATGAGACGCAAACAAATAAACCTATAAAGGAGAAATACATGCACAAAATACAACAACAAGAATAGAGAGGTAAGGAAATGCAACAAAACATAAGTCAGGGTTGAGAAACACCAAAAGACAAAGATTTAATTGCTTTCAAATTATGCACAAACCATTACATGTGAAGAAGAAGGCACAAGAACACATTGCAAAGCTCAAATGGAGGTCTACAACTCACATCTGCTTAGGAAATTTTTTTACCGAGTTTCTTTAAATTTTAGAACATCATCCTCCTCACAAATGAGAGATTTTACATTATATAGAAGATGGTAAAGAGAAAGGAGGGAGAACAAAGGGAAACTCATATTTCCACTTTCAACCACTAAGAAAATGTATTAAATATATGGAAAAGGTTTGGGTAGCCTACTAAAGCCATTCCATCATGATAGTTTTCTTTTGGGCGAAGTAATGGAAACCATACCTCATGAAATGTGGTGGTTGAGCTACCTAAAACTGTATCCTTTAATGCTGGTATTTTTTTCCTCTTTTACACCCCCTAACTTCACCTAATTTAAGAAATCTAGTTTATGTGGTGTAGTATATGATGATACCTTTCTAACGGTACCAAGATTGTGAAATTTGGAGTAATAAGGAAAAATATATGGCCATTTGAATTTCAGGGGCTCGGGGAGGTCGTGATTGGTTCCTTTTCAATGCCACATTCCACATAAATGTGGTTCATTCTAGGTGTGGATGAACTGGCCAATCAAAGAACTTGAGAAAGGATGGAAAATTTCTATTTTTTCCTATGTTCCTTGCTTCATCCGCAATACCGCAAATCTACCCTTGCTCGGTGAATTCGGTTCAAGGTGGAAATATGGAACAATTCCACATGTTCTATCGGGGCCCACATCTATTTCTTTTCCCACATTGTTTCTCTAACCACTATATTCCTCTTATCGTTAAGTTGACCATGTTGAACGATCAACAAATTGTTGACTTTTTGGAACTGTTCCACCCATTCCCTTTGTGTCTGCACCTCTTGCTCCTTCCATAATGCTCCGTTCTCATCTTTGTTTCCTTGTTCCATTAGTCAGCCGCATCGGTCATGTGGAAAATTAAAGGCCTGATGAAAATGTTTCAATTATGCTCAAAAATCGATCCATCCACAATACACTATCTGTCTCCCCTTCCACTTTACTTGTGGCTAGATCAAAAATTTGGGGAACATAAGGCTCGGAGGAATTGTTCCTTCTATTCCCAAAAGATCTAATTTAGCCACACCAAAGTATATTTTCCCCAATTCTTCTTATTTTGGAAATGTGTTGGGCAGTATATCCTTGAAATGGAGAGGGAAAGCCTTAGAACATTAAATTTATCCATTTTTTTATCAGTTTGTACCTATCCAAGTTTAAGACAATAATGTAATTTATAAAAATATCCCAAGGGGTATTTTGGATAATAGTTTGGCTACTCAACAAGGCCATTTGCATGTCAGATGTAGAGATCAGTGGCATTGAAGCATCCATTGGGAATGGATTTATCCTGATAATCTGAAAGGTGATCTAAAACTTGAATTTCTCACTCATGAATCTACGTGAAGTATTGCCTCAACTTGGGGTTGATATGTCATGTTTGCACTAATCATCCTCATTGTAAAATTGTTCTGAATTATTTTTTATGAGAGTGGAATATTGTTTTGTATTGATCTTTTCACGATGTTTTCTAGATAAGCTATGATGAAACTAAGCAGTAGTAACCCCCATCTCAAATGCATGCAAGGTTGACTTGAATTATGTTCAAACTCTCCCTCTAATACTCTTTGAAATTTGATTTCTTGGGTATGAAGAGATGAAGATTTACAACTGTCCCAAGGACTAAATTTTTTTCCAAAGAATGAGCATAAAGAAGTTGAATTGCACTCTAATCTATTGGGGTTGATTGATTTATGTTTGGAAATTGTCCCAAAATAATATTTTCACCATGGATCCTACTTCAAAATATAATTAATTGAATGAAGTTGATCTTGTGGCATCTGAATAAAACTTGGAAATATTCCAACTTATCTGATTCTGCTAAGTTTGAAGAAGTTAAAGAGCTTGGTCCTTAATAAGAGGGGGTAAATTGTTTAAAACTAGACCAAAAAATTGATTTCTTGGAAAGGATGATCATTGTAGAGTTATGAATTACATGATGATTTGTAAATGGAGTGCATGTATTTGAAAATGTCCCATAAAATTTTGCTTCCACCATGAAACCTGCTCTTCTATAACTAGATTATGCACCAAAATTATATACAAACATATTGGCCAATGTGTGTTAGTGTTGTCATTGATGTAAAATACATTGACGGAAAAGGGTGTCATGGTGTTGTATGAGTCTGCATGAGGTTTCAATCAAGGTCAAGGTCAAGTATGAAGGTTGATTGGCACTGACCAAATTTGGTAATGTTCTATGAGGTTATGGTGCATGGTATAGTGATCTAAGTCATGAGTTAAGTCCTAAAAATTGATTTTAAGGTTTTAATGAGGTAAAACATGGTCCTAGTGATGTGTTACAAGTGTCTAAAAGTATACATTATGTCAACATGGTTAGTTCATTAGGTGGCATGGTTGTGTTAGGTCATTCCAGACCTATTCCTATTCTTGGTGCATGTAGAATGAGTTGGAGGTATAATTTTTTGAGCTAATCAGTATTTTTGGTGAATGGTAGAAACATGGTGACACTGTATGTGGAGTTCACAAGGATTATCTGGCTAGTTTTTAGTGGTACAATGCATTTCTTCAAGGTCCTTGGGAAGTAGACAGGAGAAGACAAGGCGAGTTGACACATGTAAGTATTAATGGATAAAGATTTTTAGAGATATTTGGGATATATGGATGTTATGGTTTGTTATAGGATGATATCATGATGCTTCATGACAATTTTTAGGTCAGGTTGAATAAGGAATTTCAAGATATGTCAGTTTTGGTGAAACTGGGTATTCTAAAATGTGATTTTTAGGAAAATGTTGACTTTCAGATGTGTGTTGTGGGATGTGTGCTTTGCATGGGGACCTAATACCTTTGTAATAGTTTTTTAGGCAAGTTATTAATATTTTCCAAATATAATGAGGTGGTTTGATTGTCTTGTTTTTATGAACGGCCGTTAAGAAGATAAGTTGCTTTGAAGCGCTAACGAAACCCTAGCTAAAGGAAATTGGAGAAAAAGGTGTCAAGTGAACTAGTTTTGATTGATATTTCCAAAGTGATGATTTTATTTTGTATAGGAATCTTCCATATTTCCATAAAGGTAATTTAGAGCATGTGACAGTATGTGGTCCCCACCGAAAAATGATTGTTTCTGAATAAGTTCAGATTGAGGAAAAGTTATCCAAAGAAGATGATAAATAAACTGACATTGTTTTTAGCCATAGAGTTTTTATATATTTCCATGATATTTTCAAAGCATGGCTGAGCTTATAAATGGAAACTCGTCCCTATTCATGAAGACTAGTTTTTGGGGAAGTTTGGAGTAGCTGGTGGTAAAAGTAGAATTGCAGGAACTACACATGGAATTAGAACTTGATTCAAGTTTTATTGTGATTTTGGTTCATAGATATTTCGAATGATATATAAAAATTGTGTTTTTGATATGATATGAATAAGTTATTACCTGATCTTTTAGGGTCAAATATGGAGGATGTTTAGTTCAATAGGGTCTTGAGTAGCTTCATGAGGTAAGATGATTGTTCTAAGTTATTCATGCTTGGTGAAGGTTTATGAATGCTTATAAAACATGTATAATGGTGTTACATGATTTTTTTAAGTGTGGAAGTGATTTTTTAGGTGATGGAACAAGTTGAGCTAAAGATTAATTCTTGACTCCTAGAAGGATAAAAGAGTAGTTTCGGAGATGAACCTGGTTGGAGGCCTTCCACTTGGAGTTGGAAGGAAATGTAAGCTATTATGGAAATATTATTTGTACTGATTTATAATGGTGTATGGATTTTGTCTTGATGATTATATTTTATGGGTCATTCAACTCAGTTTGTGAGGAATAAGGTTGTTGATTTTTAGGAAAGGATTACATTTTCTGAAATAATGAGGTAGATGATGCATGTAATGGATTATTGGGTGCTTGATATTAGTTGGAGAGTGAGTTTTTTTTAGGTCTTTAAAGTGACAAAATGGGTGCAAAATAATTGTATTTGTAAAATTGCTTTTTGGGCAGGTCAGTTTGTTGATGAGGAAAGTTTGTTTGGATTTCAAATATGGATGTTTCATGAGATATAGAATTCATGTATATGATATAAACATTTATGGTATTCCAATTAGTGGTTACATACCATATTTTAGTTGTTATGGGGTGTTCTTAAGGCCCAAAGGTGAAGAATGGTTCCTAATGACTGTTTTGAGAAGGATATGTGCCTTCTTGAGTGAATTATGTGAAATTTGATCGGTATAAGATAATTAAAGACAATTTATGGTTTTTTAATGTTATATTTGACATATGTGGTGAATTTTAGATATTTAATAATCATGGTTACGGTGTTTGTGGTTTTAGGTCATCCAGGTGATGGAGTTTTGACTTATTTTTGAGTTAGTTTGGTGCATTTGTGCATGGTCGACATATATGGGTCCATTATGAATCTTTTAATTAAAGTGTTGGAATTTTTTAATATTAATTTGTCTAATTAAAGGTTTAATATTGACCTCCTTTGTTTTTATGATATGAGAAGCATATAAAAGTAAAGTTTGAGTTCAATTTTGTACTAGTTCTTTAAGAGGGAAAAATGTGACTGGCTTGAGAGTGTGAAGGAGATTCTAATGCATGAATTAATATCTAATGATGATGGAAAAAATATAAGAAATGATAGAGAGCATGTGTGTAAGATATAAAATCCAAATCAAGGCATGAAAATCCAAGTTAGAGTGAGTTGAAGGGATGAGGGTTTGAAGGTGTGTGTGAGATGAAATTGTGATCTCCATAATTTGTGGCAGAAAAAAAACTCATATATATTCATCTTCAGATGGGTGAGTTGTTTCTTTATCATCTTAGGGGGTTTTATCCTCCTTTTGGAGTGGGTGCTTCACTAAATTAGGGATTGTGGGTCCTTGTAGGGTTGGTGCTCTACTAAACTAGGGATTGGTGCTCATTGTGAATTTGGAACTTCACCAAATATCTTTTAGTTGTGTAGTATAAGTAGAGTTTCGGTGGGATTTCTTTCCCATGAGGATTTCCAACTTATATCTTGTATCTATGTGTTCTCTCTCATGTGTTATGGTTATTTGAATGTATTGTGCACACCTAATAAGCTCTCATTGAATGCATATGAATGAATGAATGTTAATGAATTTTGAAATTAATAGTAAATGAAATAAGTAATTTTTAGTACTGATTCACCCCCCCACAGTCCATTGCGCTTCCAAAAAATTGGTATTAGAGAAGGTCCTTGAGAATCAAGTTTAATCACTAAAATAATTTAAAGTTCCCTCATGCACAAAAAAACATGTAAAATAAAACAAATCACAACTACCCCGTTTCTAATTTATCTTTTAATCATCAAAATGTGTTTGTAGTTCCGCATGTAAATAGTATCCAATCCAAACCATCACATATTATAAATTAATGCATACCCAATCATATATCTACTCAAAATCACATAAATAACTATACCCAGTTTGAACTTCATTCATACTCACAAAAATAACTATACCCAATTCATACTTAATTCATAGTCCCAAAAATAACTATACCTAGTTCGCATATCTATTCATAGTCATGATAATAACTATACCCAGTTTACACTTCATTCATAGTCATAAAACAAAACTATACCCAGTTCGCATATCTATATTTTTTCATCCAAATAGACAAAAAACACTAGTTTGCCATTATCAAACTATAACTATCATATTAAATAGAATAAGGAAGGAACTCATGCATATAATATGCAAGACTTTTACTAAACTTTACTTTCTTCTTCCTGTAACCTTATGCAAAATCAAAATAACAGTAATAAAAATGAAAATTTTCTTTTTTCCAACAAGTTACACCATATCCTTTCTTAAAATCATTCACATGGCTGAAAAATAGGCATAGTGGAGGAGAATATCCATTACCTCCATGACCGAAAAAATAGAAGAGCCTTTCCAAACAATACAATGATCAAAATGACATAGGAAAGGAGAACATCGACTGAATTAAGTTGGCTTCTTGGGGAAACTAACTATTCCCAAGGAGTCTGACCATAATTAATGTCTATAAACCAATAACCATACCAAATTAATTACCTTTCCATGTAATGAACAACTTCATAGTAAACATGCTTTTCTCGTTAAACATTTCTCGAGTTTAGCTCGCATAGTACTTTCCTAGGTTTATGTTCCCATTGTTGCATTGTTTATACATTACAACATTAGAGTATATGCCACAACTAAATAACATTGGTATATATATATGCCTTGATTCAATAATACTAGTTTATGCCAAAAATTGAACAATATGACCATACATTCTACTTTTAAATCATCATCAATTTATATGCCACAATATATACATGTCAGAAACTTCTAAGTGCAAATCCATGTAAATGCTTATGTTGTTCATTGACCAAACACTTTCAATCATTCTATATAGCTAAGATATATATATATATATATATATATATATATAAAATGAACTTTCATAACACACTTTTTACAAACCAAATGATTTCGTTAGTGATCAATAAACCTTATTATCGTTATTCATCATATGATATCATATATTTAATAGAAATGTCAATGTGACCTACGAATCCCTATTAACTTTTGTTCAAATCTAATCATGGTCTATTGATAATTTATAAGATAATAAATTTCAAAACCAAAAAGGGAAGGATGTTACATGCTTCCCCCTATAAACATTCATTGTTCCGATGATATATTCATGCATAAAAAGGATAACAATTAACCAATACAACAATCAATATTTCTAGAAATTTTAGCTGCAATTCATAAAATATTTACCTACAAAATTTATTCAAACTGTAACAACTTTTAGACTAACAGTAATTCAAAACTTAATAATTAGTCACGACTCAAATGGTCATTAGTATAATAACTTAAAATCAGATAGCAATTATCATAGTATTTTTCTCTTGTGAATTTTAATCAAATAGAAAAGGAAAAGCAGCTAGCATATCATCCATATTTTCCCAAGTTGCGCTTTCTTTAGAGCACTGGTCCCATTGGACCTTGAATTGTGAAATTTCATGATTTCTTAGCTCCAACTTATGTACTTCCAATATTATTACAGGTTCATATGTGATGATTCTAGGATCATGTACATGTAATGAATCCAAATTTAATATACGAGTCAAATCAACAACATACTATTTCAGCAAGGATACATGGAAGAAATTATGCACTTTAAAAAATGTAGGAGGTAGAGCTAGCCTATAGGAAACATGACCTATAATTTATAAAAGTTTAAATGGTCCAACAAATCTAGGGGATAACTGGGCATATTTTCCAAAAGTAATGGAGCTCTTTTTAGGTTCTACTCCCAAAAATACTTTATCACCCACATTAAACTTCCTTTTTTGATTCTTTTTAGATCAGTATAGTTATCTTTTATGTTTGTTTCTTCCTTCAATTGCTCCCAAATACGTTTCATGTGTCTCTCCATTTCAGTTAACATTTCAAGTCCCACAACTTCCTTATATTCAATACTATCCCAGATGATAGGTGTTCTACACTTTTTGCTATACAAGGCTTTAAATGGATCCATTTTCAGCGATGAGTGATACCTACTATATGTAAACTCAACCAAATGAAGATATTATTCCCACTTTTATTGTTGATCCATGCAATACATCCTTATCATATCCTCTGGGAATTGATTTAGCCTTTTAGTTTGTCCATCAGTTTCAGAGTGGTAAGTTGCATTGAAATTTAGTTTTCTCCCAATTCTGCATTAAGCATTAGCCAAAATTTATAATTCATTCTAGGATCTCTATCTGATATGATCAGCTCTAGTATTCCATGCAATATAAAGATTTCTTGAAAACATCTTCTTGTTAGTACTGGTGAATCATATTTTAGGTATAAAATGTGCCACTTTTGTGAGCTTATCCACCACAAAAAGAATTACATCATGTTTATGTTTAAACATGGGAAGTCCTTCGAAAAATTCCAAACTAATTATTTGACACTTATAATATTGTACATTATGCAGATATAACATTCTTGATGGATGTAAATGTTTCACTTTAAACCTTTGTAATTCTAAGCAATGAGCTACATAATTTGTTATAACTTTGTTCATTCCTTTCAAAAAGTATTGTTTCTTTATGTCAGCTTACAATTTTGTTACCTTCGAATGAATTGAATAAGGTGCATCATGAAATTCCTTAAGCACTTTAGTTCTTAATTCATTCCCTAAAGGTACATATACTATGTTGAAACAATGCAGAATTCCATCATCTTGCAGTTTGAAACCATCATACCTCTTGTCACTAGGATTATTTTCTAGTGTTTTTTTAACTTGCTGATAATAATAATTTGATTGAATTTTTACTCTAACTTCATCCTTGAACTAATTTCTTAAAGTTATAATAGTAGAAATATGCTTCCCATGGCTTAAGGCATGGGCTACACGATTTTCTTTTCCTTTTATATAACTTATAAAAAAATCATACTTTGATAAAAATTATAACCACCTACGTTATCTTGCATTTAAATTTTGCTACAAAATGATGTATGTTAGACCAAAATAGTTTGTTTTGAACTCAAATAGTTTCCCTCACAAATAGTGTCTCTAAACCTACAATGCATGAATAATAGAAATAAGCTCTAAATATTCATGAGCATAATTATTTTCATGTACTTTTAGGTTTGTACTTTCAAATGCTATTACATGGTGATTTTGAAGAAGGAATCCTCCCAATCCTTCTCTAGAACCATTAGTTACTATTTTAAAATTCCCATTTGGATCTAGAACCTTTAAAATTGGAGATGAAGTTAAATTTTTATTTAATCAGTTGAATTATTCTTCAAACTTGTTATTCAAATAAAATTTCTTTTTTTTTCCCTTTACAAGGTAGTAATTGGACCGGTCACTCTAGATAAATCCTTCATGAACTTCCTATAATAACTAGTCAATCCCATGAAACTTCTAACTTCATACACGTATTTAGGAGTTGGCCATTCCAAGATAGCCTTTATTTTAGACATATCAACCAAATTCCTTCTTTACTGATTATGTAACCCAAATATTATACTTCTCTTTGGTAAAAATTACATTTGGAGCACTTGCCATACTATTTATGTTTCCTTAAAATCTGCAAAACTGTTCTTACATGCTTATCATGTTCATGTATATCTTTTGAATATATGGGTGTATCATCAAGGAGTACTAACACAAACTGATCTATGTATTTTTGAGACACATTTTTCATTAAATTCATAAAGGGCGTGGGTGCATTAGTGAGTCCAAATGGTAAAATCGTGAACTCATAATGCCCATAACATGTTTTAAAAGTTGTTTTATGGATGTCTTCATCATTAATTCTCAAATGATGGCAACCAGATTACAGATCAATATTTGAATAGACTAAAGCACTCTTCATTTGATGAAAAATATCATCAATCCTATGGAAGGGGTATTTTATTTTAATTTTTAATTTTTTTAACATTCTATAATCAATACACAGTCTTAGAGAACCATCTTTCTTATTTATGAAGATTATTGGTGCTCCCCAAGGTGATACACTTGAGAAGATCAATCCTTTAGACAATAACTCGTGAAATTGAGATTCGAACTCAACTAACTCAGTTGTAGTCATTCTGTAGGGTTCTTTTAATAGCATCCCAATTCTTGGTTTAAGGTCTATTATGAAGTCAAACTCTTAGTTTGGGGGTAAAACTAGTCATTATTCAAGAAAACATATTTGAATTCATTTAACATCAGAAAATATTTGATTTTTGGCTCATTTTCATTGCTCAAATATGTTATTTTTACTGCATATAACATACAACCTATTCTTTTAGCATTTTTCAATTACATGGAAAAGATTTCCTTACTACAAAATCTCCTTTTATACCTTGAATTATTGTTATTTTGTGTTGATCATCAAGGAACATAAAAAAATTTCTTAGGTAATCTACAGATTCTTGGTACACAGACAACAGTTTCATGCCTTTGAAAACATCATAAGTCCCTAAAGGGGCTACAAATAGGTTCAGTTCTCTACTAAACTCTGGCAGTTGCAATTTTTTTCAAACAAACATTGTGTAACTCTATAGACAACATTATTACCATATTTAACAATCCACAAATTTTCCGTGTATCCATCATTTCTAGAAAATTTAGAAGATAACTTAAAAGAAACAAAACATTCATTTTCTCAAGTATCAAATAAAATAGTAACATGTACACCAAATAATTGAACCTTAACCTCTAAGTGAGTGGCTTGTTTATTTGTGTCATGATTTTCTATAGAAACATGCATTCTCTGTTGAAATGGTTCTTTGGTTCCATATTTGTTTTTCCACTATTTATTATTACCCTGTTATTTTGGGGACATTTACTAGTATAGTGATCACATCTGTATTTGAAACAACCCCTATAGTTCTTTTCCTCTTAATTTTGTTCTAAAAACTATAACTATTTTTTCTCTCCTTCCTGTTACTCATAGAATTTGTTTATACCATATTTTTATTTTTAGGTTTCCCTCTCTTATCAAATATATTTTCCCATGTCTTTCTAGAAAAATAGGGGGAGGATTTATTATGTACTACTTTATGTATTTCCTCTCTTAAAATAAAGATCACATATAGTGTTTATTCCTATTTTATAGATTTTCCAAAGCACATACACTTCACCTCATATGTTAGGATATAATCCCATAATGAACTTATGAATTCAAAACTTCTCCTATTTTTGTAATCGGGGATTATATTTCAGAATTCTAGTGAAACGTTCCCAATGCTTAGTCACCAATAATTTCCCCTGGGTTATACTCTAGAACACAGTCATTTTATAGTCAAAGTACAACCGGGGAAGATAGCGTTAATGGAAATATCCTTTGAATTGTTCCCAAGTTATAGTTGAAGTATCACTTTCTAGTTCCATTTTTTGATTGCCCCACCAAGTGGAAGGTATGTGAGAGAGTTGAAAATATCCTAACACAACGTTGGTTTCTTTAGAAAAAAATATAACCTTAAATTATTTTTCCATTTCACTTAAACAATTTTCTACTCCATCCCCCAAGGTAGTCCCATCAAACTTTGGTGAAATGATTCTTTTAATATCCTTACCCAATTTAGCAATCATGTGATCTTTCTTATTATCTCACTAGTTCTCATTATCCTACTACCTGGGATGATGTTCTTCCTCAGGTTCCTCCTTATGTTCCTCCACATGGTTCTCATTATCACCCCCAACCTTCTGCTCTAAGGAAGCAATAAAGTTACCAGTATCTTGGATAACTAAGAGTATCTCATCCAATTTTTTGTTAGTTATTCCGTCGTGATTTTTTGAACTGGTTGCAACATCATTGTTCATTATTATTCTTACCATTATGTTCTTTTCTAACAAAATTAACTTAATATTATAATAATGAACTCAATTAGTCTAAGAGTTAGAACCTTCATCTCTTATACTAAAATGTAATCACCCCATGTTATTTTCCTAAAAAACATGAGATTTCAAAAAAACAGTAATCTTCCTATTCAATCATAGGAGAAATAAATTTAATTTAGAGAAATCAATTAACAAAATTTTAAATCAAATTATTACTTTATTTTGATCCACCTGATAACTCTTTTTTGTATAAACCTTGTGTAGCTGAGAATAGTTATTCTTTTTCTCCTTAAGTCCACTCTTTAAGAGTAAGCATATAATCTTTAGTATGCTCAAGTTTTCCTTTTCCAAGGTTGAGACAATTATGTTTTCCATCCTTAAATTCTAACCACAAAATTCAATCTTCGTATTCTAGTATCTAACATATATAATAAGGATATGGTGAACAAACAATTCAATTAACCATTTGCATATTTTTGGCCAAAGTTTCTCGTTGTGTATAAACAATGTATCTCAAGACCACACAAATCTTAGAGATATAATATTCCATCACCGAACATTTATCTCTACAAAATTATCTGGATAAATTTGTTTATGAAGGTGAACATGTTAAGGAGGAAGTTTTCTTTACAAGACCATCTTCATAAATGAAAATATCCACAACTTACTCGGGATTCTAACAGAAAAGGGAGAGAATACGTAATGGATTTATTTCCATTATGTCCTCTTTCATTTTTTATAACTACCCCTAGTTATTATTATGTCAAGGTATATGTATGATGACGTGATATTATATTTAATCTATGTCATACTGAAGGTTTACTACTGCATCTACTTTACATCTTGGGACTATTTCTTCATGAATTAGGATATTTCTAGGTAATTAAGTATTGGTCATTCAATATTATTTATGGCTTCTTAAAGTTAGTCAATTATGCTACCCATAACTTTGTAATTTAATTGTGTTATAGATTAAATCATTTATTATCACATGTAAGCCCACCTTAATAGGGTTATAAATTACTAGGTAAATTAATTGACTTAGTTCACTAAATTGATCTCTTATTTAGAGATGCTAGCATCCTTTATTCATAAGGATTAATTTAATAATTCCTAAGGGATTAGTGACTCATGGATATTTATTTTGTGATAGTCATACTTCTTTATCCTTAACTAATATTTTATTCCATCTTCATTGTCATAATATGTTTCTATTATGGAAAAAAGATAATATCATTACCACTTACGCTTAATATACATTTACTTCATAAACATATTAATGTCCCATATATTGTTCCATGTTAACCTATTTGGCTCAAATCCTTATTACTAGTAACTCAAATCAAATCATATAACTAGTTTCATCATGTATTCAAAATAAGTAATAACTTATTATTTCACCATAAGGGTCTTGTGACCACTTAATAATTTACTATATAAAAAGATCATACAAATAATAAACATTTATTATAAATGTAGAAAATGTATACCGATACAAATATTATCATAAATAGGCCATCCATAACTTTATTAACGCAAAAAAATCTTGTAGTTGTAAAAGAAATTTCATTAAAATTTATAATTATAACTTTACATACGGTTCATAAGACCATATTTTCATTTAGGATTTCATCTTTAAATCAAGTAATACAAATTAGAGACTTATAATAAACAAAGATTCTTTTTACATGTGACTATATGGTCATATTAATCACAATTATTAAAATTAATCCAGGTATTCACTTCACAATTTTTTATTTACTTGCATAGTAATTAAAAGAAACAATATATGTGTGTCAAATCATAAGAAATTTCATTAGACAACCCCCTCATTTTATATATCATAACTGTTATAAAATGATAATAATAGACATGTTTGAACTTACATTACATCATACTAACATTCAACTTATTAACCATTTGAGGCATCAATCATAACGTCATTGTTTTTTATTGAAATAAAAAATCCCATTCAACATATAATAATCTTGAATTACAATTTACATATTCAAATCATTTTTCCATATTTTCCTCAATTTAAACTTAGGACAACATCCATAATATCCATTATAAGTCAATACCAAATCCATGTAATGATAAAATACTACTCATTACCAAATGTAAAAAAATTACCTACTGGTATTAGGAGTCAAAATATAATGACCAATATATATCTGATTATCTACAGTCATTTCAAGTGAAAATAAAGAACTATAATGTTCCTTACACTTTGCAACATAACTAAGTCTAAAACATTACAAGAAGGTAACCAAACATCCTCATCTATTTCTTCATATATCCATACATAGAGAAAAACAAAGTCGATACTATATCAAATTTTACATTATCCTTTAATAGAAAGACTTGTTTCTGGGTATTGTTTAAACTATAATATAATAAGAATAATTTTAACTTGAAGCCAAGATAATTTTATATATCTCAAGAATCTAAAATTCAAACGAAATAAAAATGTACTTCCTTAAGACACAATCAATGGAAATATTACATTTTATTTTCATTTCCTTAAATAAATACACAAATTATAATGATAATTCCTTTCCCTTTAATCATATTACTTTCAAATAAAAAAAAATCCAAATACAACATAGTTGATAATTTTCTTAACTTATTTCCCTCACATTATGATATTTAAAGCTTGTAACCACATATTTACACAAATAATCATACCTAGGTTATATCTTATCTTGCAATACCTATCTCATTATACAGTTCCCTCATGCGCAAACAAAAAAATCAAAAAAATCAAGTCACAACTACCTAGTTTCTTTTTTAGCTTTTAATCATCAAAATATATTCATAGTTCTGCATGCAAGCGGTATCCAATTCAAACTATCACATATTAGAAAATTAATGCATACCCAGTCATATATCTACTCATAGTTGTATGCAATGGAAAGGTTTGCAAAGCTATGGGATGAGGTTAAAGAGCCTCAAGCTTGACTAAACTCAGCCATGCACCATAAGATTAGAGCTAAACAAGAAACTATCTATGCATATATAAATTTGAAACTAACATTCAAACCCTAGCATATATACTACTCTCTAATCCATGAAATTTTAATGAAAGTGAACCTAGTTAGATTCTAAGCAATCAAATTATGTATTGTTTACTCTCAAACATAGTGAAGATATCTCTTCAATTTGGCTACATGGCCAAGCTTTAGATCTTCCCTTACTAACTATATTTGGAATGGATGGATGCAAGATGGGGGAGCTCTTAACAATGGGGTATGGCCAAGATCCAAATGTTCTATAGCTTAAAACTATCAAAAATTATTTCTAATGCCAAGATCTCCAAATGTGAGAGAGAAGGACTTATGAGTGAAGTTGTAAGTTTGAAAGGGAGGGGTGACCCTTCTATTTATAGATTTCCAAATGAGAGGATGTTGAACTTTGGGTGCATGTGGCACTAAAGCTCAAAAATCACTTTTAGATTAGATTAGGATAAACATGCTTTAGACTTAGTTAATCTTGGTTTAGTCTAGTTAACTAGGGTTTGGGCTAGTTAAACTTGATTAGAAAGTGATTAGAGACTCATTGAGAGTTGGGAGGGGTCTGGATAACCAATTGTGACTTATAGATAGCATACAAAGCCAATAGAAGTGATCTGGAGAGAACTAGGGAGGTTCTGAATGGTCAAAAGGAGGAACCTTTAGCTAATAAGAGAGATATTAGCCAAATAAGTTGAATATGGGAATAATATGACCGATAAAGTGTCGTAAATGGGCATCCGAGAGTGGGGAAAACAATGGGGAATTAAAAAAGTGTCGTTAATCGATTGAATGGGAGGAAATTCTAAGTGTAAGAATATTTCAGGTGTCTACATTTTCCCCTCTTTGAGGTGGCATAAGTAACATCACTTCAAAGAAAGTAGACAAGCATAAACAGGTAGAAAATCTAGAAGAAAAATGAGTAGAATGAAGGATGCCCCCTCGATTGTCGGTGGGGTGATAGAAGAACTCGATCAACGATTGAAAAGATGATAGAAAGAGAACAAAAGAAAGAATAATGTGAAGAAGAAGAAAGGGGATATAGAAGAAAAAGGAGTATGAGGAAGAGGGAATGAGCTAACATTCATCCAGTGCCTTTTAAACAACTTTATTTTTCATCATATTGCTAATGATGTTCGTCATCGATCCTTATTAAAAAGAATGAACAAAGGTGTAGTATGACATGAAAAGTCATATACGAACAAATGTCCATTGCTAAAAGAACTATCTCCATCTAACATACAGAAAGCAATGCAATACAAGAAAGTGAAATATGCCTAAATCCATGCAACATACATGATGTAATGCAATACGATGAAGTAAACAAACTTATTTAACAGGGAAATAAGTACAATTACACACACTTAAACCAACAACATTCAAGATAGTTGCACAAGTATTTTGTTATCAAGATGCAATCCCAATTGTTTTGATAAATGACAAGGGCAGGCATGACGCCCCAAGAAAATTGTACATGCAAGGGAAAGGATGGAGGACACTTTGGTCTGATTGAAAAGCAATGTGCATGACAAAAACAGTACCAGGAAACCAATAGTGCCCCAGAGTATAGACGAAGTAAGTAGCGTAGATTTTGTAAATGGTTGTAGATCAAGGTTATACGCAAGTCATTGTTTCAAAACACATAAAAATGCCTAGAAAGATATGAGATGAGTGTCATGCAAGAGACACAGATTTCAGCTGCAAATGAGATGATTACCAATTTTAGTCCATTTTCGAAGTGCTTATGATTTTTTTTTTGGATTTTTGAATGGTTTTATAATTTTAAAATTTTTAATCGGTAAGAAGAATTTAATAGATAGGAAATATCCTAAAAGTACACATAAATTCCCCAAGGAAAAGAGAGCAGGCATCAGGTGACAAGAAAATGCTTCGGCGAGAAGACAAATGGGCCAAAAATAATTAAAAAATAATAATCATGATGATAGATGAAAATAGATGACAAGTAATTCCTGGAAACATTTAAGCATGCGCCAGTGGTGAAGAGATAAATGCTAAGTGGAAAATAATTCCCCAGGATGGTGTAGATGATATCAAATATCTTGTACATGAGATATTTTGGTAGATGCTAGCACTTGGGATAATACTAGATGATATTGGTGGGGGGGATATATTTGTGATCATACGCAACCCCTCTTGCCCCATTAATGATACGATACATGATGATTAGCTTAGCATACATGCATGATGTAATACTTAGCATTTTTGTATATATGATGTAAATGATGTTATATGTGATGAATGATAGATGATAGATGTGATAACACATAGATGTGCAGTAAAGAAACACATAAGAAAAAGTTAACAAAAATAAACAGAAAACCAAAACTATACAAAACGACAACTAAAAGCAATTTAACCACTACTTTGTGTTCGTAGGACAGTATTGATATATTTTATGATGTTTTTGGGTTATCTTAAAAGACAACTAAAATATTCATCCCTAGAAGGGAGATTTTCTGAATGTTTATATTTTTGCATATCCATTTTTTGAATGTTATTACATTTTCTAAGGTAATGTTCCAAAAGTAATGTACAAGAAAAAAGAAGCATGGATGCCCCCAACGTGATGTGGGAATATACAAAAGGTAGAATGTCACATGCGTATGTACAAGATAGTGGAATGTGAAGGGGTCCCAAGCGTTGGATGGGAATATACAAAGGTAACATTCTTCACACAAATACAAGAGTAAAACAAGCCATATCATAGGATTTTGCATGGTAGACTTGGTAGGTTTCCTAGACCTAGTAAAGGAAACTAACCCTAGAAAGTGACGAGAATTACCCATCCCGAGGCAAGAGTAACTTATGAACGACAGATCCTCCTTAAGAGCTGGAAACCATTTTTCACTCAAAGACCTACCCAGTGTGCCATAATTGTGTGGTTTTCACATGTGGATGACCTATTTTTTTCTTTGCTATTTTCTCAATTTTTCATTTTTTTCCTTTTTTTAAATTTTTTTTCTATTTTTTAATTCTTATCTAATATTCTCATCATGCTCACCAATGGGGTTTGGGTGGATCGGTTAAGATGGGTAGTTGTGTCTGGATCCACCCAAGTTCAAATCCTGCAAGGCGCAATCCCTTCGGGTGGTTTACCGATGGTGGCGGGTGTTGCATCACCGATACGTTGTAGCGGTTCAGTGGTGGTGGGTGTTGCATCACCGATGGATGCGGCTCGTGGCTTTGACAGGTGGTTCTCGACAGTGGTGGTATTTACATCATTGGCATTGGTGTTGGTGGAAACTTATGGCTCTAAAAAAGGTGGTGGAAGAAAATTACATCGTCGGTGCGGGCTTAGTGGCCATGGTGGTTTGTGTTGGTCTTAATTGTAATATCTTGTCTATGGACATTGTTGTAGGGTGGGGCCCCACCAACCCTCTGGTTCATAGCTCCAGTCAAAAGCATTTATCAATAAAAAAAATATTCTCATCATGCTTAAGTGTAAAACTGATTGAGGTGCATGGTATTCATAGGTTCTGGAATCTCTTCACCATCTGAGTACACAAATTTATAGGCCCTTGATCCATACTTAGCAACCACCACATAAGGGCCTAGCCAATTAGCTTCAAAATTACCTTTGTTTTCTCTATCCTTGACAGTGTTCTTCTTATTTTCCTTCAGGACTAGATCACCTACATCAAATTCCCGATGAATGATGCGTTTGTTATATCCTCTAGATACTCTTTTTTGATATACCTTCAAGTGATTGAGTGCTTTGATACACTTTTCATCTAATAGTTCCAACTCTTCCAGTTGAGCAACTATGTAGTCCTTGTATTTGTCAAGGTATGATGGCTTCGGTTCCATAAACAAGTGAATATGGGGTCGCATCAGTAGGAGTGTGGATGGAGGTTCGATAGGCCTAGAGAACAGGATGTATCTATAAGTTCCAATTACGTCCAGTCTTACTTACCATTTTCTCCATGATTCTTATAAGGGTTTTATTAGTAGCATTTTCTTATCCATTATCTTAGGGGTAATAGGGGTAGACCATTTAAGCTAAATATGGAAGCGTTGACACAAGGTTTTAACCATTTCTTTCTTCAAGGATTTACCATTATCAGTAAAAATGGCTGAAGGGATACCGTAATGGAAGATGAGATGGTTCATGATGAATTTTGAAATTTGTGCACCGGTGGCACAAGTAAGAGGAAAAACCTCTACCCATTTTGTAAAATACTCAGTGGCAGTGATAATTGAGTGTGGCCATCTGAAGAAGTATGGAGCTTCCCTATGAGATCTAGGCCCCATTTAGAGAATGGCCAAGGTGTTGCAATAGGATGCAAAGCCTGTGTTGGCGCATGTATTAATTTTCCATATTTCTGGCATAGTTCACACTTCTTTACAAAGTTACATCAATTTGATTCCATGGTAGGCCAATAATAGCCTACTCTCAATAGCTTCTTAGCTAAGACCATGTCACTGGTGTGCGCTTAACAAATACCACCATGTACTTCCTTAATGGCATGGATCGAGTCAGTAAAATCCAAACAACGAAGTAGATTCCCGTTGTAGACACCTATAATTACGCCTAAGTAATTTAAATACTTAAATTGCGCTAATTATCTCCTTTCCCACAAATTGACGACATATTGTCAATAGCGCTCATCTTCTCTTCCATTGTCGTTAATTGATTACATTAAGCTAATTAATTAAGTTTCCTATCCAACACATACCCTAATTAACAACCTTTCATTAATCGACACCTTCTATCTAGTCTAGTTAATTATTATTAATTAATTAGCCTCCCTTCTCATTAAATCAATAAATCTCTATTTAATTGGTTTAATTCCCTCCTAATGGTCTAAATCACACTAAAATCCATCTAAAAGCTTATAAAAGCTTGTACATGTATTAATCAATCATCTTGATTAATTAATACACCCCCTTTATCCACATGAGCCACTAAGGAACAAACTAAACCCTCCTAAAGTTAACTCAACCCCATCTAAACCCCCCTTATCCATAACTAACTCTACATCTCCATTAGTCCCACATTCATGAGGATGTGTTGAATCCTTTATCTTTTAGGCTATATAAACAACCCTCCCTCTACTTCTACACCTACACCTAAATCTCTCAAGAGACAAAAGAAAGCACACAGTTTTATACTAATAGCCTTTTTTCATTCTTGAGATCTCCATCCTCCATTCTTGAAGAGCTAAGTCTCACACCCAAGAATCCATTAAAGGATCAAAGAAAGAAAATATGATTTGATTGCCATTGAACTACTTAGGTTCATTTTAATATTAAATTAGGAAATTAAGAAGAATAGAATTCCTTAATTTACATTATGTGTTGATCATTTCAAATTTATAATGTTGAGGGTAGGACTTGCTTATTTCTTCATCATGATGGTGCATATTTCTCATTTCTAGCTAGGTTAGGAAGCTATTTCTAGGTGGTAATTTCTTGCTTTAAATTTATCTAAATTGATGAAATACTTGTACACACCCGTCGTAGCCATGACGATAAAGGGTGCCTCATAGGAGGGTATAACAAGATATGTTGCGGATAAGGGATTTCTTTTCAGAATGAGTAATGTCTAGTGGAAAAGTGCCATCTTGTAGGTATCAAAAGATTGGATCATACCAGGGGGATAATGGACCAACAAATTTACATGCCAAACATGACTCTGGTATATCATATGCAGGCATTTGTTAATTATCCATGAAGAAAGGCATTTTACTCTCCTCAGATGGGATGCATAAGAGAGACCCAATAGTAGCCATAGCATCTACATATCTATTATGTGACCTTGGCTTTTGCTCAAATATGATATGTGTAAATTATACCTTCAGAGTTTTGACCATTTTCTTATATGGAATGATTTTCTCATCTTTAACCTTGTACTCATCATTAACTTGTTTAATGATAAGTTGAGAGTCTCCAATGACTTGTAGTTTTCTACTGTTCCAAGTAATAGCTAGCTTGAGGCCAGTGATGATTGCCTCATACTCTGTAATGTTATTAGTGCATGGAAATCCCAACCAAAATTCTCTTGGTATGACATCGCATGTGGGAGTGATAAGCACCACTCCTGCTCTTGATCCATGGAAGGTGAACGATCCATTAATATGGACATACCACTCTACACACTCTTCAATGTACATCATAGATGCGTCTGACAGATCTAGACACAAAGGTTTTGTACCTAGTAGAGGCACTTCCGCTAACTAATCAGCTAATACCTTTCCTTTTAAGGACTTCTGATTCATGAAATCAATATCAAATTCAATCAAGAGAATGATGTAATTAGCCATTCAACCTGTGAGGGTGGGTTTAGATAAAAGGTATTTGAGAGGTTCAAATATCGATATGAGTTTGGTTTTATTATTTAGGAGATAATGATGAATCTTTTGGAAAGTAAAGACAACTGCCAAGTAGGCCTTTTCAATTCGTAGATAATTCAATTCGTACGTAATCAAGGTGCAACTAAGATAGTAAACTGCTCTCTCTTTATGGTCTAGGTCGTATTGGGAAAGAAGTGCACCAATATCAAATTGGGAAGTGAAAATGTACATGAGGAGAGATTTTTCTAGGGTTGGTGGCATGAGTACATGTGGGATGAACAAGTACTGTTTTAGTAGTGTGAAGGCCTTCTGACAGTCAGGTCCCTAGTTGAATGTAACTTCTTTCTTCAGTAAATGAGTAAATGGGTGACACTTATTTGCAAGCTGTGAAATGAAGTGACAGATTTCCTGAATCTTTCCTTGTAAAATCATCAGTTTCTTGAGAGTTGTAGGAAGAGGCATTTTTGTAATAATTGTGACTTTAGCAGGGTCCACTTCTATCCCTCTCTGTGAAACTATGAAACCCGAGTTTTCCCGATAAAACACCAAAGACACATTTCTTGGGATTCAAGCATACCTTATAATCTCTAAGGTGCTAAAAAATATGCCTAAGCACCTTCGAGTGCTCTTCTCTACTCTTGGATTTGGCTAAAATGTCATCAACATAATCTTCCATGATTTCATTCATCATATCATGGAAGATGACAGTCATTGCTTGTTGATAAGTGGCTCTAGCATTCTTAAGTCCGAAAGGCATGAATTTATAGCAAAATGTTCCCCAAGGGGTGAGGAAGGTTGTTTTATACTGATCTTCTTCTGTAATCTGTATCTGGTTATAACCTAAAAATCCATCTATTAAGGATAACATTTCATAACCAACAGTGGAATCAGCTATCATGTCAATGTTAGGAAAGGGAAAGTCATCTTTAGGACAGGCCTTAT
The DNA here is from genome assembly GCA_019776745.2 of Taxus chinensis. Taxonomy (NCBI): domain Eukaryota; kingdom Viridiplantae; phylum Streptophyta; class Pinopsida; order Cupressales; family Taxaceae; genus Taxus; species Taxus chinensis. Next base: position 104,070,707 of record CM034150.1, read on the forward strand.
TAATGTCACATAATCAATGTAGATTATTATACCGACAAGATTCTTTTGTATAGGGACTATGTTAGAGATCCAATTTGAATAGTCGATAGGTTTAATAAAGTCAGTAGCTAGTATTTTTTCCAATTCTTCTTTAACAAGGAGTGCAACCTTAGGATGCATCTTTCTCAATTTTTTCTTGATGGGTTTGGCATCTGGGTGCATGATGAGGTTGTGCAAAACTAATTATGGGTCCATCCCATGCATATCTACATATGTCTATGCAAATATATCCACATATTCCCTTAAGAGCTCTATAAAGATCTTATATTCCTGAGCTGAGAGTGAAGCCCCTAACTTTATCATTCTAGACTACTCTTCTAAACCAATGTTGATGCTAATTATTTCCTCAACAAGAATATTAGAAGCATCTTCCATACGTGTAGGATCAGGGGGAAGAGTAAGATCAACCTCCTGCGGTATCTCATTATCATCTTTAAATGGATAAACTACTTCATCCAAAGACTCTTTGTTTTGTTTATCTATGAGTGTTTCAAAACATTTGTCACTGTGAGATTTCTTTCTATCCTTTTTGCTAGGTTTCTCGGAAGTGGTTGTACTCTTACTTACCATCTTCTTATTCAAACGTCCACACATATTTTCTTCTTCCCAAAAGTATGCACAGGTGTCTATTTGAATTGAAAATCCTTTCTTGTGGTCCCCGGCTTGAATAGAATCCCCGAGTCCCATGAAATATGTAAATGCCTCATCATTTTCAAATAATTCTAACGGCATGTGAAGTTGTTGATCCCAATCTATATGTTCAGAATATACAAGGGCTACTTGATAATTGTTTAAGGGGATGGATTCGGATAAGGTAAGGACCGCTAAATCTGGGAATAGGTTATTGGAAGCAAGATCCTTATAGAGTGTAACATCCCAAAATTTCTTGTAAGTTAAGTTAGCTACAATTAAGTCTAAACATGATTAGACAATATCATCATTGGGTATAAAATTCATTTGGTTCGTTGTATCATGACCCATAGCTTCTACTGTGGGGCATGACATTGCGGAATGAATAACTCTACACCCACCTTGATGATCATTCCTAAAATATGATTTGGCCTTAATCATAGGTAAAACGATTCATTAATGATAGTGAATCTTTTGGTTATTTTATTTTAATCGGTTTGGTTGTCTTATGTTTTGTTCGACTTTTACAATAATCGTAATGAATATTTCCTCTATTTTATTTGACAACGCTATAGCAAACCAACTTTATGAGAATATTCGAATTATTATTTACGGACTTGGTGATTTTTATTTGTTTGAATGTTTTATATGGAACATGGGAATTCGAATAATTATTATGATAACATGTTGTTGGCAATATGTGGACTTATATTACGATGATTAATTTTTCCATTAAAGTTAGGTAACAATTAAAAATAAATAAAAAATAAATGCATTATTAATTTGTGAAATTATATATTTAAATCCTAAAAGGATTTTGCACGTAAATCAAAATTTAAAAAGAATAGTAATAATATTATTTTTTAATACTTAAAAATCTGTGAGTTTTGAAAAAGACACGCCTTCATCTAACACCAAGTATGTGGCATGCATTGACGCATGAAGCAACATTGGGAAGCCCAAAAATTCTCCATTATAGTATAGTTTCTTCATTATATTTTCTTTTATTTCTCCTTTGTCTATTTTCATTCTTCTCTTCTAGGATACCTGCGTGAGTTTAGGGAGGAAGGAATGATTCAACTTGTTGGAGCTGGAAGAGTAAGAGGTTGTTGATTCTGGGTTTACTTCGGGCATGAATATCTTATCCCTTCTCTGCAACATTATTTGTAAATAATGAGGAAATACACATTATGTTTTAAATAGCAATTAAATGAATTTGTGGACAACTTTTGATTTAATTGCTTGGAAATGAAATCTAAAAATGAAATTGATGGATTTTGTATTCTCTTAAGTTTCCTTTGTGTGGATTTAGCTAAACCTAGGGGAAAAAATGCAGATGGGTGTTCCTAATCAATTTTTAATTTTTTAATTTTTTTATTTAAATTTGATTTCTAGAAACCTAAATCGATTCTTGCCCCTGGGTTTTATTACAGTCAAACAATAATTTATTTGTATGAGAAAAGCGATTTCTAGGTAGTGTGAAAAATGTTTTTACCAGGTATTTCATCATTTTTCCTGATATATTTGCTTCCGGACTCTAATAATTTCTAAACAGAAAAGAAATTAATGCTGGAATGAACTCATTTGGATATGTACAAGTTGATTTTCCTGTAGGTATAATTTTATTACCTGATTGAAAAATAAATTAAGTGTTAATAGTCTATGTAAGATGACTTATTTTTTCTTAAAGGATTTAGTTACTGGAAGTATTAAAAACTTATTGTTGTTATTCTATGCAAATAGACTTCAAAATTATCATCCTGTGGTATGTGGTTTAATTTGTTTGTTGATCTGTCAGTTATCTGAAAGAACATGTTAAAATGATTTAGTAGAGGTGTTTTTACACTATTTAGTTGGATTGTTCCTATAAATATATATAAATATATTTTGATTGTTTGAAATAAAGTTATTGTGAATTTTATAGAGTTGCTCATTACCTAGAGGGAATATGTCTAATTGGTATTTGGAAATGATGATTTCAGACAATTTTGTTAAGTTTCTTGTTGATTGGAAGGTAAGAAATATAATAGTTGAATCTGTACCATGTGAAAAATGATTTGTTTGTGGCTTAATTAGAATTCGGATGTTGAATGATTATAATTTGATTATGTTTTGATCCTTGTGATTAGAGTGAAACATGATTGCTGAAATAGAAATTGGTTGTTCTATTTGTGTACATTCATAGTTGCATCCTGATGTAAAACATGTAATAATACATTCTCCACTGTATTACCATGCATTTGTTGATAAAATAACAAGTATAACGTTTCATATTTTATTAAATAATTACATCAGAAAATGGAGGTAATATTCATGCTAGTTCATTTTGAATAGACAACATACCACTACTCTAGTCTTGCAGGATAATTAGTAGTCACGTTCGGATATGCGGAAACTCATGTCTTGTGAAGTTTTATCATAGCATGGATCTAAATGAGATAATAGGATTTCAATTTGTAGAAGGATGATATCACAGAATTTTGACTAATTTTATTGGGATCTTGGACCCATTGTTAATATTTAAACCTCACTATGTGAGAGTTATTGTAATAGTTATGTATTTCGCCTTAACGTCATATGTAATTTGTGATTTTAATAAAGAGATGATTACCTTGTATGAAAGAATATCTCCATATGAGTAAATGATAAATACTAGAAGTAAAAAATCTTATCATAAATTGTTAAATTTGTTTATTTGATATTTGTCAATGTATGAAGCCGATAATTGGACAATTATTATAACAATCTATTGTCTTTAATTTCTAAATTAAATAAGCTATTTAGTGGCGTATCTAATCAAAGGAATAATTAAATATACATGTTTTAATATATATTTAATTCGGCCTTCCGGTGAACTTGGTATTAATATGTTAAGATTGTAAAGCCTATTGTGTAGAGGATGAAGAGTATCGTTATGAAAAGGTAATTTAAGGCTAAAAACCATGTATCAGGAAAAGATAAACTAAATGGGAAGATAAGTAGATGAAAAGATCCATTAGGCATATTAAGGGATAAGTACATGCAAAATGCTGAAATAGATACATTTCAATGTAATGAATGTACTTATCTCATGTTGATCCTAGTTGGCCTTTGGCATTTATCTCGATATAAACCCTTGCAAGATAGGCTAAATTGGAAATAAAGTTAATACAGACTATAAGATCTAGATAATTGTGAAAGGGATAGTTGTGAGGTGGAGGAATACTTAAACTCATAAGACTAGTGTGTTGTCTTGATTTTAGCCGTAACCTACACAGTGGAAAACTTTGGCCAAAGTAATGCATTGATGGTTGTGCATTGTCTGATCACCTAGTCCTCCAATTAAATTAAAATTGCTAGGAGCCTGATCATGGGAAGTTGAACACAGAACATGAGGTAGGAAATGGTCAGATACTGGAATACGAAGTCAGAAAACTAGCTTTGTGGTAGACCCAAGGAGTTTCCGATGGTTCCCATAACCTGAAAAAGGTTGAGCCAAAATGCTAGTAAGCATTGCCACTTGAAGTAGTGGCAAAGGGAGATCTGGATACACCCTTCTCATCCACACATGGCTTACACAGATGTTATCAGATAGATCAAAAGAACAAATTTGATTAAATAAATCTATACGATTGCAACTGTGTAATCTGTTTTTATGTATGTTTTAAAAAAATCCTCATTTTCCAGTTCTAGTAATTTTGAGCATTACATTTTGGTATCAAAGCCAGAGGCTCAAACACTTGGACATTAATGGGACACATGTTTTAATAAAAATTATCCTCTTTTATAAAAACATGAAACTTTGTCTAGGCCGGCAACAAGAGCTAATATGGCGAGTGATAGTGGGGTAAATAATGATGACGTGCCAAATAATATAGCTGCTAAGTTAGAAAACATCCTCAACCATTTGAATGACACCTGAAACCGAGTTTCTACCATAGAACAATAACGTCTGGGTGGTGAAGAAGATGAGGATCATAGGGATGATGAGCAACATGATGATCAACCCGAGCACCTAAATGAAAGGTTGAATAAGAAAGCAAGGCTAGCTACTAAGTTAGCAAGGGACATTAAAAGAATATCCCCACCTAAATTTAATGGTACAACTCTTGGGGATGGTGCTGAAAATTGGCTCTCTAAAATGGAAAAGTATTTTGAGATTAGGGACTTTTCAGAGGAGACAAAAGCAGTATGGGGATCCTACCAATTGTCCCGTGAAGCATCTTCCTGGTGGGATAACCAAAAAATGAAACTAGGAATTGATTCTTGTATGATCGCGTGGGAGTAGTTTAAGGCCTCCTTCCATCAAAGATGGCTACCTCAGCTATAATTTGACCAAAAGATGCCAGAATTATGAAATTAGACTCAAGGAAGGTACTCTGTTACAGAATATTGGGAACATTTCACTCGATTGCTGAAATTTGTTCCTATGTATCAAAAGGATGAGAAGTTTAGAGTGAGAAAGTTTATAATGGGATTGAATCCTAGCATTGGTGGTGAGCTAGATGTTCATGGACCTACCTCAATGGAAACAATATTTGAAAAAGCTATCAAGTAAGAACAAAAGATGCAAAGTATGTATGCCTCTAAAGAGGAAAATAGAAGGAAAAATAGTAGTTTTCAAACATCAACCACAAGTAAACCAGCATGGAAAAAGGGAAACAACAAGTTTATGCCTGTCAATAAAAGAGGAATAGTAGGAACTGTTGTGAATAATAAAAATAATGCGCAACAAGGAACAAGTTTCAACCAGAATAAGATTGAGAGAAAAGGACCTCTAGGTGGATGTTTTAGGTGCGGTGGCGATCATTATCTAACAATTTTCTGTAAAGAGGACAATGGAATAACCAGCAGAAGGGATTTACTGCAGTAAATAAAGAGGGGCAACAACATAAGATTTATGCTACAGTCCATAATAAGCAAGCAGAAAAGCAAGCGACTCCCATTGAAACCTCAGGTAAACTATTTAGAGAACTTATTTCTATTTTATTTGATTCTAGTTCAATAGAATGTTTTGTTTCATCTAAAGTAGATGATAAACTCAAAATAAGAGCTAGGTACATGGAACACACTTGGACTATACAGTATGGAAATAATGTTGTACATAGATTGAAGCTATGTTTGTTTGAGGCACCACTAGAATCACCTGAGTTCACAACAAGATTAAACTTGTATGTGGCACCTCTTGGATCCTATGATGTTGCCATAGGTATAAATTGGTTAGGTCAACATAATGCAACCTTGGATAGCTTAGGGAAAAGTGTAACCTGCTACAATGATCAACAGAAAATAGCAAGTGTTCAGGGTGTTAAAAGAGAGTTTGTCACTAGGTATATTTCTGCCATGTAGTTGAAAAAGGAAAAGTGAAAGAGCTGCCATATATATACTGTAAAAATATCAAATTCAAGACAGGAAATTGAGCTTGAAATTGAAGCATTTCCCATTCTAAGGGAATTTAGAGACATGTTTCCAAATTAGTTTCCCAAACTTCCTCCTAAGCGTGAATTTAAATTCACAATAGAGGTCAAAATAGTAACGGAACCAATTTCCAAAGCACCATATAGAATGACAACAACAAAATTAGTTGAATTGAAATCTCAATTACATGAGTTGTTGTCCTTGGGTCTGATTAGACCAAGTATATCACCATGGGGTGCATCGGTTATCTTTGTAAAAAGGAAGGATGGGAACCTCAGACTTTGTATTGATTACCGAATTCTCAACAAGGTAACAGTGAAGAATCAGTACCCGCTACCCCGAATTGATGATCTATTTGATCAAATGGGGGGCACAAAAGTGTTTTCTAAGATAGATCTTAGATCCAGTTATCATCAACTATGAATCAAGGATGAAGATATCCATAACACCACTTTTAGAACAAGGTATGGGAATTACGAGTTTACAGTTTTTCCTTTTGGACTAACAAATGCACATGTTGCTTTCATGAACTTGACGAACAACGTGTGTAGGGAATACTTAGAACAATTTTTACTTATCTTTCTTGATGATATATTAATATACTATAAGAATGAGGAAGAACATGATGAACATTTAAGGATTGTGCTGGGAATTCACAGAAAACATAAATTATATGGAAAATTATCTAAGTGTGCTTTCTATCAATACAAAGTACAATACTTAGGCCACATAATAAATAAAGAGGGAATCTCAGTAGACCCTTCAAAGATCAGTGCCATCATGGAATGGCCAGTACCGAAGGATGTGCATGAAATGAAAATTTTTATGGGTCTAGCAAGATACTATCGAAAGTTCGTAAAGGACTTTTTAAAGTTAGCAGGACCTATCACTTCTTTGCAAAAGAAGGGTAAGAAATTCATTTGGGACATCAAGTGTGAAGAATCCTTTAAGGAGTTAAAAGGTAGACTCACAAGTGCTCCAGTGTTGAAGATTTTGGATCCAAATGGAAAGTTATCGGTGGTAACCAATGCTTCAGGGGAAGGTTTGGGTGGAGTACTACTACAAGATGGGCACGTGGTAGCTTTTGAAAGTAGGAAGTTGAGGGTGCATCAAGTAAATTATGCACTGCATGATCTTGAGCTTGTTTTGATTATTCATGCGTTGCAGGTATGGAGGCACTATTTGCTTGGGAAACCTTTTGAACTCAAAATAGATCATCTTGCGCTCAAGTACATCTTTACATAGCCAAATCTAAATGTAAGGCAGTGAAGATGGCTGGAGTTCTTAAAAAATTATGACTTTGATATAAATTACATTAAAGGAAAAGAGAATAGGGTGGCTGATGCCTTAAGTCGCATAAAGTATATTGTTGCTATAATTGCATTAAGAACCTAGTTCAAAGATGAAGTCAAAAATGAGTTAACTAATGACCCCTCCTACAATCATGTTAAAACAACTTTAGAAAAAGATCCGAGACACAAAAGGTATGATGGTTTCAAGTCAAAAATAGATGGGAATATGTATTATAACAACATAATATATGTAACAGAGGGTAAAGAGCTAAGAAATAAAGTTATGAGAGAATTTCATGATGTTCCCTACTTGGGACATCCAGGAGTAACAAAAATGATGGAGAACATAAAAAAGTAATACTTCTGGAAAAAAAAATGGTGTGATTCTTTACGTCTCACAATGCCTGGAATGTCAGCAAGTAAAGGTTGAACATTCACATCCAGCATGATTATTATATCCTCACAACGTGCTAGAATATAAGTGACGAGTTATAAGTATGAATTTTCTCCAAGGCCTACCTATGTCCCAAAATAAACATGATGTTATATTTGTAGTTGTAGACAAGTTAACTAAAGTGGCACATTTTATAGCAATTAATTTAAAGAATAATTTTCCCATATTGGTAAAAAGGTTTGCATAATAAGTTTTCCAATTACATGGAGTTCCAAAAATAATAATTTCAGATAGGGACTCAAGGATGACTTCCAGATTTTGGAAGACTTTGTATGTTGCTTTAGGGATAAAACTAACCATAAGTTCTACCTACTATCTTGAAACTAATGGTCAAACTAAAAGAGTAAATCAAGTGTTGGAATATTTATTAAGAATTTATTTCATGGATCAGCAATACAAATGGGAAGAGTATCTTCCCTTGGTTGAATTTGCCTATAATAACACCTACCATTCTTCCATTTAGATGGCTCCTTTTTAGGCCTTATATGGTCATAGGTGTAGAACACCAATAAGTTGGGATAATCCTGAAGATAGAGTACTAATTGGACCTGAAATGCTACCGGAAATGGAAAAATAGGTTAAATTAATCCAAGAAAGATTGAAAGAGGCCGCAAATAGAAAGAAAAGTTATGCAGATTTAAAAAGAATTGACAGAAAATTTAACATGGGATATAAAGTTTTTCTTAGGGTCAAGCCTAAAAAGAGTTCCATTTCGTTTGGGAGGTCATCCAGACTATCTCCTAGGTTTTTAGGACCATTTGAAGTCCTAGAGGTTGTTGTACCAATAGCCTGTAAGCTAACATTGCCTCCCACTCTATCCAGGATGCACAATGTATTTCATGTATCCTTGCTTGAGAAATATGTACCTTATTTAACACATGTACTTATTGAGATTCATTGTAGGTTCTAGATCCAGGGGTAATCACGGTTGAGCCTATAAGGATACTAGAAACCTACAAGTTGCACTTGAAAAACCGTTAGGTTTCACAATGTAAGGTCCAGTGGGACCAATATTCTGAAGAAAGTGCCACTTGGGAGAATCTGGAAGATATCTAGACTACTTTTTCGCATTTGTTTGACTGATTTTTTAAGAATATATTTTTGTTATAGTGCTAAATTAAGTTTTTCTATAAAGAGGTAGATAAGAAAATCTTGTAGATAAGCTTGCAACTGAATATTGGAACTAAGGTACTTTTTGATGAGTAGTTACTATTGAAGATCTTGTAATGAACCTAGAAAATATGTCCTTTAAGCAGTAATGTGTTATGTCTACAGATTATATGACTGATTTTCTAGATATATAAGGAATGTTGTGACCTTTATGATTCAGTTGAAATGATATTGATACAAATTTTAAGCTGATTTGAAATATATTAATGTAACAAATGAATGATGGGTTTAGTTTATCTATTTATCCTAAAATCATTGAGATGATGATTATTCTCAGGGGTGCAGTATGTAACATCCCAAAATTTCTTGTAGGTTAAATTAGCTACAGTTAATTCTAAACAGGATTAGAGAAGATCATCATTGGGTATAAATTCATTTAGTTCATCGTATTATGACCCACAGCTTGTGATGCAGGGCATGACATTGTAGAACAAATAACCCCTCACCCACCTTGATGATCCTTCCTAAAACTTGATTAGGCCTTAATCATAGGTAAAATGATTCATTAATGATAGTGAATATTTTGGTTATTTATTCCAGTTATTTTATTTTTATCGGTTTGATCATCTTATGTTTTGTTCAACTTTTGCAATAACCGTAATGAATAAGGTTTCTGTTTTATTTGACAATGCTATATCAAACCAGCTTTATGAGAATATTCAAATTATTATTTACGGACTTGGTGAATTTCATTCGTTTGAATGTTTTATATGGAACATGGGAATTCGAATAATTTTTACTATAACATATTGTTGGCAATATGTGGACTTATATTATGATGATTAATTTTACCATTAAAGTTAGGTAACAATTAAAAAAAAAAATTTAAAAATGCATTATTAATTTGTGAAATTATATATTTAAATCCTAAAAGGATTTTTCATGTAAATCAAAAGTTAAAAAGAATAGTAATAATATTATTTTTTAATACTTAAAAATATGTGAGTTTTGAAAGGGACACGCCTTCATCTGACACCAAGTATGTGGCATGCATTGATGCATGAAGCAAAATTGGGAAGCCCGAAAATTCTCCATTATAGTATAGTTTCTTCATTATATTTTCTTTTATTTCTCCTTTGTCTATTTTCATTCTTCTCTTCTGGGATGCCTGCGTGAGTTTTCGGAGGAAGGATTCAACTTGTTGAAGCTGGAAGAGTAAGAGGTTGTTGAATCTGGGTTTACTTTAGGCGTGAATATATTCTCCCTTCTCTGCAAAATTATTTGTAAATAATGAGGAAATACACATTTTTTTTTAAATGGCAATTAAATGAATTTGTGGACAACTTTTGATTTAATTGCTTGGAAATGAAATCTGAAAAGGAAATTGATGGATTTTGTATTCTCTTAAGTTTCCTTTGTGTGGTTTTAGCTAAACCTAGAAAAAAAAAATGCATATGGGTGTTCCTAATCAATTTTTATTTTATTTTATTTTCTATTTAATTTGATTTCTGGAAACCCAAATCGATACCTGCCCCTGGGTTTTATTACAGTCAAACAATAATTTATTTATATGAGCAAAGAGATTTCTAGGTAGTGTGAAAAATGTTTTTACCAGGTATTTCATCATTTTGCCTGATATATTTGCTTTCGGACTCTAATAATTTCTAAACAAAAAAGAAATTAATGCTGGAATGAACTCATTTGGATATGTACAAGTTTATTTTCATGTAGGTACAGTTTTATTACTTGATTGAAAAATAAATTAAGTGTTAATAGTCTATGTAGGATGAATTAGTTTTTCTTAAAGGATTTCGTTACTGGAAGTGTTAAAAACTTATTGTTGTTATTCTATGCAAATAGACTTCAAAATTATCATCCTGTGGTATGTGGCTTAATTTGTTTGTTGATTTATTAGTTATCTAAAAGAACATGCTAAAATGATTTAGTAGAGGTGTTTTTACACTATTTAGTTGGACTGTTCCTATAAATATATATAAAGATATTTTTATTGTTTGAAATAAATTTATTGTGCATTTTATAGAGCTGCTCATTACCTAGAGGGAATATGTCTAATTGGTATTTGGAAATAATGATTTCAGATAGTTTTGTTAAGTTTCTTGTTGATTGGAAGGTAAGAAATATAATAGTTGAATCGATACCATGTGAAGAATGATTTGATTGTGGTTTAATCAGAATTCGGATGTTGAATGATTATGGTTTGATTTTGTTTTGATCCTTGTGATTAGAGTGAAACATGATTGCTGAAATAGAAATTGGTTGTTCTATTTGTGTACATTCATAGTTGCATCCCAATGTAAAACATGTAATAATACATTCTCCACTGTATTACCATGCATTTGTTGATAAAATGTATAATGTTTCATATTTTATTAAATAATTACATCATAAAATGGAGATAAATTCATGCCAGTTCATTTTGAATTGACAACATACCACTACTCCAGTATTGTAGGACAATTAGCTGTCACGTTCGGATATGTGGAAAATCATGTCTTGTGAAGTTTTATTGTAGCATGGATCTAAATGAGATACTGGGATTTCAATTTGTAGAAGGATGATATCCCAGAATTTTGACTAAATTAATTGGGATCTTGGACCCATTGTTAATATTTAAACCTCACTATGTGAGAGTTATCGTGATAATTATATATTTCACCTTAACGGCATCTATAATTTATGATTTTAATAAAGAGATGATTACCTTGTATGAAATAATATCTCCATATGAGTAAATGATAAATACTAGAAGTAAGAAATCTTACTTATCATAAATTGTTAAATTTGTTTATTTGATATTTGTTAATGTATGAAGTTGATAATTGGGAAATTATTGTAACAATCAATTGTCTTTAATTTCTAAATTAAATAAGCTATTTAGTGGCGTATCTAATCAAAGGAATAATTAAATATACATGTTTTAATATATATTTAATTCAGCCTTCTGGTGAACTTGGTATTAATATGTTAAGATTGTAAAGCCTATTATGTAGAGGATGAAGAGTATTGTTATAAAAAGGTAATTTAAGGTTAAAAACCAAGCATCAGGAAAAGAGAAATAGATGAAAAGATCCATTAGGCATATTAAGGGATAAGTACATGCGAAATGTTTAAATAGATACATTTCAGCGTAACAAATGTACTTATCTCATGTTGATCCTAGTTAGCCTTTGGCATTCATCCCAATATAAACCCTTGCAAGATAGGTTAAATTGGAAATAAAGTTAATACAAACTATAAGATCTAGATAACTATGAAAGGGAAAGTTGTGAGGTGGCAGAAGACTTAAACTCATAAGACTAGTGTGTTGTCTTGAGTTTATTCGTAACCTGCATGGCAGAAAACTTTGGCCAAAGTAATGCATTGATGGTTGTGCATTGTCTGATCACCTAGTCCTCCAATTAAATTAAAATTTACAGTAACCTGATCATGGGAAGTTGAACACTAAACATGAGGTAGGCAATGGTTGGATACCAAAATACGAAGTTAGAAAACTAGCTTCGTGGTAGACCCAAGGAGTTTCACATGGTTCCCATAACCTGAAAAAAATTGAGCCAAAATGCTAGGAAGCATTGTCACTCGATGTAGTGGTGAAGGAAAATCGTGGAAATATGGATACACCCTTCTCAGCCATACAGGATTACATGGATGTTATCAGATAGATCAAAACAAAAAAAATTGATTTAAAGAATCTGATTAAATAAATCTGTACGATTACAGCTGTGTAATTTGTTTTTATGTATGTTTTAAAAAAAATCCTCATTTTCCAATCCTAGTAATTTTGAGCATTACATAGAGGCTACATTGGGAATATGCGCACTATCAAAATGAGATGAAACGTCCTCACATTCAGAAGATGTGGCATCAATCTGAGAGGGTAGAGCGTTATGAGGCCTTATCCCAAGGCCATGTTTATCTGACTTAAAACAAGGGATGGAAATAGGCTCTAGCTGGCCTTCTGCATTAATACCACATCCAAACCCACTATAGCCGATGACAAACATCATGCGATGACCTTTGATGTATTGGGGTGTGCTTCATGGCATGAAGCCATGGTACCTTCTGGCACTTAGCTGGTATGATCTTCTAACATTTTCTCCTCAGATAGGAGATTGTTATGGACAAAATTTTCCAATGGTTTAGGACACTGCTCCCGAGTGCTCTTGAACTAAAAATAAGGCTTACCCCTTGTTCTGGGAGATATTGATAAATATGATATTAACAAATCTTGTTCAAGAGTGAATGGCTCACCTAGGCCATATTTTTCTGACATTGCCTCCCATGAAGAGAACGGATTGACTAACAAAGGAAAATCTTAATTATAAGGCATGAGTAACTATGAATCTACCCATTTCTTAATAGATTTCATTTGAAGGGGGATAAGAACATCCACCAAAGGATATTCATAAGCTACACGAGAGAAGATGTGCAAAGCCCTACAATGTGTGAATGGTCCCGCGTCACCCAAAATGGTAACTACTTGACCTTCATGACATAACTTGATGCACTGATGAAAAGTAGATGGAATAGCTTACATGGCATGGATCCATGGGCACCCTAGGAGTATGTTGTATGGAAGGTCCAAGTCAAGGACATGGAATGTCATGTCATGACAAGTTGGGCCTACTTCCATGGGAACTACTATGGTACCCACTGATTCTCGTTCTTCATTGTCATATGTTGTGATTCTAATAGTCTTGGCCCCTAGATCCATTTCTAAATGGCCTAGCTACTTGACCAGCTTCAAAGTGTAAATGTTCAGACCGGTTCCACCATCCACAAGTACCCTCTTGATTTTGAGATGATTAACCACAACTTCTAAGTATAAGGGCAAGTTGTGTTTTGGGTTGTTATGTAGGATTATGGTGTAATCAAAAGTAATATGATCACTAGGGTCTAGGTGTGCAATCATGGCTTGGAGGTGTGGAGGGTCTAAATATGTAGAGACTCCTAAATTTTGTAATGTTTTATATAGTATGTTCTTATGGGTAGTAGATATTTTGAGGAGATCGAGAATGGATATCCTAGCAGGGATTTTCTCTAACTAATCTATCAAATTATGTTGAAATTCCTGAGGGATAGGTAATGGATCTGGTATGATTAAATGAGCCTACCTCGTCCCTACTGCGCAACTCTTTTCTAAGATCTGGATAGTGTTGACCTGTTCATCAGAGGAGTGAATACATCCTATTAGAGAATCAAAGGGACTATAATTAGTAGGGTAAACATAAGCAGCAGTTCTATAGTCATTGGAGGTTTTCCCGTGATCTAGATTCCTTTTCTTTTTATCTACATGATTAGGAAAGGGATCTTTGTAAATACCCATTTTCTCATTTGGACCTTGTCCTAAATCTGGGGGAGAATCTATGGTGATTATACCCTCTTCAATGAGGTCTTGTATGTAATAATGCAGTCTTAAACACCTATCTATCTAGTTCCCTTTAACATGATGAAAGTCACAATACTCATGGTCTTTAAACCAACCAGGTTTTGGGGAATCCTCTAGGTATGGTATTATTGCAGTTGTATATTCCACCATTTTTACATTATCTAACTACTTTAGTATGGATGCCAAGGATTCCGTTAATGACGTGAACATGTGTTTAGTGGGTGCCTTTGGACGAGGTCCTTGAGAGAGCTTTAAAATCGGACCTATCTACATGGCTTGGACTTTGTTGGAGTCCATAATGCCATCACCAACAACATGGTTGTTCTTATTAAAGAACTTTGGTTTGTCAACGGATTTGGGTTCATGTTTGTCTTTAACAAACGGTTTAAGCGTACCCTTTGTAATGAGGGCCTTCTCGATTTCACTGCCTCTCTCTATGATTTCTTCGAAGTTAGAGCCATAATGCATTTGTAAATGGAAGGCTATTTCTGAGTTTAAGTTAGGAACATAGATGCTCATTAGCTATTTTTCTTACAACGCATAAGGGAAACAGCTTGCCAACCCATGCCATCTATGTAAAAAACTTGCAAAGGTCTCATGGGGATTTTGTTTGGCATTACAGAGGTCATTCATTGTGATGTTGTTTTCCATGTTGAACGAATAATGTCAAACAAATTTATCTGCAAACGTGGGCCACGTTGTAATAGATCCTTTAGGTATGCTAAAGAACCATTCTAATGCCAATGCCCCTAGACTATGAGTAAAGATTCGTATCAAGAAATTATTGCTATATTTGACCTCTTGGCAAGCCATATAAAAGTCTTTAATGTGATCCTAAGGATCAAAATTTTCCTCCAAAATTTCTATTTCATTAATGTATGTATTAGGAATAGGATGTTGTTAAGTGTAATTAGTAGTAGCGTCTGATAGAAGATAACGGCGCCGTCAGTACGGTGCCGCCAATAATGTGGAGTACGGTAACAGTCAAAGTACAATAGGAATGTTGTAAAAAGTAAATATTTGTCGTAAGTGGTCCGGTAATGTTAAAATGTCAAAGTTTGGGTAATTAGAGAAGTAGGGTCTACATGATTAGGAATTAGAAATATTATATTGGTAATAAGGACAAGGAGTGAGGTCATAAATATTTTGTGTATTTTATTTGTAAAAAGTCTAAAAATGTGGAACCCATGTAAAATGATAAGGTTTATCTTATCTTAACAGATAAGCTTACATGTACAGATAAGAGTTAAGGTATGGAATACGATTCGTCAGAGTGGATTTCTTATCCTATCTTAGAGATAGGATGGATAAGCCTGGAAGTTCTATAAATAGAGAGGCCACCCCCCTCATTTAGCATAGAAAGAAGTAGTGAGAAATATTGTAGGAAGTGTGCGAAGGAAGCCATCAGTTAAAGGTGTGTTGAAGAAGCCATCAAGAGGTGTAATTGTAAAGTTTCTCCCATAGTCTTGTTGAAGTATCTCATGGGTGAGATTGTAACAGTTTCATGTTAATATTATAATTTATTTTGATATTTCAGATTTGTCGTCATTCTGTCTTATCATAGTCAATGGTATTCTTGTGTTCGGTTGTTGTTTTGTTTCCAGATTACATCCACCAAACTAAAGGCTGTGCATTAGCAAATAATCATAGCACGAGGAGTTCCCGGTGAAGAATTATCATAGTGCCGGATTGGTGATGACATTTTGGTTCCGTTGCCGGGACCATTCCTCGTTGGTGGATTTTCTGGAGAGATATTCCCACTTAGTCAAAAATCAATTGGAGGGTAACCTTGTTTTTACTGTGCATAGTAGTTACCATGGTAAAGTCATTTTTACCGTGAATAGTAGTTACCATGTTAAAGTCATTTTTGCCATGAATAGTAGTTACCTTGGTAAAGTCCTTTTTGCTGGGAATAGTAATTACCGCAGTAAAGTCACTTTTTACCGTGAATAGTATTTACCGCAGTAACTTCACTTTTTACCGTGAATAGTGTTTACCACAAGTTTTACCATAGTTTACCGTGGTCATTTCTATTTTACTGTAGAAAGGTGTAAAGTCACTTTCTAGTATAGTGATTCCAATTATTTGTGCACATAAGTCTTGTTAATTGTACTTGTGGGTTGGTATTTCACGGTGGTTACTTTTGAAAATGGGAAAGATTCCTGTTTTTTCAGCTCAATCTAATGAAGATGCTTCTTCTTTCATTCAAGAGTTTAAACGATCTTGTATTTGTAATGGCCTTATAAGAAGGGAACAATGGACTGAATTTTTTCCTACCTTTTTGGATGGTTCAGCACTTAGGTGGTTTGAAACACTAGGTGATAATGTGAAAAATTCATGGGATTTATTAACTGAAAGTTTTCTTGAAGAATTTGGTGAACAACAGAAATATGCAGATCTCATGATCGAGATCACAAAGCTATCCCAAGGAGAGAAGGAGAAGATAAGGGATTATCATGCTCGTGTTCTAGAGCTAAGGAGGAAGCTCGATGCCCAGATCCGGAAGGAAGGACTAGCGGATGGGTTGATGAATGGCGTGGATAATCTCCTCTGTAAGCACTTCATTCTTGGGATGAAGCCGGAGATCAGACAATGAGTGAAGTATGACCGCCCAGCTACCATTGAACAAGCAAAGGAGATTGCAAGAAGGCAAGAAGAAAGCATGGAAGAGGAGCCCAAAGAAATTGTTGCTAAAGTAGAGCCTACACCAGCACCTTTGGTCCTGAATCCACAACCACTCTCGGTGAGCACAAATATTTCTCCTAATACATCTACTGAGTATGAAGATCTGCTCAAAAAGATGGGTCAGTTAACTATTAATCTTCTTCAAGGAAAGGAATTTAGTTCTCAGGGAGGAGATAGAGGTCCAAAAAGAAATATTTCTGAAGTTGTTTGTTATGGTTGTTATAAAAAGGGTCATTATAAGTATAATTGTCCAGATAGAGCTTCTACATCTGGTAAGGGAGATAATGATAAAGGAAAAGCACCTGTGAATTCTTTTGATGTAGTAGATAAGAGCAGAAATAATGAAGTAGATGTGTTTGTAACAAAAAGAAAGAAAGAAAAAGATAATCAAGATGGAAATGATCCTAAGAAGATGAAAGAAGAAACTAGTAAGAAACATAGGAGAAGAAAGTTGGGTGTGCAGGATTTTCTGATTTCACAGGGGCAAGGACCATACTCCATCTTGGAAGATCTGTCCAAAAGGCCTGCAAATATTACATATGGTCAACTCTTGGCTATGTCTTCTGAGAAGAGGTGGGAGTTGCGAGGTGGACTCAATGCTCGAAGAAGGAAGGAGGTTGAGGTCCCTGTTTTGGAGGCAGAGGTAGATCCCTATGCTCCACAAGCTGAGGTATTATGTAATGGTATTTCAATTCATGATGTCTTAGTTGATGGAGGTGCTGCAGTTAATGTAATGACCGAGTCTGTAATGAATATGTTGGGTTTAAAAATTGATCACCCTTCAACACTTATGTTAAGGTCATTAAATAAGGGAAAAACTAAACCAGAAGGTGTAGTTTCAAATGTGGCAATATCTGTTATGGGTGTTGTATGTGTGGTAGACTTTCAGGTGATGAAAAATGGTACTGTTGCGTACCCAATGCTGCTGGGAAGACCATGGCTAAGGAGAGTTCATGCAAGAAACTACTGGAATGAAGGTTTCATGACACTTGGACGTGGTAGAGAGAGGGTGAAGATAAACGTGATCCCTCGACATCATAAAGCAGAACCTGTGGATTCAAGTGATGAAACTGATGATTGGACATCCTCTGATTACTCTAGCACCAGTGAAGTGGACACTGAAGATGAAGAAAGTGAGGTTGATGTTTCAGTCATGGATATTCTTCCAGTCACACCAACCCAGGACCCCATAAAATTATCTGAAGAAGAAGTTGATGATCGTCTCCAACAAATAAAGATTGGTGATGCTGTGATGGAGAGTGAGAAGGAATCCTACCTCCAGCTCTTTCGAAGGTACATACACCTATTCACTTTTGATTACAAGGAACTCCGCCAAGTAAGTTGGGTAGAACATTGTATTGAGCTGGTAGATGGTGCTAAGCCCATAAAGCAAATGCCATATAGAATGAATCCTAATTTTTCCAAGACTGTAAAAGAAGAAATAGATAAGTTGCTTGATGCAGGATTCATATTTGCTGTGGAGAATTCAGAATGGGTTTCTCCCATTGTGATCTCAATAAAAAAGAATGGGAAGCTACGCATTTGTGTTGATTATAGGAAGCTCAATAAGGCAACAAAGAAGGATCATTACCCTCTTCCATTTTCAGATCAGATCTTGGACGAAGTAGCTGGCCAGGAGTGCTATAGTTTTGCTGATGGATATAGCGGCTACAACCAAGTTCGTATAGCAGAGAAAGATCAGCTGAAGACCACATTCACCACTCCTTGGGGAACGTTTGCTTATAGAGTTATGCCTTTTGGGTTGTGTAATGCTCCAGCAACATTCCAGCGTTTGATGAATAGGGTGTTCGAACCCTACATTGGGACCTTCATCAGAGTATTTCTGGATGATTTTTGCATCTATGGGAGCAAGTTGGACCACCTGCACCAGATGGAGACATCATTTCAAAGGTTAGATGAAGCACAAGCCTCACTAAACCCTACAAAGTGTGTCTTTGGATGTTCTAAAGGCGTTTTGTTAGGGCATGTTGTATCCAGAGATGGTATTGGTACTGATCCTGATAAAGTTTCAAAAATCAAAGATTTACCATTTCCTATGAATAGAAGTAAGTTGAGATCATTTTTAGGCCATGTGGGTTACTATAGAAGGTTCATCAAGAATTTCTCAAAGATTGCACAGCCACTAACCCAGTTCTTGAAGAAGGATGTTGCTTATGAACCAGGAAACAAGGCGCATGAAGCTTTTGGACAACTGAAGGAAGCCCTGGTGTCTTCACCTGTTTTGAAGAATCCAGATTGGAGCAAGCCATTCATTGTGTACACTGATGCCTCAGATGCAGCACTAGGTAGTACTTTGAGCCAAAAGGATGAAAATGGGAATGAACATCCAATTTACTTTGGGAGCAGACAAATGAGCAGTGCTGAGGTAAACTATACTGTAACTGAAAAAGAGGCTCTGGCTATCATTTTTGCTGTAAAGAAGTTTAGAAATTACTTGCTAGGGCAGAAATTTATAGTTGTAACGGATCATCAGGCTCTGAAATATATTGTCAATAAGCCTAACCCATCAGGGAGGATAGCAAGATGGATAATTTTGCTACAAGAATTTGAATTTGATATTATAGATAGGCCAGGAAAGAAGCATGTCAATGCAGATGCACTCTCTCGAGCCTATGATGGTTTAGGATCATCTTGTGATGATGATGATTTTCCCGATGCAGCATTATTCTCCCTTGACACAATCCCTAGTGAATACATAGATATTTGGAATTATCTTAATGAATTCAAGTTTCCTGATGGTGCCAATGCAAAGACTAAGAGAAAGATTACTCAAGCCAGTCGTCCATATTCTATTCTGCATGGAGCATTATTTCGAATAGGACCTGATGGACAGTACAAGAGGGCAGTTGGACGTGATCAAGGAAAGGAGCTGCTAGAAGAATTCCACAATGGTACATGTGGAGGGCACTTCTCTGGACAACTTACAGCAAGAAGGATCTTGGATGCAGGTTATCACTGGCCCACTCTTTTTAAAGATTGTTATAATTATTGTAAGACATGTGATATTTGTCAAACACATGGTAACCGTAAGACTTCATCAGCTCCATTATGTCCTATTCTTCCCCTTGGTCCCTTTGAAAAATGGGGAATAGACATTGTAGGTCCACTTCCAACTACATCACGTCAAAATAAGTATATTGTAGTTGCCACAGATTATTTAACCAAGTGGGTTGAAGCTAGGCCATTGAAAACAGCTTCCATGGATGAAGTGGCAAGGTTCATATATGAACGCATTGTCACCAGATTTGGTTGTCCATTAGAAATTGTAACAGATCAAGGAAGCCACTTCATTAATGAGGTGGTAGAAGCCCTAGTCAATAAGTTTTCTATCAAGCACAGGAAGGCAACAACATACAAGCCAAGCACAAATGGACAGGTGGAACGAACAAATTTTGTGCTGTGTCAAATTCTAGCAAAAGATGCAGCCTTGCAGGTACATAAATGGGATAAAAGGATTCATGCAGCATTGTGGGCATATAGGGCAACATCAAAGTCAGCAACAGGATACTCCCCATTTCAGTTGGCCTATGGCATTGATCCAGTTCTTCCTATTGAGTTTGATATTCCCACTGTGAGAGTTATGAAAAATGAAAGGATGGATGAAAGTGATTCAGTAAAAGAAAGGTTGGTACATCTTCATTTGCTAGAGGAAATGAGGGAAATAGCAAAGGATACAAGCCATAAGAAGAAAATGAAGCAGAAGGAGTACTTTGATCAAAAGATCCGGTGGTCTCCATTTCAAGTAAATGACTTGGTTCTAGTATATGATTCCAGATACAAAAAAAGAAGACAGAGAAAATTTCTTCCAAAATGGATGGGGCCCTACAAAATAGCAGCTGTGCATGAAAATGGTACGTACCGACTGGAGGAATTGGATGGCACTCCCATTACGAAATGGGTCAACCACGACAAGTTGAAGATTTTCCAAGCACCAGAATAGTCTACTCCGAGGACGGAGTAGAAGCTAGGAAGGGGGAAGATGTCGACACTAAAATTTTCCTCCAAAATTTCTATTTCATTAATGTATGTATTAGGAATAGGATGTTGTTAAGTGTAATTAGTAGTAGCGTCCGATAGAAGATAACGGCGCCGTCAGTACGGTGCCGCCAATAATGTGGAGTACGGTAACAGTCAAAGTACAATAGGAATGTTGTAAAAAGTAAATATTTGTCGTAAGTGGTCCGGTAATGTTAAAATGTCAAAGTTTGGGTAATTAGAGAAGTAGGGTCTACATGATTAGGAATTAGAAATATTATATTGGTAATAAGGACAAGGAGTGAGGTCATAAATATTTTGTGTATTTTATTTGTAAAAAGTCTAAAAATGTGGAACCCATGTAAAATGATAAGGTTTATCTTATCTTAACAGATAAGCTTACATGTACAGATAAGAGTTAAGGTATGGAATACGATTCGTCAGAGTGGATTTCTTATCCTATCTTAGAGATAGGATGGATAAGCCTGGAAGTTCTATAAATAGAGAGGCCACCCCCCTCATTTAGCATAGAAAGAAGTAGTGAGAAATATTGTAGGAAGTGTGCGAAGGAAGCCATCAGTTAAAGGTGTGTTGAAGAAGCCATCAAGAGGTGTAATTGTAAAGTTTCTCCCATAGTCTTGTTGAAGTATCTCATGGGTGAGATTGTAACAGTTTCATGTTAATATTATAATTTATTTTGATATTTCAGATTTGTCGTCATTCTATCTTATCATAGTCAATGGTATTCTTGTGTTCGGTTGTTGTTTTGTTTCCAGATTACATCCACCAAACTAAAGGCTGTGCATTAGCAAATAATCATAGCACGAGGAGTTCCCGGTGAAGAATTATCATAGTGCTGGATTGGTGATGACAGTTCTTCCTCTTCATTGAATTTGGGAGGAGGTGAGGCTTTACGCTCAACCTTCACTTTACATGAAGCTTTGTAATAAGGCCGTCATGATGGGTCTCCTTCAATAGTGGCATAATGTTTCCCAGAAGTAGAAGCATACCCTATGTCGAAAGGTTTATCTATATCTAAGAGTGATGCTCATTTTTCTAGTTTGTGATTAAGAACATTGGTTTCTACTACGCATTCATGTGGAAGTTTTTCTCATAATTCTAAGACTCTTATGAGTACCTGGTCTCTGTTATAATATAGGAGTTCATCAAATCTACCTATGTCTAATATTTTTTGCTCTACAGAAGAGTATGGCTCTTCTCCACTGTGATCAATTAATGGCTCCGCATCCTTGACTTGAGAAAAGAGAGGTGTTAAGTTGTTTCCACTACATGGGAAGGTTTCGAAAGGGTTTTCTCCTAAGTCATGCTCATTTTATTTGGTTTCCATCTTTGTGATTTTAGGCATTACTTGCCAATGTCTGTATATAGCTAGTGTAAATCCTAAAATGTATCATTTTTAGAAGTTGTTCAAGGTGATGTTTGAAATATTCCATAGTTTTTCCTATATGTAATGTTATACAGTTGTTTTATTAAAGAACACTCATAAGAACACCTAGATGTAATTATCGCTCGAATTTTTTGTTATGCAAAGTCTACACCCTAAAATAGATAGTGATAATACAATTTCAATATGTAGGTCAAGTTAGAATTCTAACAAGGCCTAAGTATCATTACGGTATTGACGTAGTCTCTTGAGGAGGTATATTAAAACTAGTTTGAGTGCCGATGAAAGCTAATTTCTTTGAAAAGTGGAATTTGTGACTAGATATAATGTAACAACGTTATCCTGATACATTAACCAAGCAAGCAAGGTGTTAGTATCAAGACAACATCATCGCGATGTATATAAGGTGATATCAACACTTTTAAAAAGACTTAAATGATGTCAGAACTAAAACCATGTAATGAATATAACAAGAAGTTCTTAATCGTGCGAGCAGCATAACCATGCAATAAAGGGAATTATATCACTTTCTCAAGAAATTGAAAACACAATGTAAGTACCTAGATTGTGTGACTAGAATATAAGAATTAGAAACTCAAGAAGAGATAAATGATGAACCGAACTCATAGTAGTGGAGACAATCTTGAAATAAAGATTGAAGGACTTTTATCAAAGATACGAAAAATGTACCTGCGTACTTTGGATGTTTAAAAACCTAGCCACAAACATGGATAAGCGTAAATGGACTTGAAAGTGGTGAGCACTATCTCTGATAAAAAAGTGCAAGGTATGCTCCCTTCTCACCCCAAAAGTGGAAAGTGATAATGCATTGGTATAGATCGAAAAGATGAAAAATAAAATAAGCACCACTTGGCCAGAGCTTCGCCTCATCCAAAGGCAAGAAAGAAGTTAAGCTAAGTGAGACGTCATCTAATTTTTGTGGTAAAAAGCACTTAGATCAAAATTAAGTGGACTCTTTGCTTCATTTGATAAACAAGGTTTAGAATCCAACTTATTTGTCACTTTGTGACAGCTTGACGTGAAAAATGACTAGCAAAGTGGGCTCCAAGACAGAATGGCCTCCCTAATCAGATCTCTCAACTAGGTGTTACAAAGTTGTCTTAAGCGAGCTCAATTTACCCAAAAATTCACAATGACTAATTTGGGAGTATCTTGTCTTTAATTTACCCCCTTCAATAATAGTGGGCAATAAATGTGTCCATGTGTACTCTCACTGGGGTTGCCATATAGACAACTGCTAATGCTAACTCATAAGGACAAACTAGTCAAGTGGGTAAGCGGAGCACTTCCTGTTTCATCCACGAGGTTACTTAGCGGTATATTACTTTAGGGTTCATGGAACCACCCCCATTATTGTAGCTTAAGGCATTATGCCAAAGGGGTTATGTTCCAATTAAGAGGATAGGGACATACCCTTTTCCAAAACCTGCAATACAGTGTGATGAAAGTGGTGTGTTTTTTATCTTGTTTATATTAAATGTGGGTTTTTTTAGTGCAAATTCATAGCACCCCCAAATGAGTTATGGATTTTATTTTCTAAGGAAAATTCATTTAGTGTGATTGCACAACATTGAGCTTTCCCAAAGTGTGGTACCTTTGCAAATGGGGAAATCTCTCTAGAGAAGGTTGGTTCCTCTTCCTAAACTACCTGCCACAAGCTATTCTAGTGCAAACAAGATAATATAATCCTAATCTAACTTCCAAGGAGAGAAGGAGAGGAATAAAACAAGGAAAAATAGAGCCTACAATAAAATGGTAATACACCAAAGAAGGAAAACGTTGATTATCTATCAAAATTTCCATGGAACAAGAAGAGATGAGCAATGGATAGGATGGACAAGTGCATCACAAACCAAAGATGGATTTCACACAAAAAATGTTCCAAAACTCCATGAACATAGCTCAAAAACCTACAATGAACATCCAAACATGCACAAATACCTGCAATGAAGAGAGGCAAGAAGAAAACAACCAAAAAATGAGCAAGGATGGACAAATGCATCACAAAACATGTTTTTTATTGCTCCAGAAGTTTACAGAGAACATCATTTCATGGGTAAGAGGAAAAAATGCCATTACAGAGTAGGGGAGGAGGTTTAAACTCCATATTTGACCTTGGGGAAGAAAAGAAGGAAGAGGCAGAGAAGAAAGATGAACAACTTTTACAAAACGAGCCAAAACTGGCTTTTATCGCTCTAACAGAATGAAGGAAGTGAGAAAATGTAGGTAAATCAATTTTAAAACTCCACCCACTAATAAGATTCATTAAAACAGTAAGGGAACCCTCAAAACTCCATTTTTCAATGCATTCGACCATGCTGGAGACGAAATGGATGCCATACTTCATCAATTTTGGTGGTTGGGGGTTGGTTCTGCATTTTTTCCCATGCCAGATAAATTTCTTCAAAATTTTCCCAACAAACCCCATAAAAATTAAAAAATGAGGGGTCTATTATGTAGAGGATTTCAACAGCTTTCCAGTGACACCAAAATCATGAAAATATAAGCTTTGGTTCGAAAGATATGGCCCTTTGAAGATTTAGGGAAAAACTGGTAAAAAGCAGAGTCAAAATTGGGGTCGGCTGGGTCAAACTTAAATTTTTTCCCTTTTGGAAAAATTCCCTAAAATTCCCCGCAGCCCCTCAAGTCTGCATCACATGTGGTACTCTTTGGATGATCCACAGGCTGAAGAATTTTCAAATTGGGAAAATTTCCCAAAACTCCTCCATGCCCCCCTTCTCC
Organism: Taxus chinensis; assembly: GCA_019776745.2. Taxonomy (NCBI): domain Eukaryota; kingdom Viridiplantae; phylum Streptophyta; class Pinopsida; order Cupressales; family Taxaceae; genus Taxus; species Taxus chinensis. The sequence goes on from CM034150.1 coordinate 104,095,885, forward strand.
GATGACACGTGGCACCTTCTGGTTGATCCGCGGCTTCAAAACAATAGTTTTCCCCTTTTGCCTACAAAGGGAAAATTTTCCCAAAGTTCCCCACTGGCCCGACCTCCTCTACTGATGTGGACACGTGGCACCTTCTGATGGTTGTGGAGATGTGGACCAACTTTTCACCTTTGCACTTTTTTGGTTTTGGCAAAAAACCAAAAATCCTTCCGACCCCCCGACTCTCGCTGCTAATTTGGACACGTGGCATCATTTCATTTCCTTTGTAGGTTTGCAGGCTAGATTTTGAATTTAACCCTTTTTCCCTAAAAGGCTAAGTGGTGAATTTCTCTCTGCGCCTCAGCCAACCCACCAATTCCTTGGCAAAAATGCTTCCTTACCTCCGTGGGCCCGCCTAAGGAAAATTTTCCCTCCAAACTCCGTCGAGCCATAAGTCTAAAAATACAAGGAGTTAGGAGGACTTCTTTACCTTTCTAGAAAGAGGAAGAAAAATCCTATCTGATGAAGCCATTTTCAGAATCTTTTAAGTTCTTGAAATGTGTGAAAATTGAAGTTGAATCACAAGGAAAGAATGAAGGTAAGTTAGCCAAAATAAGCAGGGGCTTATTTTGGATAACAATTCTGACGACTCAGAGGGGTCATCTACCTATTAGATGAATGATCAGTGGCCTTTGAAGCATCCATTAGGCATGGAGTCAAGCCTGATAGCCAACTTTGATTTGAACCATGAAAATCTGACCTTTGAGCCGCTTGAAAACCCATTGAAATGGATTATGCAAGAGCAATACAATAGCACCAAAAATTATGTACAAAATTGGAAATCATACATGCTCCAAATGGAACATGCAGAGTGTGCAAAAGCACTTCTTCTGCTGAAAGAAAACCTACCTACTCTACTCTAACTGGAAGCAAAGGTGGGCTAAACAAACCCTGCAACTAGTTGTGCAAAATATCTTCCTTTCTTCAAAATTGGCAGCCATGCAAATGATTTGGAGTTGATCATGGATGTTAGTATGAGTGGAAAATTGAGAAGAATTAGGTCCTCCACCTAAATCATCAAGGTATCATCATTAATGGAAAATACCTCTTCAAGTTGACCTACATTGGACTCTTGGAGGCATTTATGGTGACCCTTGGTACTTTGATGATCATCCTCATGCCTTGAAGTAGGCATGACTGGTTTTGGCTTCTCCTTTGGCTCCAATGAAGCCAAGTACCTGATTGGGCATGGTCTGATCCTTTGGATGTGACCATTTCTTTGAAATTCAACTCCAAAAATGGAGCCTTCTTTTTTACCCTCATAGATGGATGGTGTTAAAGAAGTGGTGAAAATCTCTTGTTCTTCCCCTTTCTTTTCCCATGAAGCATGTAGTCAATTTTGCACCCAACCAAGAAGGGAACCTCATGTGCACCGGACTATCACCCAACAGGCATTGGACACTCACCCGAGGTGCGCGAGAGGGAGCCAAGTCTCTCTTTTATGTGAGTTTAGTGGAAGGCGTAATTCATGATTATGACTTAGTGATTTAATAGACATGAAGAAGCTCTAGAGCTCAGGACGGCTTCTACACCCCTTTGGCCATAACAAAAACAAAGCACACAATAGAATTAATAGAACTAAGAAGTTGTAAATCCACAAATATACTCAATCATTCAAGTGAGGTCCATGATTATACAAGACCAAAAGTAGAGTAGAAACATGCAGATAATACAGAAGGAGATATTAATATAAACATAGTGTTAGCCTTATCACATTCATTCATAGTCTTACTACAAAGCATCACAGAGAGTTAGACCATAGTCATGCATCATATCTAGATCCATACATGTATACTCATAAGATAAAATTTTCATTCCCCATTCCCTCATTACATTCTTCCTACAATCATCTACCCATTTTATCCCATAGTTCTCACAGTAATTTTGCAGAGCTCCGCTACCTCACTTGTGTCTCTATCCTTTGCTAAGGGCATGCGTATAAATAGGCATCTAAGATCTAACAAACTCTTCCACAACCTTAGATCTAGCCCCAAGTGTCATGGTGTGGGTCGCCCTAGGTGCATGCCTCTTCATGTCATGATTATCTTTTTGGATCTTCCTATCGCAAGGTATATTCCTTCCAGTTAATCTTTTCGCCAGGCTGGAACCTTATCCAAACGGAACACCTTCCTCATGTGCTTTGTCCAAAAGGCTGAAAATGGCTAAGTCCTAAATTATTATTTGCATGTGTGCACATCCTTGGTTCTCCAAGAACCCTTTTTTAATTCTACCTTGCGCGCCTTCACTTGCGTGCTCCCTCCAACCATGCATGCCTACATGCCTTTAAGATTTGCTAGCTACATTAGGGGATCAACATTACCCCAAACTTCACCTATTCTCTGTCCTTGGGAACCTTTTCAAAGAATGCAGTACAAAAATGCAAGGCCTTTCCTTGGAAAATAATGGAGGGAAAGAATAAATAATGGGGGAGAGAAAGAATAGAGGAAAAACTACCTAAAGAAGAAGAAGGGGAAAATTTTGCCACAGGTCGGCCTCCAATGTATTCCAAGCACTGACTTCTGCTTGTGCCCTTGTGAAAAGGTCACCAAAAAATGTGCTTACCCCTTTGAAGGTTAACCCTTCCCCTTTTGTGGTGATGGTCTCCAACACAGTCTCCAGTTCCTTAGTGTGGTCCTCCAGGGCATCCATCTTCCTCGTGATGACCTTATAGATCTCTTTTAGCCGGGTTTTGATAGAGACTTGCCGGTTCTCAATAGCTTCAGACTTCTTTTCCACTTTGGCTATGATATTTTCCCGCTCGACTCTATTGTCCTTATTCTTTTCCCTAAAGTCACTGGAAAGTAGCATGTTTGTCACCTTGTCTTGATCCACGCAATGGTCGTAAGCGACCCCCGTGGTTTGTGCATCTATCTTTACGTCGGCAAGCACCTTGTTGTAATCAGCCATGAGCGCGATGACCTTTAGCTTGTCCTCCTTTTCTAAGCACACAGCTACCTCCTCAGCTGACTCCAAGGCCAAAGGCTGCCTTTCCATGGTGAGGATCCGAGTCAAGTCCTCTAGGCATTCTAGGGAGGATCCATACTTTTGAGTGGGAGGGTTAAGGTTTGGGTGCTTCATGATAATAGCTTGGGAGATGAGCTCCACCTTCTTGGAAACTTCACGTACCCTGGCCTTTTCCTCTTGAATCTTCCTCTGTAGTTGAGCGTTGATTAATTTCTCAAGGCTGAGGTCCTTCATTAGCTTGACTACTTCTTCCTTCCTCTTCTCCAACAGGTCCTCCAAGACTTTGACCCTGTCATTTCTGTAGAAGAGCCTAGCCTCAATTTCTATGGAGACCTTGTTGAGTGCATTACACACTTTCTCACCCGATAGTTGCTACATGTTTACAATGGGGTTATCCCCCTTTCCTTCGGAAAGCACTAATACCACTCCTTGGTTAACCTCAAACTCAAGCTCGTCGAGGTGGGAGTCGAATGCCCATGATAGCATCTTCCTTGTGCACGGGTACCCACCCTTAGGATCAAAGGACTCCATGATGGTGAGCTCCTTGGTGGGCATGGTACTCTAGAAACGCATGTACAAAACTTTTTTGGGGTCATCAATGTACCCCATCATTGTTCTTCCCCCTTCCGCGCGTTTGCTTCCCATGCGCATGCCCTTGGGATTAGTTACTAAAAGAGTTGGGCCTTTTGTGATACCCACACTCTTATCCCTTTGCTCTTCTTTAAATTCACCAAGCACGAGTTCTACGCTGCGCTCCAACTCCTCGTCGACTAAGGTATTAATTATCCTCTCCACCTTCCTGGTCACTTTCTCAACGACCTCCTCCTAAGTGGGTTTGGGCATATCTTGCCCCTTAGTACTTACCCCTTCAATCCTTTCTTTGCTCCACGGGCCTCCCTCCCCTTAGGCGCCCTTCCTCCATACAAAGATGAAAGCATCATTTGTATCCTCTACACCCTCTCCCTCTGAATCATGTACATCAATAGGTTCTTGATTCACCTCCAACTCTTCCCCTTCATCATCATCCTTCTCACCTATACAGGCATTTGGGTCATCTGTATCTTCAGACTCTTGTTCCTTCGTCCCTTGTTCTTCTTCTTTTGCAGAAAAATTCAAAGTCAGGGATGTTGTCCTCTCTTCATTTGAGGGTTCTTCAGGGGATGGTGGCTTCACAGGCTCCGGGGTCTTCTCCCTGACCGCTATTCTCCTCTTCTTCCAGACATAGGTACTCAGCCCCACGGTATCTACATTTTGCTTCTCCACTGCCCTTTGTTCTGCTTCCCCTTCCCTCTCCTTACACTTTGGTGTAGGATTCTTTCTTCCCATGGGGTCATCTGGGATGGATATTTCATTCTTTACGTACGCGCTCTTTACAAATTTTGGCCTTATTTGTAGGTAGATCCTTGCGGCATTTCTCCCAGCAAGAGGTAAGGTCAACGACCTTACAATGTGCACATCCTATGACATGTACCTTTCAACATACGTGCACTTCTCCAGGTAGACCAACTTGTTTCTCATCTCCCTGTGCTCTCTATCAAGGGTGGACAACTCCAAATTTAATTTCTTTGATTCCTTGTATCTATTTACCCCTGCTTGGAAAAATTGGGCAGTAAACAAGAATGGGAGTTGGTACCATGGACTCCAACTTCCATCCACCAAAATGAACCTTCTGATGTAGAAGTGTTGGTAGACCTCAAACTCTGCTTCTCCTTCAGTTACTACGGGGAGTTGCTCAGGAATCTGCCATTCAACCCCGAATGCATTCCTAAGGCACGTGTACCATTTGTCTAAGTGCGCCTTGTGTACCCATGTCATTGATTCACAAGTGTATTTCTAGAATCTTTCTACGGGCAAAGGTTCTTCAATAGGGTATTCCCACACAAATCTGTCAGATGCATCCGACACCCCAATTTCTAAGAACACAATGGTTAATAGGATGTTTCTAAAAATTCCCCCGTCCTCTGCACTACTTATGATTTCGTCTACTATGTACTAGGAGATGTTGTATTCGGTGCCTTCCACAACCTTTCTGCAGACATTCAGCCAGGGCTTGCTCACCTAGGTCCACCTATCTTGTCCATTCAGCTTGGAGACAAGGTGCGCGGCCATCTTCATCACCGGATAAATGATATCTGAGACATCATAGTACCTTGATCCCTTCTTCAATTCCTAGGATGCTATGGTTTCTCTAATTGCCTCTTTGTCCTGGAGGTCATCTATGAGCTCATCCCCTTTATAGCTTAGTCCTATAAAGTGTGAAATTAACTAGGGAGTTATGCACATTTTGCGCCCTGCGAAGCAGAAGAAATATTCATGTATGCACATCATTAGCCATTGGTACAAGTGCTCAGGCTTCCCGAAATATGGCAACTCGTAAAGTTGGAGAAGCCCTGCCTCCTCCATTTTCACCTTGACCATGTCACTGTAGATTGGCAACCCATCAGGTGTTCACTTGTTTGTGGGGTACACCAACTCCAGTGTCATTTCCTTCGCAATTATGCTTGACCGGTGATTGTAGTCGATCATGTTCATCTGTCTTATGTGGGACTCCCACTCTTGCCCTAACAAAACCCCATTCAGGTATTGCATCTCCAAATACCATTATTTGTTCGTAGCTAAAGGTATTTCCTCTTGTTTCTTCTTCCCTTTTCCCTTACCCTCTCCCTTCTTGGATTGTTCTGCAAGTTTGCCTACTGGTTTTGTGGCCGTCATTTTACCCTCTGCTTTCATTCCCAGGTTATCCTGCTAGTTGTTTGGATTTTTCTCGCATGCCTCGTGCCCTAGAACAAAAACCCTAATCTCTAATTTTCCTCCTTCGATCACGGCGTTCTTTCACAATGCTCCTCACATCCGTGAATCACTTCTGCTCTAGTTTTTAGATCTAATGGACTGATTATGCTTATTTTTTTGGGATTTTCCTTCACACGAGTTAGTTCTCAAAACCCTAGCCCTTGAAATAAAATTTCTCTTCTTATTTTCGCAAAGTGAAATAATGAAATGCCCACTCTTATATTTATAGGTTTTTCCACTTTTATGCATTTAAGGCTAGGCTCCCTACCACCGTACGACCATGTTTAATGTGGCGTTTCCAAACAAATCCCGACTTCAGTGATTCTCTTTACATGCCCAATCCTTGCATGAAATTTTTTTTACCTTCTCCCAATCCTTGCGTGAAACTCTTTCCACCCATGCCCAATCCTTACGCGAAAACTTTTCCAACCTTCTGGCGTGCAAGCAATCCATCTTGACAGAAGACTCTTGCACTTGTGTTACCAGCACCAAAGGCACCTCTTCCATCCTCATGATTCTTACTTTCACCTACCTCATGTTTTTGCACTTTTTCTCCTTGTATGTGGATTTCCAATGTAACCTTATATTTCCACCCATCTTCCTTCTTTTCTCCTAATGCATCTTTTCAACAGGGCCAATTCTAACAGTCTACCAACCCAATCCTCTGGTAGAATAACTCCATGCTTGCCTTTATCATGTCACCCCACACTTAATCAATGTGCGGTCCTCTGCGCATTCATAAGTCAAAAAGTAATAAGGTTATTAGTGCCCAAGGCGCAAAACAAGACAACAACGCGAAAGGGAAATACAAGAAAGGAATAACATAAAAGGAAATTCTAAGCTAATTGGAAAAACTACCTTATTTACAAACACCAAGAAGCATTATTTATAGTAGGGCTTCAGCCTACTCCCATTGAAGTCTCTAGGTAATTTTGTTCCATCTAGCACTTGTAATTGGCACGCGCCTCAATCAAGGATGTATGAAATTACATAAGGACCCAACCAATGCACCTTCAAATTTCTAGGATGGCGTAGAAATTTTGAATCATATAGCAATACCATTTGGCCAACCTCAAACTATTTGTTCTTAAGATGGCAGTCATGTCATGCCTTTTACTTTGCCTTTTCAGTTGTTTGGCTACATCTTGCTAGTGAGCACCTTTCATCCAAATTTATCAATTCATCAATTCTTTCTTCCAGCACTTGCTCATCATCTAACCCTCCTACGTGCACTATACGCAACAATGGTAGTATGAATTCCACCAGCAAAATTGCTTCCGTGCCAAACACCAGTTGAAATGGTGTGGCCTTGTTCAATCTTTTATATGTTGTTCTGTATGCCCAAAGAATTGTTGATACCTTGTCATCCCAATCCTACCTACCCACATCACATATCTTAGTCAATGTGTGACTAAGGATTTTGTTAAATGCCTCTACAGTTCCATTTACCTGAGGGTGATAAGGGGTAGCCTTACGATGGGCTATCATGAATTCTGCCAATAGAATCCTGATGGTTTCATTTAAAAAGTGAGTGCCCCTATCACTTGTTAAACTTAATGGGCACCCATACTTGCTTATAATGTTTTCCCACAAAAATCTAACAGTCATGGCTATGGTGCAATCCTTAGTGGGCATGGCCTTTGCCCACCTTGTTAGATAATCAGTACAGGTAATAATATACCACGAGTTAGTCCTTTGCGCAGCGAGTGAGATTGGTCCGACAAAATCTATTGCCCATTTCTCAAAAGGTTTCACACTGGAAATGGAGCACAAGGGCATCTCATCCCTTCTTTCAGGTTTTCCAAGGCACTGACAGTGGTCACATGCCTTGCAAAACTCAGTGCAATCTTGGTGAATCATCTCCCACCATAGTCCAGCGACTAGGATCTTGCGCGCAGTTGCATTCCCTGCATAGTTTCCTCTAGCAATCCCGCCATGGGCTTCTTCTATTATAGCTATGTGCTCATGTTCTAGTACACACCGGTGTAAAATCTCATCGCGGCCTATTTTATACAAATCCTCATTGATCAACATGAAGTGTGTGGTGCGTATGGCTAACCTTTTCCTCTCCAGAGCATTCATCCCTTCAGGTGCCACACCTTCCTTGAGAAAAATAGAAATGTCTTCTAATTCTGAGGGCAAGCACCACAACCTGAATAGTTACGCATCTGGAATGGTTTCCTCGGTACTCTACGCATCCTCTCCCAAATCAATCCCTGATAAATGAACCGGCCCACAATTGTTCTTTCCCAGTTTTACCACCACTTTGAATTCAAATTCCTGAAATAAAAGTACCCAGCGGCATATGCACCCTTGCAACACTACTTTGTTTACTAGATACTTCAAGGCCATATGGTCAGTGTAGAATATGAAGGGAGTTACCAGCAGGTATTGTCTAAATTTGTGGAGCACGTAGATCATTAACAATGCCTCGCACTCGGTCGTTGTATAATTTTGTTCTACTAGTGTCAACTTTCTACTTGTAAAACAAAAGGGATGATCAACAATGCCCTCTTTGTGTTGAGCAAGAACGGATCCCATTTCTATACCAGAGGCATCCACGTGGACATGGAAAGGTTTAGTACATTATGGGAATCGTAGAATAGGTGCGGTGATAAGCCTTTCTTTTAGAGTGTCAAATGCCCTCTACTACACCTCTCCCCACTGAAAGGCACTCTTATGTCTAAGCAATATTTCCAAAGGTGTGGCAATCTTGGTGTATCCCTTAATGAGCTTTATGTAGTACCCAGTGTGTCCAAGAAGTCCACGCATGGTGCTTTGGCTTGTGGGTTCCCCTAATCCCACAATAACTACAACTTTCATGGGATCCACCAGTAAGCCTTCTTTGCATATGATATGTCCCAACAATGTTCCAAAAGGGGTTGCAAAGATACATTTCTTGGTGTTGAGGGAAATCCTCAACTGCTGACATCTTTCAAACATCAATCTTAAGTTATCAAAATGGTCCCTTACCAATCCATACACTGTCCAATCATCCAAATATACTTGAAGGAACTTGTGGATGAAGTCCTTAAACACTTGTACCACTATGCGTGAAAATACAGCGGGTGCATTCCTCAATCCAAAGGGTATGACTGTGTATGCAAAGCTTCCCCACTCAGTGGCAAAAGTTGTCTTTTCTTGGTCTTCCTTGGAAATCCTTACTTCGTGATACCCTGAAAATCCATCTGTGAAGGAATAGACCTCGCGCCCAGCAACTCCTTCCAAAATCTCTTCAGTGAAGGGGGTGGGAAAAGGATCTATGATACAAACAACATTCAATTCCATGTAATCCACGCATATCCTAATCCACCCATCCTTCTTTATGTTGATCACCATTGGACTTATCCATTCTGATTCCTCCACATCCTTAATGATACCAGATGCTATCATTTTGTCTATCTCTTATTTATCCCTTACGCGCATGTTGGGATTCATCCTATAAGGCCTCTTCCTAACTAGGCGTGCACCATCTTTCAACTTTATCCTTATTTCCCCCAATGAATGGTGAACGAATTTCAACTCATGGTATCCACGTGGGACTAAATCCTCAAATTTGCACAAGAGATTAATGATCGTTTATACTTCTTTTTCTAACCAGTAGTCCCCAATGATAGCTTCCTTGGGCTCCTTCTTTGAGCCGATGTTAACTTTATTGGTCTTGAGTGGTTCATGATACGCACGCGCACATGTATCCGCACAGTCAACTACTTCATGTGTTTCAACCGAATGATCAACATTCAAGCTCTCCATCTCCTCTCCATCAATAACATATACCATCTTTCCTTTCTCCTTTTCAGCACATGTGCGATTGAATTGTAGGTATTTTGGTTTGCTAATCTATCTTCTGCCATGGCGCAATCCCCCAGAGTGATGCATTTGATAGTCTACAATGCCTCATAAACTAGTTGCATGGTGCTTCAGTACTCAAAGGTGTGAACCAAGTCAACCACCAATTCTTGCCAATTTCCCATTTGGCGGCATGTTTCAGAATGGATGTACCAAGCACACGCGCAACCTTGTAGTGTCAAATATAGCTTGTGCACCCAAAGGGAGGGTGGTAATGCTTCCGTGCCTTCTCCCCAGACCCTCTCACATGCCTGGATGTGGGAAGAGGTGGGTCCATTGCCATTGTAATCCTTGGTAGCAGTGGGTATGTTACTCTTTGAGAATCAGACAGTGAGCGCAATTCTAACTTCACGCCATTCCAATAAGTTTTCACTATGCATGGCCCACCACCTTGTTGTTGTGCCTCTCAAAACATAACTCATCATACCTCATCAATCATCCTCCCTCTAGTGATCTTCCATTTCTCTCAAAAATACCTTAGGGTATGCATCCCCAAAATACTTGGTTATTACCTTTCCTCCCAGGTGCCGAACTGTACGCACCATGGTTACCTTGGTCACCGATCCTTTTAGATGTTTCCCAATCAATTCATAAGTCCCATGCGCCCAATTATCACATGCTATATGGGTAGTATCACTGATAGATTGAGCATCATCAAACTGGATGACTCCTCCTATAGGGTGGATGGTCTCTGGATCTCTTATGGAGCACACATATATTATGTCGAGGACCTCCTATCCAAGGGGTTCAGTATAGGGGGTGGACTTTCCATCAACAAGTGGTATAATCACCCTCTCCTCCTTGTTTTCAAAGCTTATGTACACCTTGTTAAACCCGAGATCTGCATTATTCTTATAACATCATGGGCACCCAAGTAAAGCTGGGAAATTATCTACCTCGGAAATCACCAAGACTTCAAAATACCTAGTGAACCTAGTCCCTTGAATGGTAATGGTCGCATCCTTCAAGACACCTATGCACATTGCCTTTGTTTTATTTGCCATATATAACACATTTGAAGATGGTTGTAATGCAAGTCTTCCCATTTAATGTCAGGCATCCAGAGTGAGAACATTAACCTCCATGTCTATGTCAATGAGGATGTTGCTAAGCAAACATCCATCCACTATTGTGTTCAAGGTGATCTCTTTGTCATAATCAAGGTTGTGAGGTGGGATGTTTACATGCAAGATCAGCCTTTCATGTTCTTCCCTGGTGCGTGGCACCCTTTCTCTCAAACATGCTTCTAGCAGGGGACTAATATTCTCCTTCCTCAATAGTTTACACACCTCCTTAACCTTGTCTAAGTCATCCTTTGGGTATCCTTTGCTCATCCTTTCTAGTTTTCTCTTTTAAGCATTGGATCTCCCCTTGTAAGCTTCGAATTACGTCCATGGTTTCTTGGTAGAATTCCTTCTATTGAGATGGGTTTGGATACTTCCCATGTACTACTTCTTCCCTTGAAACCAGAGGTCTCTTCTTAGGCGCTTTCCTTGCGCACGTGGAATCTACCCTTGTTGTTACCATAACAGGCTCTAGTTCTTATTCACGTATTACTCACGGGAGCCATTGCACGTCAGCCTTCTTAATACTCACCATGGCAGAACCCTTATCCTTCTGGTACTGCTAACTCATATGTTCATATAACTATGGGCACTCTTCATACTTATGTTTTTTCCACACCATGAGCATTGTAGAATATCTAGACATTCGCACTTATAATGGTCTGTGGCCTCACAATTAAAGCATATTCCACACGAGAACTCACTTCTTCCCCCGCGGTTACCATGACCATGGAATCCTCCGTGAAAACCCCTTCCATGCACACCTCCATCTCTGTGATCTTCATAACGATGCTCATCTCCTTTGGAACTGCTGGCAATGCCAGTCTGGCGCACACTAAGATCAATTGCCTCATGAATCTAGTCAATCAATTTACAATCCTTGGTGTCATGTGTAGTTGAGGTACATATCTTGCAATAACAAGACACATTTTTACGAATTGTGTGCTGTAACAGGGGGCACCTACTTGCATCATGGTCCCCATGACATATTTTATAGTTCACTACTATGGCGCATACCTCCTTTCGAGTACATACCCCACCATTATCCTTTGTGTGTCCTTCTACGTTACAATTTGTGCACCACATCCCACCACAAATCTATGGAACTATGTTGGTAGATAATTTCTCCAACTACTTAGCCATGGCAGTGATCTGAGCCTCCAGAAATGGGCTAACACTAGTGTCAACACTACCAACTACCTCAGCGCGTAACGCAGCTTTCAATGCTTTACGTGGGTCCGTGAATGTTTTGTGAGACAAAACCCTCTTAAAAGGGTGTGATCAACCCTCCGAAAAACCACTGAGCATGTTGTGAAGGGTGGATATCATATGACAGTTTGGACAAAAGAGTTTTAAAGTGCACATCATATCCCCATATGCTCTCTTCCATTCCTTGCTAGATTTATTTGAGTGAGCTAATGCTCTTTTGTTCAAACTTAGGTATGTGGAATTCCACCAAGAATGCATTTCTCACCATGGTATAATCCACAACAATCTGATAAGGGTCATACTTTCTATACCAACTATGTGCACGTCCTTGTAAAGTTGTCGTAAATTGACTGGCCTTTCGATCTTGGGTTGTGATCCCCTTTGCACACCATAGCAAATCACACTTATGCACATGCTCTGCAGCATCTTCTATCCCACTGTAATTTGGTAAGTGTAGAGACATCTCAAAAAAGACATGAGGAGGTGGATGAGGCCCTTGTCCTCCCGATCCAGTCCCTTGGTCTCCTCCTCCAGTGTTTCCTCCTTCACCGGACCCACTAGATCTTGAGCCACCAGCTCCACCACTTCCACCTTTAGATCCTCCTATGTTAGGTATAGGTCTTGTGTTTGTCATGCCGAACTATCCCATCATTCCATTGAATTGTGTGCCGATAGTTTGTGAACTAGTACCACTCCCATTCGTATTTCCTCCACCACTTCCTAACGCGCTTCCAAAACTAGTTGTTTATGTGCCTTGTCCAAACATTCCACCAAATACTGGAATAGTGTGTGAAGCCATAGAAGTCCCAAACGAGAAGTTGTATCTTATGGGTCCCGATTGGTTTCCTCTAATGATATCAAATGGATAAACTATACTTTTATCTCGTTCAAACAAACCAAGTGCCAAGGTTTGGTCGCTAGGTGGGGTCAAATGCACACCAATGACTCTTCTTTTTCTACATGATGGACTCTCATCAGAAGACATAAGGTTTTCTCTCCCGCGATTACCAAGATGGGGTATCACAGACTGCTCAGGTTCCACATCCTTCGCGTGAACCTCAACTCCTTTCCACCATGTCTGGCTCCATAACCCAATTGTAATCCCACGTTGTCTATCAATCTCCCTTTCACGCACTTCATTATACTTGAGTTGTCTCTCCTCCCTTTCCTTTTCATTCATTATATCAGCCATCTTTCCCCAAACTGGCTTTCTCACCAAGCACTCAGAGTGGTTTAGCCAGCCATAGGAAATGCCTCTAAACCCATGGTTACCATCAATATTTTGATTACTAGGGGAATAACACGTAGAAATGATCCTCTAGGCTCTTGTAATAACTCAAACTCAATAACTTCTGGACATGAATACGTGGAAATGGCATATTTTAGAGTGTAGCTAGTCAATACTCCCTTCCACCAATGATCTATAGCATGGGTCCATGTCAGATCAACATATTGCAAGTTCTAATATGTTTCTTGGGTCCAAGGGTGTGACTTATAATACCACCTTGATCTAGATGTATAAGGTGAGAGCCATTCAAATAACTTTACTGGGAAACAAAAGAAGAAGGTTTCATACAACTCGTGATAAAGATTGTCCTCCACCCATCTTCACGTGTCAAATCTAGGCCTAGTATTGAATCTCTGAGTGAATTCTTCCTCTGTGCTTTTAAACCAATCTTCAATACCTTCAAGTGTTAAGTGCTTGGCCATCACTTTTTGCACAGATCATGATGTATGCCATGTTCCACTACAACTTTGAAAAGAGGTCCCGGCAACGGAACCAAGATGTAGTCATTTTTGCACACCACCAAGAATAAGGGAACCTCATGCGCACCGGCCTATCACCTAGTAGGCGCTGGGTGCTTACCCGAGGCACGCAAGAGGGAGCCGAGTCTCTCTTTTATGTGAGTTTAGTGGAAGGTGTAATTCATGATTCTGACTTAGTGATTTAATAGACATGAAGAAGCTATAGAGCTTAGGACGGCTTCTACACCCTTTCAGTCATAACATAAACAAAGCGCGCAACAAAATTAATAGAACTAAGAAGTTGCAAATCCACAAATATACTCAATCATTCAAGTGAGGTCCATGATTGTACAAGACCAAAAGTAGAGTAGAAACATGCAGATAATATAGAAGGAGATCTTAATATAAACATAGTGGTAGCCTTATCACATTCATTCATAGTCTTACTACAAAGCATCACAGAAAGGCAGACCATAGTCATGTGCCATATCTAGATCCATACATGTATACTCACAAGATAAATTTTTCATACCCCATTCCCTCATTACATTCTTCCTACAATCATCTACCCATTTTATCCCATAGTTCTCATAGTAATTGTACAGAGCTCTGCTACCTCACTTGTGTCTCTATCCTTTGCCAAGGGCACGCGTATAAATAGGCATCTAAGCTCTAACAAAATCTTCTGTAACCTCAGATCTGGCCCCAAGTGTCAAGGTGTGGGTCACCCTATGCTCATGCCTCTCCATGTCATGATTAGATTTTTGGATCTTCCTATCGCAAGGTATATTCCTTCTAGGATATCCTGTCGCCAGGATGGAACCTTATCCAAACGGAACACGTTCCTCATGTGTTCTGTCCAAAAGGCCAAAAATGGCTAAGTCCTGAATTGTTCTTCACGTGCACGCGTGTCCTTGGTTCTCCAAGAACCCTTTTTGAATTCTTCCTTGTGCACCTTCACTTGCATGCTCCCTCCGGGCATGTGCGCCTACGTGCCTTTAAGATTTGGTAGCTATATTAGGGGCCCAAAAAAGCACATGGAAGATTTAAATCTTCCAATCTTGGTTCCAGAGGGCTATCACAAAATGTAGGCTATTGTTTTTTAATGTTCACCTTTGTGGTAGTGGGCTCTTATGTTTGGAAGATGGATGATGAAGGAGAAAACAATGTGATCTCAACCGGTTCTTCTCCATCAAAACAGTCCTCCAAATTTGACAGATAAACTACCTCATTGTTGTCCTGCTGCAAATGTTCAACTTCCTCCGTGGTGTTCTCTTGATCAGCAACTTATTTACCATGGTTTCTTTCATCCTCCAACATGAATTTTTAAAGATCAAACTCTTCTCCAACATTAGAGCTCGAGAGAGATGAAGTGGAAGGAAGAACTAAAGGTTCTTCTATAGCCTGTTTCGTGCTTGAAGCTTTTGGATCTGACGTTTCTCTCCTCCATAGTTGGAAATCAATCCTCTTCTTTTTAGCAGCTCTTCATCTCTTGATTGAAACATCCAGCATGAATTTTGCTCAAACTTTCCAATGAGGACAAGTTTGAGCTAATTTTGCTTTCCTCTTCCATGGCTGATTGTGTAACTTTTATTGGATCAGCATCTTCTTCCAGCAGAGTGCCAACATGGAAACTACACTCTAGTAAACTTGATGACTGATCTTCTTACTTCTCTGCTACTATAAAATCAGCCTTGGCCACCACTTGTTCTTCAACCTTTACCTCCTCTATAGGCTTAACTAGCAAGGGGATCTTTATAATCCCATATTTGGCAGCCCAACTCATCATATTGTCTAGTCATTTCTTTTCTGTTGGGCTCCTCTTCTTGTCTGTCCTTGATTGACATTCTTGATTTTTATCTTCCCAAAATGGACTTGGGAATGTAAGAGGAGGTGGGTTGTGGGTTAACCAGATTTGCAATTGTTTTGTGGTGGTGGGGGAGGTGGAACTTCTTATTTGTTTATAGGGGATGACTGTTTAGAAGGGAAAAGGATAGAAGAACTGAGATGATGTGGAAGACTAGGGGATGGAGAAATGGAACCAACATTTGGGGTAGCATGGGCTAGATTTGGAATTTGGCATTGAAAATGAGATGGTTTTGCTTAAGGAATGGATAGAGAAAAACTAGATGATGGTGTAGAACTTACCCATTGGCAAGGTTGCTCAACACGAAATTCATAGGCCTCTATCTCTATAGTCTATTGTGCAAGTTGGGGCAACATCTCCACCATGAAGTCCAGCTTCTCTTGAGGGTTGAAGTGTCTTAAAAAAGGGCCAAACCATGGACAAGGTGCCCTGAAACCAATCTGAAATGCCTTCATTTGTGCTTGATCCCTTGATTGCACCATGTTTTCCTCCAGCTTTTAGATCCTCTCCAACAGATCTGCATTTTCTTCTTGACTTCTATCATTGCATGCATACCCTTGCTCTTGATATGTTTCATAACCAAACTAATTTTGGTATTACTCATATGGGTAAGCATGATGATTTTGAATTTGTTCAAAATGATGATTTGAAGGAGTTGTAAAGCACATTGGAGGTGGAATGTACTGTTGCTGCTGTGAATGTGAATTACATGATGGAAATGAATTCATGATTGCACAACTTCATTGAATGGAAAAGAGTGAAAGAACATGGAAAAAGAATGAATGAAAAAGGAATGGAAATGAATGAAAAGCAAGGTATGCAACTTCAGAGATGGGTTGTTGACCATATGGAGTTGCCAAATGTGTTTGCAAGTGCCTCCAAAGGATGAAATTTTCATAGGAACACATCAACCTGAAAAAAATGAAGTGGAAGACCTTTAAGCTCCCATCGGGCATGCCAAAACTGTTAGTGAAAATTCACAGCACCCCCAAATGAGTTATGGATCTTCTTTTCTAAGGAAAATTCATTTGGTGTGATTACACAACATTGAGCTTTCCTAAAGTGTGGGACCTTTGCAAATGGGGAAATCTCTCCAGAGAAGGATGGTTTCTCTTCCTAAACTACCCACCACAAGATATTCCAGTCCAAGAAATCTAATCTAATCCTAATCTAGCTTCCAAGGAGACAAGGAGAGGAAGAAAACAAGGAAAAACAGAGCCTACACTAAAACGGTGATACACCAGAGAAGGAAAGTGTTGATTATCTATCAAAACTACCATGGAACAAGAAGAGGTGAGCAATGGAAAGGATGGACAAGTGCATCATAGACCAAAGATGGATTTCACACAGAAAATGTTCCAAAACTCCATGAACACAGCTCCAAAACCTACAATGAACATCCAAACATGCACAAATACCTTGTGTTATCACCGAGAGGTCACATCACCCTTATGTTTACACAACCAAAAAATGAGATCATGGTTTGATTGGATAACATGGGCATCATCTCCAAGTTTTTTTCTACTTGCTCCAGATAGACCTCCAGAGAACAGTCATGGTTCACAGGTAAGAGGTAAAACTACCATTACAGATCTACTCTAATGCAGGTTCAAACTATCTTTCCTTTAACTTTCCTGGGGACCAAGGAGAGAGGAAGGGGCAGAAAATGAAAGATGAACTTTTACAAAATGATACCTAGAAAAGGAGGGGTGTGACAGTAGTCTTCGAATGCGTGAGATATGAAGCAAATGAGCAAACTAGAAGGGTGATGACATTTTAAAACTCCAACAATCTAAACAAGATGCATTAAAACAACAAGAGCACCCTCAAAAATACACAATGATCGATGGATTCGGCCATGTTGGAGCATACAAATAGACACAATACTTCTTGTAATGAAGGTGGTTAAAGGGCGTAAGAAGTTCTGCATTTTTTCTCAGTAGCCAAAGATGCATTTCCACAAACTTGTATTTTATTGCTTCATGATATGCACCCTATCAAAATTACAAGATTAAGGGGAATCCACCATGTAGAGGAGTTCACTACAAGGGATTTCACATTGGCTTCACAAAAATTTTGAAAATCTGAGCTTTGCTACAAGAACGACTACCTGGCCCTTTGACAGATTGAGCCCAAACCCCAACTAGTAAAAAATAGAGTCAAGAGATTGAGAGTTCAGTGGGTTCAAAATGGAAATTTTTCCCTTTTGGAAAAATTCCCTAAAAATCACTTGTAAGCCCCTCAGGTCTACATGAAATGTGAGTGAAATCTATTGGATGATTGGGATGAAGACCTCCCATACTTTCTCTCAGGTGCTGCAAATTGAGAAAAATGATCCCAAAACTCCTTAATGTGCACCCGCAACTACCAAATGACACAACACCTTCTGGTATGAACCTGGCCAGTTTTATGAAAACATTTTGCCCATCTATTTCTCATCAAAGGGAAAATTTAATTCCCTTGATTCCCCGCTGGCCCGAAGCTCCACTAGCCTGATGTGGACATGTGGTAAAAATTTTGATGTGATTTCGTGGAGAAATGGTCAAAAGTTATGGCCTTCTGAGTGCGAGCAGCTATTTTTGGTTTTTTCAAAAAACCATGAGAATCATTAACTGACCCGCCGACTCCCGCTAATCATTTGAAAATCAAGTGGCAGTCAAAATTTCATGGTCCTTTGCGGGCCAGATTTTGACTTTAACCCTTTTTCCCCAAAAGGCTAAGTGGCAAATTTCTCTCCGCGCCTCCACCAACCCGCCAATTCCTTGGAAAAAATGCGGCCGATTCGGGCTTCCTTGTCCACTTTTGCCCATTTCCGTGTCCAAACACATACAAGGAGTCCTGGATGTCCTTTACCTTGTGGAACAAGAAAAATCCTATCTTTGAAGCCATTTTCACAACCTTTTGCCAGTTTTGCAATGTGTGCATCCCGACGTCCCAACTGTCCCGCGAAGGAAAGCCTGGGACAAAAAGTTATCCTAACTTTGCCGATTCCTTTGTATTTTGGCCCCAAACTTGGTACAATGAACCTTGTTATGACCTACATGGTTGACCCACAGCCTTACAACCCACAATGCTTTAAAACAAGTCTACGACTTCGTTTTTTGGATTTTTTCAATTTTTTCCAACTCGTTGGAATTTTTTCCTGGATGGGAGAGTTAGAGAGAAGCCAAGGGGGCCCCAAAAACATGATTTAGGGCCTTGAATCAATTTTTCTCGGGACTAAAGATAGTTTTACCTTGAGATGTTATCAAAGAGCATACGCAACGAGGGGTGAATTTTGGATAACACTTTGTAATGAAGAGAGGTAACAAAAAAAACAAAGAAAACGAGACAAGGATGGACAAATGCATCACAAAAACACGTTTTTTATTGCTCAGAAATTTACATAGTACATCATTTCATAGGTAAGAGGAAAAAATGCCATTACAGAGTAGGGGAGGAGGTTCAAACTCCATTTTCAACCCTGGGGAAGAAAAGAAGGGAGAGGTAGAGATGAAGGATCTACAACCTTTTTCAAAATGAGCCAAAACTGGCTTTTATGGCTCGAACAAAATGAAGGAAATGAGAAAATGTAGGCAAAACGATTTTAAAACTCCAACCACCAACAAGATTCATTTAATTAGCCTACAAAATGATGGGTTTCCATGAAAAATCCCATACTTCATCGTACATTCTTCATGCAGAGCAAGAAAGAGGCCCATGCTTCATTAATTTTGGTGGTTGGGGTTGTTTTCTACAATTTTTCCATGCCAGAGACATTTTCCCATTTTTCTCCCGTATCCATCAAAAATAAAAATTAAGGGTCCATCATATAGAGGATTTCAACAGCTTTTCATTGATACCAAAATCATGAAAAATCCAAGCTCTGGATTGAAAGATATGGCCCTCTAAAGATTTAGGGACAAAATGGAGCAAATTAGGGCAAAAATCGGGTCGGCGGGCCAAAACTTGAACTTTTTCACGAAATTGGAAAATTTTCCTAAAAATCATCTACGGCCCCGCAGCTCTGATGACACGTGGCACTTTAAATTTTATCCACGGATCTCAAAATGACATTCTACCCATTTTGCCTGCAAGGGCAAATTTTTCCAAAGGTCTTTCACCAGTGAATTCCCCACTTCGTTGATTGGACACGTGGCACCTTGTGGTTGATCCACAATTTTTTCCTTTGACACATTTTGACCAAAAGCCAAAAATTTTGAAGTTCTCTCTGGTGACCTCCCCGCTGCTGTGGTGCCTTGACATGTGGCATCATTTCATTGGCTTTTTAGGCCTTAAGAAATTTCGTTTCCTTTGTGGCTCATTTCCTTTGGGAGCTTGCAAATGAAATTTGTGCTTTTAGCCCAAAAAGTGCTAAGTTCTCAATTTCTTCCTCCACTCCACCAACCCAGCCTCTTTGGCACAAAACTGCTTCCCAAGCTCCATGGGCCCGCCTTAGGAAAATTTCCCCTCCAAACTCTGTCGAGCCATAACTCAAAAAATACAAGGAGTTAGGAAGACTTCTTTACCTTTCTGGAAAGGGGAAGAAAAATCCTATCTGATGAAGCCATTTTTAGAATATTTTGAGTGCTTGAAATGTGTGAAAATTGAATTTGAAGCACAAGGAAGGAAAGAATGAAGACAAGTTAGCCAAAATAAGCAGGGGCTTATTTTGGATAACAGTTTTAAGTAGCAAACCATTTGGCAACATGTATGAAAAAATGTGTATAAAAGGGTTTGTATTGTTTCATTTTGATGCCTTTCTTTGACAAGCAATTTTGGTCCTACATACCAAGGTTAGTAATTTTCCAAAATGTCATACAAAGGAGATAAGATGTTGTTTTTGATTCCCCAAATAGTCTTAAGACGCAAGGAAAGAGCATACGCAACAAGGTATCTCACTCAAATTTGTAATAAATGGAAAATTAATAAGTACAATGTGAAAAGCATTTCCTTTTAACCAACTTTGAAAGCTAATTAAACCATTTTGCAAGTATGAAGAAAGTGGAGAAATGTTTCTGATTCCCAAGATCACCTAGAAAGGCACGAGAGAAGAGCATATGCGTTTCAAAATTTCAAAAATGAAGATGTAAATGTTTTTAAACAAGTTATTACAAAAGAACATAATGAAGAGGAAACCTATAAACCATTGTTAGAACCTTGCAAAAGTTAGAAAACTAAGAAACTCGTAAAATTCTAGAAATCTATTTTTAACAATTTTAGTATTTTGCATCTTTGGAGGTCTCCGAGGGAGTTTTGGGAGTTTTTTCATAGAACTAACCATACCAAAGGTATATTAATTTAGGAATTTCCCTCAAAAATTACGTTTCATTCTCTTTTCGACTCCTATTCAAACTCTGAAAACGGGTTAACGAGTCAAAAGATATGATCAAAACAAGGAGCACTAAAATGTTGTAACCAAAACTGGATTAAATAGATATACCTACGCCCCCTCAGGGTGTGTGCGCACCCTTTTATGCGTGTGCACACCTCTGAGAAAAATGATGGTCGGATAGGTCTGTAGGGTGCCTATGCTACCCAAGAGATGCATGTGCTACAGTTTGGGCGTGTGTGCCAACTCTAGGGTACCTACGCGTGGTTTTAGGTGCCTACGCGCCTCTGTAAAAAAATTACTGTCAGAAAGCGCCTACGCTAGCAGAAAGGTGTATGTACGCCCTTCCCTGTAGGTGGCTAAAAACATGGGTTTTTTCAAAAAAATCTCCAAAAACGTTAAAATTTTATCAATTTGGTTCAATTTTGGTAGCACTTTACCTCCTTCGATCCTGTAAAGAGCACAAAGGCAAGGCAATCCTAGCTAAACTAGTTAAGAAACATGATATTTAGCCATTAATACAAAAAGATTAGTGAAATCAAAAACTTAAACTAATCTAAAAAACTTTGAAAAACTAATCTAGAAATCTTGAAACTAACCTAAAAAGACTGAAACTAAGAAAAGTTAGAAACTAAAACTAAAAGCTTCAAAATGACTCCATTAATGGAGGATGGACTAAGTGTCCCACCGGGCATGCCAAAAGTATGCAATGGAAAGGTTTGCAAATCTATGTGATGAGGTTAAAGAACCTCAAGCTTGACTAAACTCAACCATACACCATAATATTAGAGCTAAACACGAAACTATCTATGCATATATAAATTTGAATCTAACATTCGAACCCTAGCATATATACTACTCTCTACTCCATGAAAGCTTAATGAAAGTGAACCTAGTTAGATTCTAAGAAATCAAATTATGTATTGTATACTCTTAAACATAGTGAAGAGATCTCTCCAAGTTGGCTGCATGGCAAAGCTTTAGATCTTCCCTTACTAACTATATTTGGAATGGATGGATGCAAGATGGGGGAGCTCTTAACAATGGAGTAAGACCAAGATCCAAATGTTCTATAGCTTAAATCTATCAAAAATGATTTCTAATGCCAAGAACTCCAAATGTGAGAGAGAGGGACTTGTGAGTGAAGTTGTAAGTTTGAAAGGGATGAGTGACCCTTCTATTTATAGATTTCCAAATGAGAGGATGTTAAAATTTGGGTGCATGTGGGACTCAAGCTCAAAAATCACTTTTAGATTAGATTAGGATAAACATGATTTAAACTTAGCTAAGCTTGGTTTAGGCTAGTTAACTAGGATTTAGGATAGTTAAACTTGATTAGCAAGTGATTAGAGACTCATTGAGAGTTGGGAGGGGTCTGGATAACCAATTGTGACTGATAGATAGCCTACGAAGCCAATAGAAGTGGTATAGAGAGAACTAGGGAGGTTCTAAGTGGTCGAAAGGAGGAATGTTTAGCTAATAAGAGAGATATTATCCAAATAAGTTGAATATGGGAAGAATAAGACCGAGAAAGTGTCGTAAATGGGTATATGAGAGTGGGGTGAAGAATTGGGAATTAACAAAGTATCGTTAATCGGTTGAATGGGAGGAAATTCTAAGTGTAAGCATATTTCAGGTGTATACAATAGTCACATAAATAACTATACCTAGTTTACACTTTATTCATAGTCAAAAAAATAACTATTCCCAGTTCACATATCTATTCAAATTCACAAAAATTACTATACCCAGTTCACACTTCATTCATAGTCCTAAAAATAACTATACCCGGTTCTCATATCTATTCACAATCACGATAATAAGTATACCCAATTCACACTTCACTCACAGTCACAAAAACAAAACTATTCCTAGTTCGCATATCTATATTTTTTCATGGAAACAGACCAAAAACACCAATTGACCATTATCAAACTATAACTATCATGTTACAGAGAATAAGGAATGAGATCATGCCTATAATACACAAGATTTTTTCTAAACTTTTCTTTCTTCCTCGTGTAACCTTCTCCAAAATGAAAATAACTGTAATAACATTGAAACATTTCTTTTTTCCAAGAAGTTTCACCATATTCTTTCTTACAATAAATCACATGGCCAAAAAAATAGGCGCAGTGGAGGAGAAGATCTATTACATGCATGACCACAAAAATAACAGGGCCTTTCCAAACAATACAATGATGAAAATGAGATAGGAAAGGCGATATGTGACTAAACTAGGTTGGATTCTCTAGGAAGATAACTATTCCCAAAGATTCTAGCCATAATTAATATCCATAAACCCAAAACCCTACCAAATTAGTTACCTTTCCATGTAACCAATAACTTCGTAGTAATAAATATTTATTTGTTAAACATTTCTCAAGCTTAGCTCACATAGTACTTGCCTAGGTTTATGTTCCCATTGTTTCATTGTTTATACATTACAACAGTAGAGTATATGCCATAATGAAATAACATTGAATATATACATGTCTCCATTCAATAATTTTAGCATATGCCGAAAAATTTAATAATATTATCATATATGCTACTTTTAAATCGTCATCAATTTATATGCCACAATACACACACACACACACACACACACACACACACACACACACACACACACAACAAACTTTTATTAAACATTTTTTATAAATGAAATTATTTCATAAGTGATCAATCAACCTTATTATATTTATTCATCAAATGATATTAGATATTTAACAACAATGTTGGTGAGAACTAAGGATCTCAGTTAATAACTTTTGTTCAAATTTGACGACTGTCTATTGACTATTTATAAGATAATCAATTTAGAAACCAAAAAGGATAGGATGTTACATAATTAACCAATAAAAATGACACTTGGATTAGATAGTTGGTAAAGGAGGTAAAAATCAAGTTACAAGGTCTCCCACAATAGGGAGACAACCTTCCCCAAGAATAGGAATTTAATTTTTCCTCTTGGCTCAGTTGAAGACCCATACAATGGGGCCAAAATACTATATTTCACTAATTACATTTTCCTTTGTATGTCCTAGTTTGACCCCCTTTGCATAATTTACAACTATATTTATTAAAAATAATATTCACCTAAATATGTATTTCCTAACCTATATTGTTTAAACTATACTATGTTAGTGGTATTTAATCAAAATCCTATCATGTAGTTTTTAAACTTTACTCTAAGAAATACCTCTTAAAAACACTACTAAGTTTTAAAATGTAGAAATATTTTTAAAAACACTATATTCAAAACCTTATCTATGCGACCTATACACGAAAGTTTAATTTTCATATATTATAATTTACTATAGTATTTAAACTATAGGGGTCACATTTTTTATAAATAGGTTGGTCACATTTTTAAATTACATATAGCTTTAACCTACACTTGCTGCTCTCGACACGGCTACGCTTGTGCCACGTGGCCCATTGTCCCCTTGACCGCTAAACAAGGTTAAAAAACATGGATGATTTATTATTTATGAACTTATTAATATGTCATTCCTATGTATTTAACAACTCATCCAAGTCATATCATGTGGCCGCGGGCTGTGCATGGCGTATATGGCAGGTTCGGAATTTTTTAATCCCATATTGTTTGCGTTTAGGATGGCAAATGGATTTACAAGCCACGATATAAGCAGTGTTCAATGTGGCTTCGGCCGCATTAAGTGTATTTTTAGGTTTCTAGGGATCGTTGAATTATGTGGCGAGGTGGGTGGTTCATAGAGCATGTTTTGGGCATGCATCATTTGGCCAACTCGGTGACTTAACCATGTGGATGGTTGTTGAGCTCGGTATGTTGAACTTTCCCATTATCTTGATTCCTAACTCAGTTCTCATCTCATCCATCCACTTCTCCATGAGCTCACCTGCTAGCTCAGTCTTAGCTCGACCCTAACTCGTCATCTCAACCAAGATAATAAATAACTCACTATAATAAGAATTTTTTTCAATAAATTTATGTATTTAAGTATTTTCTTTTACGAAATAAGAAGTAAAGCATCGTTTCACGACAATTGAGTAAGTCATGTTTTTATCCAAAAATAAAAAAATTGTAGTTTACATTTCAACATGATATGCCTTATTTAGAGTCAAATTAATATGTTTTTGTATAATGTATTCATTTAACATGTCAAATTTAAACATAAATAAGGGAAAATCATCGAAATACGACCAATAGATTTACTTGAACAACGAAAGGGGGGATTTTTAAACTGCTTTACAAAAAAATCATTTTTTTTCATTTATGGAAATTTTTTATGTAAAAATGGGGTCTAATAAGTTTACAATTGAAAAATCAACGATGTTGAATGGATCAAATTATAACATCTGAAAGATCAGATTGAAGGCGAAATTCATGGATCACAAACTTTGGACAATCATGAACGATACGAAGAAGGCTACGACTGGAAGACAAGAGACAGTGGGTAATATTGCTTCATATCAAAATAATGTGCAGGAAGAAATGTCCATAATATTACGGAGCTTGCAGGATGATTTCCTTCTTTTCATTGGGAATCAAGAAATTCCGAGTGAGGCTTGGTGCAGCTAGAATCAATTCATGAGTGTACACGGTTATAAAAAAATATTAAGTTGATTCTTGAACTTATGGCACCTGCCATGAAGGGCGATGAAAAAGTAATAATATTTTTAGCAAAAAATTAAAATTATTAAATCTCAGTTAAATGGGTGTATTTACAATTTGATTCAAGATAAATTACTGTATTTCATTATTTAAATGATCATTCATGAGAGACTTAGGAATTTCATTTCCATTCTTAATTCTAAATACCAAACTGAGCAAGACGTCCATAATTTGTCGACTATGAGTGCTCTCCTGATCCAGGAAGAGTAGGTTATGACTAATTTTGATTCGAAAGAGCATTGCGCTCCATAACTTCTCGCGTAGAAATCTAAAAACAATCCTTCTAGATTCAATAAGAATCAAATATCAAGTTTGAAACCTCCTAGCAAAGATAAGAAACCTAGAAACTTAAGGGTAAGTTTTGATGGTAAATGTCATAATTGTGGTAAAAGTGGTCAGAAGAGATAATACTCTAGATTCAACAAAAACAAACCAAATTTCAACAATCAAAATGTAACGTCTTGATTTTTAGAAGCTACTATGATAACCTCTTTTCGAGATGTTGTAATTGTGGAAATGAGGATAATTATGTTAAGATATATCTTTTAATCTTAAAAAGAATGTGTTACTGATCAGAACCCTTGCTTACTGTAACCTATTTACTTGGGACGGAGGTCATTATAACTTGTGTTTTGCAAAGTCTGAAACAACAGAATTGCTTTTGTGTTTGATGAACTCATATTGTTGTTGACAGCACACCTTAAATCAATTCCATTGATCCAAGGTATGTTGCGGCCTTCTTTCTGATCACTTTGTCGATTTACTTTCTAATTAGAACGAAGTTTGGAATCAGACTGGAGGTTATAAATTTTTCAGAACCTGGTTACAGATTTAAGTACTCGACACCATGCTGCCAATGGAAAGATTCGATTTCCGGAACACATATGAGTGTGACGCTGGAAAGCGTAGGATAAGAAGGGGGTTCAATATAAAGTTGGCAAGGTATATGTCAAGCATGGGATGGAACGTCCTACATTATGCTGGTTATGAACGTAAGTTGGAAAAAATTACTAAAGAATCTATTAATTAAAAATACTACGGGCTACGTTTTAGCCTATCACTATGTTTTAGCCTATAACCTAATAACTATCATATGTGGATTTTAAATTAGAAAAAAAGAGATGTAAATTATTGCAAATCCTAATTATTTGCGACCTAGATGGAAACCTAACTATGGACAATGTGACCTAAACTAATGCTATCCCTAAGAAGGGGACCTAAGGATACGTGCCAGTAGGAAGATAAGGAGGAAGGTGTAAACTTTAATGCAGGACTTAATTTCAGTCCTTGTAGTTTTTAATCACCAAATTTGGCGGGAACATGGAAGTTGGGGGTATCTAATCAGCAATGTAGTTAAAAATGAAATTACATGCAAATATTTAAAAAGAGAAATTCGCCAAATTGGGTTGGTGAAGGCATGGAGAAAGAGAGGGAACCGCATTTAATGCATTTAATGGCCTCGGTCTTGGTGACCAGCTCACCTTGGAAAGGAGGAAAGAGGAAATTTTGTGGTCATTGTTGTTCATTCGGGTTTTGATTTTTTGCCTATGCATTTCCTTTTGTGGTTCATTTGAGCCTGCGAAATTGTGATTCGGCAATTGATGCTCGACCACCTTCGAATGATTTTGGACCTGCATAGATAAAGGAGCAGTTGAGAGAGCTGCTGAATAAGAAGTTGGAAGAAAGAACACGGGAGGAGCTCGAACGTAACCTCCCACGAGTTAACCAGAAGTAATACAGGCATGTTGAGCTCTTCTCTTTAAACCATTTTGCTCTTTGCTAAGTGTCTTCATTAAAAGAACTCTGCTCTTATATTGGGTGTTTTTGTAAAATGAAAATGTTGATATGTTTGATGTGATTTCTGGGTTGAGTTGTCTTTTGGAGATAAATATGATTTGGGTATTTTCTTTACTAGAAGGGTAAATGAAATGAAATCTATCCTTGCTGTTTGAATTTTGACAGTAATGGGTATTCAGTTTTATCACCCATTATGGGTTTGATTGATAAAGGCAACCAGGATGTGTAAATTGTTTCCTAAGTTTTGTATGCGCAATGGTTTTGAAAAAACATGAGAATGTTTATATGGAACTATTGTGTGAACTATTTCTCTTATCGTATTACAGTGCTAGGGATGCAAATCCTTTAGGGACATCAGATTTAATGAATTGTCCTTACTCTTTCCTGATGTAAAACGATTCAATGTCTCCTTATTTGGTTTGAAACCCATGAAAGATTTTTAGGAATGATTTACTTAAACCTAGAACAGAGTAATCTGGTATTTGCTGGATGGAATAGAGCTTATCATTTTATTATTCTTTGAATTCAATGGTGAATATATATATATATGTGAACTGCAGTCTAAACTTCTTCATTGTTTCATTAAAACTGAAATGGAGTTGATTTCTTACTCTGGTGTTTGAAAAATGATTCCTTTTATTATTACGATGAAATCATGATTTTGTTGTTTGCTATACACTCTTACTTGTTTCATACCTGGATGGAAATGTCCGTTTGGGTGAATAATTAAAGGAAACAATTTTATTTAGAGATGTTGTTATTCTTGATACTTGCGGATCAGATGCAAATGAATTCTGGCATGCTTCCTTGAATGGTAGTTAGTAAGTTTTGAATACTGAAATAGACTTGTTTAGAAGGAATCACCCTATTGGAACAGGTCGGCACTAAATAGTTGATATTCGGCTAAGCAATGAGAAGAGGTAATATGAATCTTCTTCTTTCATTCGATTATTGGCTTTAATTGTTCTCTCTCCTTGACTGTTATCATTGATTGTTACCACTTCTTGTTCAAATCATCTAGTTTGGTTGTGATGAAAAGAAAGAGAATAATGAGTGAGTAATCGGAAGTAATAATTATTTTCTTCTCTTATCCAATTGAAATTCTATTATTTGATATTGAAAGAATTTCCTACTGCCTTCGGTGTAAGCAACTGCATTTTAACTACTGTTTTCTTCTTTTCTGAATTGAAAGAAGTACTATGTTGTTTGTTGAATTATAGGAAATAACACCAGTGTTGGCATGGTGTATGACTACCTTTCTCTTTTGAATTTGATTTGGTTGAAATTAAATGAGTAGTACAAAAGGGAAGGAGTTCTGTTTGAATTTTTAATTAAATTCTTTTCTTGAAATTTCAGCTATAATGAGGGAATGGAATTGATAGTAATTGCATTAGAACAACAATATATACATATGTGTATCAGTTCTTACAGATGTTTTTAATCTGGAACTATTTAGGGAAAATAATTTTGGTAGTAATTGTTTAAATATGGAATGAACCCCTTGCTTTATTGGAAGAAAACAATAAGGAAATGTGAATAAAGTGTTGCGGGTTTATAATAATTATTTGGGAAAAAGTTGTTAGTAAATCTTTTTTTCTGATTGTGATGGTAATTATGGGATTGGGTTGTTAAGTTGTTCATCCTTATCAACAATTAATTAGTAGATGATGTCCATCTCATTTTTTTTAAAAAAAATGTTTCATAAAAGCAGAGTTCTTTTATTGAGATAGTTAATCAAGAGCACCTCATTTTAATGATAAGTGCTTAATATGCTCAGTTCGATGAACTAACCCGTGCAAGTAAATTTTGCAGATGGTTTCCATGAGTAAAATGAAGACATGTTGTTTTATGATGCTTCTTCTGATTATCTAAGGGATGGATCCTTTTTGAGATTTTATTATTATTATTCTCCGGGAATTGGAAAAAGAAAAAGTTGTATTCTTCTTTCTTTTCAAGTTGATAATGTTGTTTGGCATGAATGAAGTCCGGTTGTATGGACTTGTAAATTGTATAAATTTTAATCTAGAAGAATGAGTAAAAGGAGAAGGTGTGTTATTCTGATGGTTGTACCACTTTGGAACTATTTGAATATGATTGAGAATAAGATTTTATTCGTTGAATTTGGATTTATTCAAATGATGGTTGATAGATTTTAAAGGGACATAATACATATTCCTTACTTGAATACAACTTTTAGGTTGGAATGTGCAATTAATTAATACTTAGGTCAATATGGATTTAAAATTCACATTAATAAAGAGTAAATTGAATACAAACTCTGTAACACTCTGATTTTGTATGTTAACTTGGTGAATGTTTTACATACTGATTATAGTTGCTGAAATGAAAGCAAACATGTTAAGATATGTTTTGATCTTAAGAGAATGTGTTGCTAATTTGGATTCTTGCATACTGTGATTTATTACATGGGACAGCAAATATTGTACTGGTGTGTTTGCTGATGTGACGACAAATTGTCGTATACTTACTAAACTCTCTTTGCTGATTGACAGCATACCTTGAATCAATTCCATTGATTCAAGTATGCTGAGGTCCTCTTGTGATTTCTGTGTCGATTCACACTTGAACCGAACTGAGATTGTTATGAACGTGCAGCGCCTGATTGCAGGTGTGAACAGCTAGCACGTAGATGCCAACGACAGGGGTTCAATTCTTGAACCCTGTACTGTCGAACTAGGGACCTCGTGAGGCAAGGAATGCCTGGACACGGGTGACCTTGGCACGTAATCTGAAGGACGGAACGTCCTGCTCTGCATTAACGTGAATGTTAGTAGGGAGGCTGGATGGAAGTTGTTAGTGTTAGTGGTTAGTATGAATTAAACCCTAAATTAATACTAAGTCCTAACATGCATCCTACCCTACTATCCTAAGTGGATTTTATATTCAAAAAAAAAAGGGGGAATAACCTAAGCCCTAATAACCTAAGACTAAACTAAGACCTAGGTTGAATGCTATGTGCAACCTAAACTAATCCTAATCTAAGGGGTACGCAGACCCTTGGAAGGAAAGGATAAGGATGGGAGGAAGGGCATTCATTGGCATTTAATGAACAGTCCCTACGTGGACAGCGCCAGTTTTGGCGGGGCAGGTAAGGAATTAGAGGCATCTATTTGGAGATAGAGCCAACTTTGATTTGCATGGAAATTTGAAATTTAAAAAGCTCGCCAACTCAAGTGGCGGTGGCGTGGAAAGTAAGGAAAAAGGCAGAGCCTTTAATGCATTGATTGTTTCGGTCCTCGCGACCAGCTCGCCTTGGAAACAGCATGAGGGAATTTGATTTTCATTTTTGTTGATTCGAGCCTTTTGTGAAGTTGCTCTGCATTTGGTTTTTCTGACCTGGTTCGGTTGAACCAGCTCTTGGCATTTGACATTTTCTTGGGGATTTGGAGGCTATTGTTAAGCCTGAAGAAGGAAGGAAGTGTTGGAGAGTTTGTGCTGTCGCTGTGGAAAGGAAAAACGCAGAAAACAAGGTTTTCTTCGAGCTCTGGAAAAGAGATTTCAGGCATGTTAAGCCCTTCTCTTTAAAAATCTTTTCTTTGATTAAGTGTATCATTAAAACAACCCTGTTCTTGGGTTTTGATTTTGTGACTGTTGTCAAATCGGTTCGATTTGGATTTTATCGATTCTTACTTATCTTTTGCTTGGAAAATGATATGTTGAACGTTTCGGGTTGCTTGGTTTTGGTTTGTTTTTTCTCGAATCAAGTTGGAAATGAATTGCTGTACTGGTTATCAGCTGGATGAAAGTTGGAAATAGATATTTCCTTCACTGATTCATATCGTTGGAAGTGGAACAGGCTGTTAATTGTTTCCTTTTGTGTAATTGTTTCTTTACTGTTGTATTTGGTACTGTCCTTGTGTATAAAATGGAAGTGGAAATTCAGTTATGTTATGTTGCTGGGATTTGGGTTTCCTTCATACTTGCTGTCATTTTTTTTTGGAAATCGATTCTCTTCCCTCTACTGCTTTGGATTTTAAAGGAAATGGCATTTGGGTTTTCTTAGGTATTGGAACTCGAATTGAATGAAGTAATAGCAATATTTTCATTACTGTGCCTTTTCTTGTTTAGGAAATCAGCGAATACGTTTTAGTAACCGTGGAAATAGGAAAAATAGACTGTTTTTCCTTCTGAAGTTGTTGATGGATTATGTCTTTCCTTGCTGTGAGATTAGGATGGTTTTATGGTGTTTTAATGATGCTGTTCGATCTCCCTGTCCGGATTGTTGATACAATTATAAATTGGTTTTGTATTATGTGCAAGGAATGATTATATTTCTTCTTGCTGTGATGGATAGTTGATTCCATGGCGTCTTGTAGTTGAAGTTTGATCCTTTGTTTTGAATTGTCTTGTGAATGTGAACTTGACCTGGATTTCTATTTTTAATAAATGGAAAGTGTGAGAATTAGCTTGTTTTCTGAGTCTATTCTGACTGTACCAAGCTTACACGATTAACACCCTTAACGGGTTTTTCTTCATAAGAGGTATTGATATATGAATGTTATACTTGAGTTCTATACCTCATTAAGAAAATGGAGAATACTGTTTTGAAGTTAACGGTTGATCGAGATAGAACTCGAATTGGATATTCATTGTTGAGGCATGTTAGATTGAAACTGTATAGACTATGTGAGTTGCCTTTCAATGAAAATAAATGTTTTGTTATCTTCATAAGTTGAGCTGTCATGCTAAGATAAACACGAATTGAGTGTTTTTTTATTTCATTCGGAGCAAATGATTGTTTCTTAGTGAAATTAAAGGGGAATGAATTAGTCTTCTGTTGCTGTTCTGACTTGGTGAAATTCATAGTCAATGTGAATATTGGATTTGCTTTAGGTAACAGCAATGAATAAAATGTTGGTTTGAGCGGGATATGCTCACAGGATGAGGAAATCATGTGATTAATGGACTGCATGATTGAAGTACTGTTTGTCTGTTTAGTATGCAGTGAAAGACATATGGTTTCTTTCATTATGGTAAATATATGGTATGCAGCCTTATATCGTTTAATCTTGGATGTACATAATGTTGTACTAACTTGTTTCGGATCTTTTTATGAGTCTGATTCAAATGAAGTATGGATATGGATGATGAATTCTTCCTGTTTTCATTTTAAAGCTGATTATAAATGAAATTATCCTTGCTTCCGGAAAGTGAATTCCGAATGGATTTTGTAAGTTTCACTCTGAACTGTTATCTTGATCTGTCTTTCGTTTGGATTCCACTGTTAGGACAGTCATGCGGAAAGAAATAGAGATATGAATGAATGTCTTAGAAAAATGATCTTTTCCTCTTTCATTCGGTTGGAAATCTGGAATTCGTGAATAATGAATTTTATAGTGCTTAGATGGGAGCAACTATATGCATTGCTATTCGCTTTCTTGTCTGTACTTGATTGCTTTGAATTTAATACACGAACTGAAAGGAAAGTAATGAGTTACATTTCAGTTAGTTTCATCCTTTGCATTTATTATTAATGAAAGGCGTGGAAAGGATAACAGTATGTTTAAAATTATGTGGAAACAGGACAACAGTTTTATTGCTGATTGTGATAATATTTTGATAGTTCAGTCGTTATGCTGATCTTTCTTTTGTGATTGATGTTTAACTGTCGTTTCATAAAATCAGGGTTCTTTTATTGAGACAGTTAGTGGAAGCATCTTATTTTAAGGATAAGTGCTTAATATGCTCAGTTCATTGAACTGACCCGTGCAATTCATTTTGCAGATGGAGTTTGATTAGAATGAAGACTTGGCTATTTTCTGATGCTTTTTTGATTTGATAATGCCATGGAATTGTTGCTTTTATTCCTCTTCGAGGAATTGTGAAAAGAAGAAAATATATTCTTCTGTCCATGAGTTGTATGGATGTTTTGTATAAACTATGCCCAATCAGTTGGATTGGCAAATGTACAAATTATGACTTGAAATATTGAATACAATTACGAGTGTGATATTTTCAAAAATTATATCAGTTTGGTATGGCTGTTTAAATTGGGAATATGATGTTATTTCTTGATTTGGAATTGTTTCATTGTCCTTGGATGGATGCTGAATTGAAACTGATATCTATTCTTACTTAATTGCAACTTTTAAGTTGAAAAATGCAATTAGTTCATACTTGGGTAAAGATGAATTTTTAATTGACATTAAAAAGGATTAAGAAGAATATGATTCCAAAATCGGAAGGTATTCAGGATTAGCTTAGAAGCTAAGGAATATCAATTCAACTTCGAAGTAATCGAACTTCGCTTTCGAACTCCATTAATGATCTCGTTTGATAAAATTCAGAATTATGGATATAAGATAGATATATCCATAACTAATGGACCTTAACTATATAATGTTAAGGAGAACAAATGAATACATTTCTCAAAATTTAGACCTCGTATGAATGACGTCTAATAAGTTAATATTCTGAATTTAGTTGCAGTTGAGAAAATCTTGGCCAAGTTTAATAAGTTAAGCTTATCACGTTTGTCGGAACGGATTGCTTAATCCAATGATTAAGAAGTGAACCAAGTAAGGAAATGCAGCCCTTCGACATGAAGGAGAAGATGCATTGCAAGACGATGGACGGATTTAGTCCCTCTTAGCCCTATATAACTGTAACGGAAACGAGGATCAAGAGATCAGTGTGGATGCTGAAAGTTGATTTTAATTATTAAAATCATATCCGATGCACTTGAGCAGGATGTGTATTCTCGATGGGAGAATTCCGTAGGACATTGGCATACGCCAGCTACAGCAAGGTGTCTCCATGAAGACGGGGGCTTCATGACGACACACTGTTGCAGCTGACATATCGCAATGCCCTCCTGAATTAAAATATCAAGAATACATAGGCTGAATGTGTAACTGTGGATAGGGGATAGGAGTATGATCTGGTATACGGAGTGACTCCAGAATACTAAAGATAACTAGACACACGGGGTCATGGGAAAACGACACTGTATGTCTGTGTATCTTTAGTTACCGGGAGTGCCTTCCTATATTCGTTCATATTACTAACTGTAATTGGAAGCCTAAACTAACCTAAAACTAAGAGGACTGGTAGGAACCAGGAAAGACCATTCTAGATAATAGGTGAAGTGAAGTGAAGGACGTATTCCGTTGATGTGTATCACATCCAGGAATATGATCATGCAAAGCATGTGAAAATCTTTGGCCAAAGTATCGCAATTGCTGGTTGCGTTGTCCTTATCACTTAATTTAAGATGCAGGATGTCAGATGGATATCAGTAACAGATATTCAGATAGGCTTCTTAAATGGATCACTTCGATAACCGGGGAAGGTTATGTGAACAAGTATATATAATATACTATGCATAAACAAACATGAAGGATCGGTTGTTGCCGAGTCATGAAAATGAAGGATCGTTGCCGAGTCATGAACTGAAGGATCGTTGAAACTGAGCCATGAAAATGGAAGATCGGTAGTTCCTCGAGTCATTTACAGCAGTATATAGAATCTGTTATAAGATTGAATGGCATTGAATGTGTGTTCCATATTGTAAATATGCGAACAGGGAACATTCGTTTTAAAAAGAAATTGTGTGATCCAAACTGTGTTGTTAGGGAAGAGAACAATTATTAAAACTTGAACGTGTGTTTGAATTTTATAATTCATAACAGTGAACGTTATTAAAAAAAAAAATAAAAAAAAAAAAATTTCCCTTGTTCTGGTGTTCTGAAATGAGGATGTTACATCTTGGTATCAGAGCTGAAGGTTGCAGCTCTTGGACCTAATGAGTCCACGATATTAATAAGGTTTACATTTTCTTATTGAACAAAAAATGGTCAAGACAAGAGGGGATGCTGCGAATAACCCGTTGCAGGGTGGAGAAGCAGCAACTGCCCAAAAGCTGGATGAAATCCTTGCTGCCCTACTTGATACTAGGGATCGTTTGACTGTACTGGAACAACAGTCAATGTGCAATGAAGAGGAGGGGAATGAAGCTGAACTAAATGATCAGCTGCCTCCTGTGGACAACATCAACGGAGGGAATCTGGGTGTTGATGATAATAATGTAATTGCTCCTAATCCCCCTGAAAATAAGAGGGCAAGATTAGTAGCTGAACTTACAAATGATATAAAGAGAATAAGTCCTCCAAAGTTTGATGGAACAACTCTTGGGGACGGAGCTGAGAACTGGCTCAGTGAAATGGAGAAATACTTTGCAATAAGAAATTTCTCTGAAGAGACTAAAGCGATATGGGGAGCATATCAGCTTTCTCATGAAGCATCATCATGGTGGGACAACCGCAAGGTTGAGCTAAATATTGTCGAATCAGACATAACTTGGGATCAATTTAAGGGTTACTTTAGGCAACGATGGCTGCCTCAACTCTATTTTGATAGGAAAATGACTGAATTTCAGAACTGGTCGCAAGGAAGGCTGTCGGTGACGGAATACAGGGAAGGGTTTACTAAACTCCTTAAGTATGTGCCGCAGTACCAAGCTGACGAGAATTTTAGAATACGGAAATTCATAATGGGACTGAATCCCATCATTGGGGGCGAAGTGGATGTCCACGGCCCAACCACCATGGATGGGGTTGTTGAAAAGGCAATCAGACAGGAACAGAAATTGAGAGCAATATCTGCTCACAGGGAAGAGATAAGGAAGAAGATTCCCAATTCTTCTTCGCCTCTTACACCAAAAAGGGGACCTTGGAAAAGGTTTGGTGTGAAAAACAAAATTGTTGTAGATAACAACAGGAAACCTGTGATGAATAGACCTGTAAATAGTGTGCGGAACAGCTTCACAAAAGTTAATGGCATTGGACAGAAGTCCTATGGAAGCTAGAATGATAACTTCAAGGCTGGAAATAAATTTGAGCCTAGAAAAGGGCCAGCGGGAGGATGCTTCAACTGTGGAAAGGACCACTATGCGAATCACTGTCCTCTGAAGAAGGACAATCGCAGACAGCAGTATAGGATACATGCTACAGTGGCTAACAGACAAGCTGAAAAGCAAGTGACGCCCATAGAAGTTGCGGGTAAGTTATTCGGTAAACCTGTAGTTGTACTTTTTGATACTGGAGCTACAGAATGTTTTATTTCTGCTAAACTTGCCTTGAAATTAAAAAGAAAGGCTGCAAGAATGGATAAAACATGGACAGTGCATTATGGGAATAATGATGTCCATACAGTCGAAATGTGCCTTTTTGGGGCAATTCTTGATCTGCCTGGTTTCTCCACCGAAGTTGACTTGTATGTCACTCCTCTAGGATCATATGATATCATTATTGGAGTTAACTGGTTGGCTGAACATAAGGCAAAGGTTGACTGTTATGAAAAACAAATCTGTTGCCTTGATGACCTGCAGAAAGCAGCATTCATTCAAGGTGTAAAACGGGAAGTTGCAGTCAGGAAACTGACGGCTATGCAACTAAAGAGGGCTAAAAACAGAGGCTGCACCTTGTATGCGGTAAAAATGACAGAAAATATAGAAGAAGGTAATGATTTCATGGAAATATATCCATTGTTGAGGAATTTTTGTGATGTGTTTCCGGAGGAATTGCCAGGTCTTCCACCTAAACATGAGTTTGACTTCGCTATAGAGATCAAGCCAGGAACGGAACCCATATCTAAGGCACCTTATAGAATGACTACCATTGAGTTGGTAGAGATGAAGGCTCAGTTACAAGAACTCCTGACTAAGGGGCT
Source organism: Taxus chinensis (assembly GCA_019776745.2). NCBI lineage: Eukaryota > Viridiplantae > Streptophyta > Pinopsida > Cupressales > Taxaceae > Taxus > Taxus chinensis. The sequence goes on from CM034150.1 coordinate 104,132,874, forward strand.
GATCAGACCGAGCGTCTCACCTTGGGGAGCGCCGGTAATTTTCGTAAAGAAAAAGGATGGCACCTTGAGGCTGTGCATCGATTACAGAATGCTGAACAAAGAAACTATTAAAAATCAATACCCACTTCCTAGGATTGATGATCTGTTTGATCAGATGCGAGGAGCATCAGTCTATTCAAAAATAGACCTGCGATCAGGGTACCATCAACTGAGAATAAAAGAGGAAGATATTCATAAAACAGCTTTTAGAACAAGGTATGGGCATTATGAGTTCACGGTGTTGCCTTTTGGGCTGACTAATGCACCTGCCGCCTTCATGAATCTAATGAATAACATTTTTCAAGAATACTTAGACAAGTTTGTGCTTGTATTCTTGGACGACATTCTTATATACTCTAAAAATGTCGAAGAGCACCAAGAACATCTCAGGATAGTGCTGGAAATCTTAAGAAAGAGGAAGTTGTATGGCAAACTGTCCAAATGTTCCTTTTATGATGCAGAGGTGCATTATTTAGGACACGTTATAAGCAAAGACGGGATAGCTATTGACCCTTCAAAGATCACAGCTATAACCGAGTGGCCTGTGCCTAAGAACGTGCACGAAGTGAGGAGCTTCATGGGCTTGGCTGGATATTATCGAAAGTTCGTCAAGGACTTTTCAAAAATTGCTGCCCCAATCACTTCGTTGCAAAAGAAAGAAAAGAAATTTGTCTGGACAGACAAATGTGAATCTGACTTTAAAAAGTTAAAGGAACAGTTAACTACAACACCTATTTTGACTGTACCTGATCCAAATGGAGATTTTATGGTTGTAATGGACGCCTTAGGAGAAGGCCTTGGAGGTATTCTGTTACAGAATAACCATGTTATCGCTTATGAAAGCAGAAATCTTAAGTTACATGAACAGAACTATGCTCCACACGATCTTGAGCTCGCTGCCATTGTTCATGCGCTTCAAATATGGAGGCATTACCTTCTTGGCAAGCCCTTTGAATTAAAAACAGACCATCTGGGGCTGAAGTATATTTTTACTCAGCCAAATTTGAATGCAAGGCAACGAAGATGGTTAGAATTTCTGTCCCAGTATGACTTCGATATAAGCTACATTAAGGGCAAGGAAAACAGAGTAGCAGATGCTCTGAGTCGAAGGAAGCATATCTCTGCTCTTATAACGTTAAGAACTCAGTTTAAGGATGAGGTAAAAGATGCCTTGGAATCAGATCCTTATTTCCAGCAAGTCAAATCAGCACTTGCTGCAGACCCGCAAGACATCAGGTATAAAGGATTCCGTTTTGATAACGAAGGAGTTCTGAGGTTCGAAAATAGGGTATATGTACCTGTGGCAAATGACTTAAGAAGGAAATTGTTAACTGAATTCCATAATTCACCTTTTTCTGGACACCCTGGCATTACAAAAATGCTCGCTGATCTTAAGCAGCAATATTTTTGGAAGGGAATGAAAAAGGATGTGGTAGAGTTTGTAACACACTGCTTGGAATGTCAGCGTGTTAAAGTGGAACATATGCACCCTGCTGGATTATTGTATCCCCATAGCATTCCGCAGTATAAATGGCAAGTGATAATGATGGATTTCGTTCAAGGATTGCCTATGTCAAGAAATAAACATGAGATTATCCTGGTTGTAGTCGACAAATTGACCAAAGTGGCACACTTTATTGCTGGTAATTTGAAGGACGATGCACCAGTGCTAGCAAGAATATTTGTACATGAAATCTTCAGATTGCATGGAATACCGGAATTAATCATATCAGACAGAGATCCGAGGATGACATCAAGGTTTTGGCAAACGCTTAATGCAGCCTTGGGAACTAAATTAAACTTCAGTTCTGCATATCATCCAGAAACGGATGGACAGACTGAGAGAGTTAATCAAGTTTTAGAGGACATGCTAAGGGTGTATTGCATGGACCAGCAGTATAACTGGGAGGAATACCTTCCGCTGGTAGAATTTGCTTACAATAACACCTACCATGCCTCTTTAAAAATGGCACCCTTTGAAGCATTGTATGGAAGAAAATGCAGAACCCTTGTCAGCTGGGACAGCGTTGAGGACAGAGAGGTAATTGGGCCAGAAATCCTTATGGAAATGGAACAGCAAATAAAAATGATTCGAGAACATCTAAAGGAGGCTGCCAATAGGCAAAAGAGTTATGCAGACTTGAAGCGGGTTGACAGGAATTATAAACTGGGCGAGAAGGTCTTTCTTCGGGTGAAGCCGAAAAAGAGCTCCATAACTTTTGGCAAGGCTGCCAAGTTGTCGCCACGTTACGTGGGACCTTTTGAAATTATTGAAATAATCAACCCTGTAGCTTATCGTCTAGCATTACCTCCTGCTTTGTCTCAAATGCATGATGTTTTTCATATTTCTTTGCTTAAGAAATACGTGACAGATTTATCCCATGTGCTAAATTGGAATTCCTTGCAGGTCCAAGACCCAGGAATAATCGTGGTTAAGCCCATTCGAGTGCTGGGAACTCGCCAGTTGTACTTGAGAAATCGCGAAGTGAACCAATGTAAGGTCCAGTGGGACCAGTTCAGCGAAGAAAGTGCAACTTGGGAGAATCTCGAAGAAATGAGATCTACTTTTCCACACCTATTTAACTGAATTTGAAATTCAGAGAACTGATAATTTTACCAAATTTAGACAATTATTAGTCTATTGTACAGTTGTCTTAAAACGCTGTTTTTAAGAGAGAATCTGTTTTTGGTATGGACTTATGAACGAAAGGACAATAACTGAACTTTGTCCTAGGAACTCCTTGATTTGTTAATCTGATCATCGGGATGATGATTCTTTAAGGAGGGAAGAATGTCACACTCTGATTTTGTATGTTAACTTGGTGAATGTTTTACATACTGATTATAGTTGCTGAAATGAAAGCAAACATGTTAAGATATGTTTTGATCTTAAGAGAATGTGTTGCTAATTTGGATTCTTGCATACTGTGATTTATTACATGGGACAACAAATATTGTACTGGTGTGTTTGCTGATGTGACGACAAATTGTCGTATACTTACTAAACTCTCTTTGCTGATTGACAGCATACCTTGAATCAATTCCATTGATTCAAGTATGCTGAGGTCCTCTTGTGATTTCTGTGTTGATTCACACTTGAACCGAACTGAGATTGTTATGAACGTGCAGTGCCTGATTGCAGGTGTGAACAGCTAGCACGTAGATGCCAAGGACAGGGGTTCAATTCTTGAACCATGTACTGTCGAACTAGGGACCTCGTGAGGCAAGGAATGCCTGGACACGGGTGACCTTGGCACGTAATCTGAAGGACGGAACGTCCTGCTCTGCATTAATGTGAATGTTAGTAGGGAGGCTGGATGGAAGTTGTTAGTGTTAGTGGTTAGTATGAATTAAACCCTAAATTAATACTAAGTCCTAACATGCATCCTACCCTACTATCCTAAGTGGATTTTATATTCAAAAAAAAAAGGGGGGGAATAACCTAAGCCCTAATAACCTAAGACTAAACTAAGACCTAGGTTGAATGCTATGTGCAACCTAAACTAATCCTAATCTAAGGGGTACGCAGACCCTTGGAAGGAAAGGATAAGGATGGGAGGAAGGTCATTCATTGGCATTTAATGAACAGTCCCTATGTGGACAACGCCAGTTTTGGCGGGGCAGGTAAGGAATTAGAGGCATCTATTTGGAGATAGAGCCAACTTTGATTTGCATGGAAATTTGAAATTTAAAAAGCTCGCCAACTCAAGTGGCGGTGGCGTGGAAAGTAAGGAAAAAGGCAGAGCCTTTAATGCATTGATTGTTTCGGTCCTCGTGACCAACTCGCCTTGGAAACAACATGAGGGAATTTGATTTTCATTTTTGTTGATTCGAGCCTTTTGTGAAGTTGCTCTGCATTTGGTTTTTTTCTGACCTAGTTCGGTTGAACCAGCTCTTGGCATTTGACATTTTCTTGGGGATTTGGAGGCTGTTGTTAAGCCTGAAGAGGGAAGGAAGTGTTGGAGAGTTTGTGCTCTCGCTGTGGAAAGGAAAAACGCGGCAAAAAAGGTTTTCTTCGAGCTCTGGAAAAGAGATTTCAGGCATGTTAAGCCCTTCTCTTTAAAAATATTTGCTTTGATTAAGTGTATCATTAAAACAACCCTGCTCTTGGGTTTTGATTTTGTGACTGTTGTCAAATCGGTTTGATTTGGATTTTATCCATTCTTACTTATCTTTTGCTTGGAAAATGATATGTTGAATGTTTCGGGTTGCTTGGTTTTGGTTTGTTTTTGCTCGAATCAAGTTGGAAATGAATTGCTGTACTGGTTATTAGCTGGATGAAAGTTGGAAATAGATATTTCCTTCACTGATTCATATCGTTGGAAGTGGAACAAGCTGTTAATTGTTTCCTTTTGTGTAATTGTTTCTTTGCTGTTGTATTTGGAACTTTCCTTGTGTATAAAATGGAAGTGGAAATTCAGTTATGTTATGTTGCTGGGATTTGGGTTTCCTTCATACTTGCTCTCATTTTTTTTTAGAAATCGATTCTCTTCCCTCTACTGCTTTGGATTTTAAAGGAAATGGCATTTGGGTTTTCTTAGGTATTGGAACTCGAATTGAATGAAGTAATAGCAATATTTTCATTACTGTGCCTTTTCTTGTTTAGGAAATCAGCGAATACGTTTTAGTAACCGTGGAAATAGGAAAAAATAGACTATTTTTCCTTCTGAAGTTGTTGATGGATTATGTCTTTCCTTGCTGTGAGATTAGGATGGTTTTATGGTGTTTTAATGATGCTGTTCAATCTCCCTGTCCCGACTGTTGACACAATTATAAATTGGTTTTGTATTATGTGCAAGGAATGATTATATTTCTTCTTGCTATGATGGATAGTTGATTCCATGACGTCTTGTAGTTGAAGTTTGATCCTTTGTTTTGAATTGTCTTGTGAATGTGAACTTGACCTGGATTTCTGTTTTTAATAAATGGAAAGTGTGAGAATTAGCTTGTTTTCTGAGTCTATTCTGACTGTACCAAGCTTACACGATTAACACCCTTAACGGGTTTTTCTTCATAAGAGGTATTGATATATGAATGTTATACTTGAGTTTTGTACCTCATTAAGAAAATGGAGAATACTGTTTTGAAGTTAACGGTTGATCGAGATAGAACTCGAATTGGATATTCATTGTTGAGGCATGTTAGATTGAAACTGTATAGAGTTGCCTTTCAATGAAAATAAGTGTTTTGTTATCTTCATAAGTTGAGCTGTCATGCTAAGATAAACACGAATTGAGTGTTTTTATTTCATTCGGAGCAAAAGATTGTTTCTTAGTGAAATTAAAGGGGAATGAATTAGTCTTCTGTTGCTGTTTTGACTTGGTGAAATTCATAGTCAATGTGAATATTGGATTTGCTGTAGGTAACAACAATGAATAAAATGTTGGTTTGAGCGGGATATGCTCACAGGATGAGGAAATCATGTGATTAATGGACTGCATGATTGAAGTACTGTTTTTCTGTTTAGTATGCAGTGAAAGAAATATGGTTTCTTTATTATGGTAAATATATGGTATGCAGCCTTATATCGTTTAATCTTGGATGTACATAATGTTGTACTAACCTGTTTCGGATCTTTTTGTGAGTCTGATTCAAATGAAGTATGGATTTGGATGATGAATTCTTCCTGTTTTCATTTTAAAGCTGATTATAAATGAAATTATCCTTGCTGCCGGAAAGTGAATTCCGAATGGATTTTGTAAGTTTCACTCTGAACTGTTATCTTGATCTGTCTTTCGTTTGGATTCCACTGTTAGGACAGTCATGCGAAAAGAAATAGAGATATGAATGAATGTCTTAGAAAAATGATCTTTTCCTCTTTCGTTCGGTTGGAAATCTGGAATTCGTGAATAATGAATTTTATAGTGCTTAGATGGGAGCAACTATATGCATTGTTGTTCGCTTTCTTGTCTGTACTTGATTGCTTTGAATTTAATACACGAACTGAAAGGAAAGTAATGAGTTACATTTCAGTTAGTTTCATCCTTTGCATTTATTATTAATGAAAGGCGGGGAAAGGATAACAGTATGTTTAAAATTATGTGGAAACAGGACAACAGTCTTATTGCTGATTGTGATAATATTTTGATAGTTCAGTTGTATGCTGATCTTTCTTTTGTGCCTATTTCGTGATTGATGTTTAACTGTCGTTTCATAAAAGCAGGGTTCTTTTATTGAGACAGTTAGTGGAAGCATCTTATTTTAAGGATAAGTGCTTAATATGCTCAGTTCATTGAACTGACCCGTGCAATTCATTTTGCAGATGGAATTTGATTAGAATGAAGACTTGGCTATTTTCTGATGCTTTTTTGATTTGATAATGACATGTAATTTTTGCTTTTATTCCTCTTCAAGGAATTGTGAAAAGAAGAAAATATATTCTTCTGTCCATGAGTTGTATGGATGTTTTGTATAAACTATGCCCAATCAGTTGGATTGGCAAATGTACAAATTATGACTTGAAATATTGAATACAATTACAAGTGTGATATTTTCAATAATTATATCAGTTTGATATTGTTGTTTAAATTGCGAATATGATGTTATTTCTTGATTTGGAATTGTTTCATTGTCCTTGGATGGATGCTGAATTGAAACTGATATCTATTCTTACTTAAATGCAACTTTTAAGTTGAAAAATGCAATTATTTCATACTTGGGTAAAGATGAATTTTTAATTGACATTAAAAAGGATTAAGAAGAATATGATTCCAAAATCATAAGGTATTCAGGATTAGCTTAGGAGCTAACGAATATCAATTCAACTTCGGAGTAATCGAACTTCGCTTTCGAACTCCATTAATGATCCCGTTTGATAAAATTCAGAATTATGGATATAAGATAGATACATCCATAACTAATGGACCTTAACTATATAACGTTAAGGAGAACAAATGAATACATTTCTCGAAATTTAGACCTCGTATTAATGACGTCTAATAAGTTAATATTCTGAATTTAGTTGCAGTTGAGAAAATCTTGGCTAAGTTTAATAAGTTAAGCTTATCACGTCCGTCGGAACGGATTGCTTAATCCAATGATTAAGAAGTGAACCAAGTAAGGAAATGCAACCCTTCGACATGAAGGAGAAGATGCATTGCAAGACAATGGACGGATTTAGTCCCTCTTAGCCCTATATAACTGTAACGGAAACGAGGATCAAGAGATCAGCGTGGATGCTGAAAGTTGACTTTAATTATTAAAATCATATCCGATGCACTTGAGCAGGATGTGTATTCTCGATGGGAGAATTCCATAGGACATTGGCATACGCCAGCTACAACAAGGTGTCTCCATGAAGACGGGGTCTTCATGACGACACACTGTTGCAGCTGACATATCGCAATGCCCTCCTAAATTAAAATATCAAGAATACATAGGCTGAATGTGTAACTATGGATAGGGGATAGGAGTATGATCTGGTATACGGAGTGACTCCGGAATACTAAAGATAACTAGACACACGGGGTCGTGGGAAAACGACAGTGTATGTCTGTGTATCTTTAGTTACCGGGAGTGCCTTCCTATACTGGTTCATATTACTAACTGTAATTGGAAGCTTAAACTAACCTTAAACTAAGAGGACTGGTAGGAACCAGGAAAGACCATTCTAGATAACAGGTGAAGTGAAGTGAAGGACGTATTCCGTTGATGTGTATCACATCCAGGAATATGATCATGCAAAGCATGTGAAAATCTTTGGCCAAAGTATCGCAATTGCTGGTTGCGTTGTCCTTATCACTTAATTTAAGATGCAGGATGTCAGATGAATATCAGTAACAGATATTCAGATAGGATTTTTAAATGGATCACTTCGATAACCGGGGAAGGTTATGTGAACAGGTATATATAATATACTATGCATAAACAAACATGAAGGATCGGTTGTTGCCGAGTCATGTACATGAAGGATCGGTTGTTTCCGAGTCATGAAATGAAGGATCATTGAAACTCCGAGCCATGAAAATGGAAGATCGGTAGTTCCTCGAGTCATTTACAGCAGCATATAGAATCTGTTATAAGATTGAATGACATTGAATGTGTGTTCCATATTGTAAATATGCGAACAGGGAACATTCGTTTTAAAAAGAAATTGTGTGCTCCAAACTGTGTTGTTTGGGCAGAGAACAATGATTAAAACTTGAACGTGTGTTTGAATTTTATAGTTCATAACAGTGAACGTTATAAAAAAAAATAAAAAAAATTTCCTTGTTCTGGTGTTCTGAAATGAGGATGTTACAAACTCTTAAATGAATGATATTCAAAATTAGAATATAAACTAATGAATATTAATAAAGAGACAATTGAATTTTGTCTTCTGATTTCGTTAATATCCTTGGGAGGTTTTGATCAAAGGATATTCAGTATGAGGAACCATATCTCCTCATATCAAACCTTAACTGAAGTAAGGTTATAGTAAATAAATGAATACATTCATTTGGGATTAGGCCTCATTTAAATGACGTCTAATGAGATGGAATTCTGAATTTAAATTCAGTTGCGAATAAAACTTTGTTAAGTTTAATAAGTTGATCTTATGATGTTAAGCTGTAGTGGACTATTAGTCTAAAGCTTAAATTAAAGAACTAAGATGGAAATATGAAATCCTTCGGTAAGGAGGAGTAAATGTATATTAAGCTATAAGACAATTTAAGTCCTTCTTAGCTATGCAACTATAACGAACAGTGAGGTTAGAGGATCAACATGGTTGCTAAAACTTATTCTTAAAATAATAAAGATAAGAATCTAATCACACTTTTAGCTAGATGTGTAACCCTTGATGGGAGGATTCTTTAGGACGTTGGCACACGTCAGCTGCAATATGGTGTCCTCATGAAGGCGGGGCCTTCATGATGACACAATGTTGTAGCTGACATGTTACAATGCCCTTTCGAATCGAATCATCAAAGTTTACATAAGCTTAGACCAAGTTAGGAATGTGACCTTGTATACGGAGTGACTCAGGAAGATTAAAGGTAACTAGACACATGTAGTTGATTAGGGTCGACAAAGTATGTGTTTGTATCTTTAGTCACCGCGAGTGCCTCCCTATACTCTTTCATATTGCTATCTTGGGTTGAAATTTACACTTGGACAGGGGGACTGACAGAGATTAGAAAATACCATCCTAGATAACATAAAAAGTGAGGTGAAGGACATATTCCATTGATGTGTATAACGTCTAGGAATATGATCATGCAAAGCATGTGAAATCTTTGGCCAAAGTATCACAAGTTGTTGGTTGCATTTTCCTAATCACCCAGTTTAAGAAGCAGGATTTCAGATGAATATCAGTAACAAATATTCAGATAGGCCTCTTAAATGGAACACTTTGATAACCAAAAACGGTAAAGAGAACCAAGTATACTTAGTATATAATGCATGGATTAACATGAAGGATCGGTAAGTAGTCGAGTCATGAAATGAGAGATTGTTGAAACTCTTAGCCATAAAATGGGAGATCGGTAGTTCTTCGAGTCATTACAACAACAAATGGTATTTGTTATATTATTGAATGGCATTGAATGTGTGTTCCATATTATAAATATGCGAATAGAGAACATTGGTTTTAAAAGTATTGTGTGTTCTAAATTACATTAATTGGACAGAGAACAATTATTAAAAATTGGTCGTGTGTTTTGAATTACATAATTCAGAATAGAGAACGTTATATATATATATATATAATTCCCTTGTTCTAATGTCTTAAAATGGGAATGTTACATAAAAAGTACATAAACCAGATAAAAATCAAAACAAGAACCAGAAAAACAATCATAAAACTAATGTTGTATCTTTGTATGTTGCTCTTGTTACTACAAAAGTAAATGAGTGGATATTAGATAGTGGCACCTCTAGACACATGACATATAGGTATAATATCCTAATCACTCTTATAGAATGTAATGATCAAATCTATTTAGGTGATAATTCCATTATTGATATTCAGGGACAAGGAAAAGAATTTTTTTTAATGGTTTCATTAACAATGTTTTGTTAGTTCCAAGTAATTAAAAATGATTTTTCTTTCTTGTTCTCAATTAAATCTAAATAAATATAATGTAATATTGTTAAAATATAAATGGTTTATAAAAAAATTAACTAGATATCACTATAGCTGAAGGCATCCAAAAGAATGTATTATATGTCTTTAAATGTTTTGGTTCTCATTCTTTTTTGTCAACCAAAAATAAAAGTGATATGCAATTGCAGAAGGAAAGACCAAGTCATGTCAACTTTAGGAACATGTATGACATGTCCTGAATTAACCTAGTTTTTGGTTTGCCACCTATTTCCTATGTTCATGAAATGTGTGAAGGGTGCTTATGTGGTAAGCAATCTGAAAACCCATTCCACATTTATCATGATTTAAACTCTTTGGAACCTTTACAACTGGTCCAAAGTGATGTTAGAGGACCTGTTAGTGCTCTAATTTATTTCACCCCTTTTATCCAAAGTATTCCTTCAAAAAATTTACTCTGAGTGGTTTTCTCGTATAAAAAACATGTATTTAAATATATAGTCATGATGAATGTGATTGAAAACTTTGTGTTTAGGGTGTTGATACTATTTTTAGGTTGAGGATTGTGAGAGTGTGTCATTATTGAAGATTCCTTGTGATTTTTCCCTTTTGAATGTTTCCCCAGTTGTCCCTAGTGTAAAATGCAGACTATAAAAGCTTTTATGACTTAGCGGGTATTGAAAGAAAAAAATTGGGAAAATGTGGAAGTAAGGAGCACCACCATGAAAAGAAAGAAGATTGTCCACATGTCCCTTCAGCACACCTTTGAGAAATCATAAGAAAATCTGGAGCCTTCAAATTGCAAGAGTCAAACATGTGGCTTAAGTGCGACAGAGTAGTCCCAGCAGGCTGAAAAGTCAAAACAAAGGGAAAAGAACGTGTAAGCCTCCACGTGTCACCAAGGTGTAATTTCAAGAGGGAACAAGTCTATGGAAGGAAGGAAAGTTCCACAAAACTAAGAAGAGGCCCTACATATGGATATTCATAGCAGCACTACTCTAAGTAGTGCTACAATTACTAATGTAACAGTGTGAGGAAGTTCGCGAATCACAATCAAACAAGTCACCTCATCCAGATTGAGTCATGGAAGGTTTTTAAAAAGATGTGATACATTAAAGGATGAAGAAAACACATGGCAGGACACCATTGGATATGCAGTGGCGGTTTTCTTTTGTAAACAATGTTGATGTCAAGCCATAGAAGTTTTGAATACAAAAATAGAGGAGAATTGCATGACAAAAGAGATAAATATGCACATATGAAGACTGAAGAACAAGCCTAGCATTTTTTTCATGAATCATTCTTTTATCTCATTACAACAATTATCTTTGTTCCATGAAAATTGAATACCATTGTGAAGCAGTTTCAGACATAAATCAAAATTGGGGTTCTATAGGGGCCCCAACCCATAATGAAGAATGTTGTATACATATTTGGAAGAAAGGACATAAGAAGAGATACAACAATCAGTTGTCCTTTACTCCTACTCTGAAATATTTTGCAAGTGAAGGAATCTTGTTCAATAGCTTGTTCTTCCTTGATATGAATTCATTTGAACCCTAAGTTGTTTGAACAAATACAACTGACCCTGCCAGATTCTGAGACATCCCCATAGCTATCAATGACTTAATGGTCATTTTATGACTGTCCCTCATATTCCCCAATTTGATCTTCTTATGATAAGAATATACCCAGTCTAAAAGCTCTGAACCATTTTTCAGAAACACCATTTTCCCTTTTGCCTTATAAGGGGTAGATTGACTGGGAGTAGAGTGAGGAGGATCTTGTGAAGTGGATGGAAGGGAAAGCATTGTGTCCCTTAGACTTGGTGGAGAAAGATATCTAGAACTATACCCACCCTTGTGAATCCTCGTGAAGGTTGGATGCTCTCTTCGTAGAGGAGTAGGTCGGGGTCTTGATAATGTTTTCTCCATCAAAGAATCCCATCGCACTGAACAAATGGACGATGGAAAATTGGACTTGCCCATTCCTTCCTTGGTGATAGATAATGATTCTTTGGATTGTTGAGGAGATGAAGCTTCTAATTCCTCCTCATCCAAAATGACAATTGGGGTTTGGGAACTTGATTCCCCCCTTTTCCTTCTTGAGGATGGTGCTGGTGAGGTGGATGGTTGGGACAACACAAGTCCTGCTTGATCTTTTTCTAGAGAAATGATTATCTACTCTAGTTCATCCATTTTATGAGAAGTGGCATGCACAATATCAATGGAGGACTCTTCATAGAGCACGTAGGACTCCTTGTGAATCTCCATCAACAAATTTTTTTGATCACACAAGAAGGGACACTTATACTCAGTCACTTCTATCATAGCAGGTCTTCTTTCAATTAAAAATTTCTTCAAATCTTCTTGAGCTTTCTAATGTTCGCACCGAAAAATATGGTAATACATAGATTGGAAGGCTAATAAGATAGGATTGATCTTGATCAATCTCAGAAGGAGTGAGAACCAAACTTACCGATATGTCAAGGGCCCTTTAGTATCCCCTGGGTTTATAATGTCAAATAAAGACATGAAAAAGGATTCATATGGACCAATCAGATCAAATATTTGGTTTACATCTTCCAAGGAAATATCCTTCAAACTATTCGCTAAAACCACAGTCACCATTATACTAGTAAAAAAGCTCTGTAATAATTCTTCACTTTCAAGGTTGGAAAAGGGATGCATATTTCTTAGAAAATAGAGTTGAATTTATAATGAGGGTAGCGTAAACAGGTTGAGTTGAGTAGAATCAATGCCATTAGATGAAAGAAGATTTTTTATTTAGCTCACATGAAGGGAATAAATTTGAAAGAGATTGGCACTATGCAACATAAGACATTTGATTGATGTGATATAATCCACGTGAGGATACTCAGCTATAAAAGGCACGAACACAAGTATGTATTGCTCGAGGTTGATTCTCAAAAGGTCAAAAGTATTGTATGTCATAACAAGTTGTATGGAAGCACTTGAGAATTACCAAAATGGAGTTTCTTACATGTTAAAAGGAAGGAAATGATTAGAAAACTATCAAAAGGGATGACATGGCACCCCAATCATATTTAATAGAGTTAAAAATATGATTAGCTCAATATTTTTCCACCTGACAGCACAAGATGAGATATTTTCAAGAGGATAACAATAAATTAATATGTATGATGTGAAGAGGAATATTATCTTAGAGACTCATGTTTTTTGGTGGAAAAAACTTAAAAAGTGAGCGAGTGAAACTGTATAAATGTGATGAGAATAATCTCGCATTAGGGGGGGTTAAAATTTTCTAAAATGTTTAGAAAACAAAGGTGTAAACTAAGAGAATACATTTTTCCAAGAACTTGTTTGAGAAACCTATTCATTTCTTTAGATTTCAAATCAAATCATGTCAAGATGGTTGCAAGTGTAAATCCATTGAAAAGCATTGAGATTGCAAATAAAACTTTCCCTTGCTGATGAATTTGATGAGTTCTAAGTTAATTGTGTTTGATCATGAGCTTTGTTGTGCCTGCTTTTTTTTTTAGATATTTCAAAGTATCTATTCATGTTCCTATTACAATATTATGTTAGGAATCCCTCTGAATCACACAAGACCTCATTCTTGTGGTATCACTGTGGTAATTAAAATTGTGTTGTGAGGAGAGCTTTCATTTCATTATGCAATAAAAAATTTTAAATTCTTTGCTTCCATTTTGTTGATGAAGGTTGTTTATAATTCTATGAGTGTATCTTAGGCATGATAGATCGGGGATTCTTGATGTTTTATTTAGTTTTTTGCATGATATTTTGTGTTTAAATTATCAAAGATTGTGTAAAAATGTGTATTCTTGGGCTTCCATTGATGCACATCTTTTGGTTGAAGGTTCAATGTTAGTTTTTTGTAGTGTTCTTATCTTCTCATTTGGTAGATTTTCCAACATTTGTTAAAATTTCTCAAATTTTCTGTATAATCAACTTTATCCTGCTTAATTCCCCTAAAAAATACATCCATAACTAATAGATCCTACAAGAACCACCCCTACTTGCACTGATTATCCATAAATTCTAAGGATATTTGTTAAATTCACCCATCCTTTACCCAAAATATATAGGAGAAAACCGGTTTTATTTTTATCTTTAGTGACATGAACATTGTCTAGGAGACATCTGTAATTTCTAGGGTTACAACTTGTGAGGGTTAGATTATGTTGCATTGACCATGTCTTCTCAAGGTTATTTCTCAATGTCCTAAAAAAGGAGAGTGAAGTATTGTCGGTCCATTCTTTTCCATAATAAATACAGGTTACAAAATTTGTCCTCTCACCTTGTTTGAAGATAGAACCTAAAGTAGTAGGGTAGGTCAAACCCTTAGCACGGTGATATCCAAATTTTCCCAAGATCGAGTAATAAAGAGACAGTTAGATCCCTCACCGGCTACAAACTAATTCAAATTATGATTTATCTTTCTCTAGGCATCCCACTCCACTTATTAATACTTCTTCAATTTAAAGGTAGAGCTGATCTAGCTACTAATAGGACCCTTAGAAGTTCCATCCCTAAAAGGTTATTTATATGCAATCACTTTTATTGAGGATTTATTTTGTATGATTTGGTCTTTTTTATCAAAATTAAATATGATGTCTTATCAAAATTAAAATAATTGAAATATTTATTTGAAAATAGTTCTAGTCATAAAATTGAGAGACTTAGAACAGACAATGGAGGAGAGTATATCAGTAAAAAAATTTATTCATTTTGTGTCAAATGTGGTATACAAAGGGAACTAACTAATCCTTATTCTCCTCAGCAGAATGGGATTGTAGAAATGAAAAACCACGCCACTCCTGAAATGAATAGAATAATGTTGTATTCATATCAACTCCCTAAATTTATATGGGTTGAAGAAATGAATATTGTTGTTCACATTTTCAACATAGTACCTACTAAATCCCTAGTTCAATCCACCCTTTTAGAAAATTAGATGAATAAAAAACCTAGTGTGTCTCATATGAGAATATTTAGTAGCCCAGCCTCTATCTTCATTCCTAAATTGAAAAGGAAAAATTTAGATCAAACCTCCTATCCTTGTAGCTTTATAGGTGTAGAAAAAAAATATTTACACTTGGGTACATTTCTAGGTAATAAAGCATACTAATATATACATGAATCCTAAGCAATAAATCTAGTGGTTGACAAATCCTTTTGGCATTGTTTCTTTATCTCTTGTCTTCTTTCTAGTCTTACACATCTTACATCCCTAATTGAATTGGAATTATTTATCTTTTATGGCCTTGAACACTAGCACCAAGTTAGGACAAAATCACCTAAGCGCTCTTTTCCTTTTTGGGAGCTCTTGACCCTCTCTCTCCCTTTCTTATATACTTTTGGGTCTCTTTTACTTCGTGGGAATCTTTTAATACTTTGGGTCAGCCTTTTGGTTGTTAATTATGAAATTTAAACAAGGGAATCATATATATACTTATTTATTACTCTAGAAAAATTGGCCAAGAACTAATAATTATCTACTATCACCTAGGCTTGCATCAAAAGGCACAAGAGCATTTCAAAGGCATACAAATATAAAATCCATACAAGGGACAATTTTCGCATCACTTTGAGGGGAAGTTCATTTCATTTCATCTAACACATTTTCATATGTGGAGCTATCTAGATCTAGCCCCCTATCATATTGCAACTTACACAAGGGAAACCTAGGGCATCATTACACACACATACACAAAGAACTACATGGAGTCTTAGATATAGTGCATCACTCAGTTGTAAGATCACTCTTTGGGTGACTGCACGGTTCAGTCTGAATCCCCCATCTGCATATTATTTATTAGGTTTGATGTGGTTTATGGGTATGTGCATATAGTTATCTATTTTATAGGTTACAAGTATGACCAACAACATTAGAGAAAAACTAGAGCAAGAAAATACCAACAGTGAATCTCTTCCATCCCATAAAAATATTAGAACTTGAGCATCTGAGTGGACACTAGGACCCAAATAAACCATTAGTGCCTAGGAGCTTTTGTCATCTTGTGGGTTCTTTGTCATGCAAATTTCCAAGTTCTAGAACCTCTAGTTAGTCTTGACGACACTCTTCCCAGTTTTTCCCAGTTGTTCCTTAGCCCAGATCACTTCTAGATCATTCAAAAATCAGATAAGTCACTTCCGCTCTCTCTATAGCTTAGATTTTTATATTGTATATGCTTATTTTTTGCATCTTACTGTGTATTATCATGTGTATATCATTAGTTATAGTAGTTACTCTGAAATTAAATTTTTAAAAGAATTTAGATTAAATCATTTGGTGAACTCATTCCTTACATGCCTATTATTGGATCTTTCATGGCTTCCTATCCATTTCATTCCAATGTTTCCCCATTGTATATCAAGGTTCAACTTCATAATATCCTTGTTAAGCATGTCCTAGTTGATCTTAGATCTAGTCCTAACATATGCACTCTGTCCTTTCTCCATAAAATAAGAATTCTTGTTTCTCATCTCAATCCATCTACTCTTTATATTTGTGGCTTTGATGCTACATAAAAACAACTATTAGGCATAATCTCTCTTCTCCTTACTATGGGATCTTGCACTCTTAATTTTTTATGTTATGTTATGCATCATGATTTTCCTTATACTATCCTTCTAGGCAATATTTGGAAACATATTTGTTTCACCTGATTCTTAGACATTTCTTTGAAGTATTGATGAAACAGATAGGGTAACAGGCATAGGAGGAATACCTGTTTTAATGTTGGTTGATGAGTTGTTGCGTGCGTATAAATTTTGAATCCATAGCTAGTTGTGAGAGCTTCCTTTTGGCTAGAGGAACTATATGTAATGAAAAGAAAGACCGCCAGAAAATTTAAACAATATATACAGTGAACTGCCTAGCGTGTGCTAGATCTGGGATAGATTTAGGATCCATCGAATCTGTCAGTGATGGTGGTGATGAAGGTGGAGTGGGTGAAGTAGGTGGAGAAGGGCTGATGTCCATGATGAGTTCAATGCAAACCTATTTGGTAGGCAGTTCAGGAAAGCTGATACCACTACAGTCATTATGTTTGTGGGTGGTACATGGGATAACAATATGGCAGCCTTGCTCGTAAAAGCCAAAACCAAAACCCTTCCATACACATCGGTGCAGGAAGGTGTGGGAAAAATGGCGATTGGTAAGTGATTGGAAGTCAATGGAAAATGGGCGAGTTTGTGATGTTGGTTCAGGTGTGTAAGTGGTAGTATCAAGTCCCCCATAGGTGATACTAGTATGAAGGTGAGTGGGACCAAACAAGAGACGTTCGCTTATACGGTGATCATAATGAGGGTGTTGGTGAAGGATTCCATACTCTTGTGGAGTAAGGAATGTGTTGACACTATATAGGTGGTACTCCCCCAGAGTGAGGTGTTGAAAAAAACCTTCCATGGGATCGGTGGTTAGTATGTAGGTAGCTGGAATGGATGATGTGTCAGAGGTCGATGCGGAGGTGGAGTATGCAGATTGGGAAGCTGATGGGTCAGCCGTGGAGGTTGTGGTAGTGGTAGGAATGGAGGAGGTATGTGTGGTTGAGGTATCGACTATACTGGTAAGTGGAGGTGTAGGTGAAGAAGTAATGGTTGCGAAGGTAGACGACTTAATAGGTATGAGCACATCATTGGGTTGGTAAAGCATGTTGCATGTCTTAAAAGATGGGTCAGATGGAATGGTATAGGTGTGTCCTTCGTGTTTAAAATTTATAAAATGATGCAAAGTGGAAGGAACACAACCCATGATGCAAAGCCAAGGTCTACCAAGCAACATGTTATATTGAAATCCCCCCTCTAAAACATAAAATAATTCTAGAACAGTGCGGGGGCCCACGCGAACGTGGAGGATGACGGTGCCTAGTGTAGAGGTGATAGTGTCATTGAATGAATGCAACATGATAGGATGTTTATGCATGTAATTGTTAGGTATGCACCTTTGAGCGAATGCATGGGATGAAATGATGTTAATGCTAGCACCCCCATCAATCATCACATGGTGTACCCGTATGTCATCAATGTGGATAGAGATGAAGAGGGTTGGGTCTGGGTCATCGTTTTGGTGTGGTGTGATCTATTCCTCTAAGAAGATAAGGGAGGCTACTTGGTGAATAGGGTGGGGAAAAGATGAAGGTGGTAATTTAGTGAGAGAGGCTACATGATGGGGTGTGATAATGGAGGCTACGGGTGTAGGGTCATTGGGTAAAACCTCAATATATTAAAGAACTTCCATGAGAGCTTGACGATGGGATTCCGAGGTTTGAATGAGGTCATATAAGGACATCTTGATGGGATATTGGTGTAGTTGTTTGAGCATGGTGCGATGTGTGACGCCGTTAGAAATGGGGTACGTAGGGCCACTGATAGTGATTTTAGGTATGGGTGTAGATGGTATGTTGGGTATAGGATTGGTTGGTGGCTCAATTGCCTTTTCTTTACCTTTATCTTTCTGAGTGCATGTAGTGATGTGTATCATGTTGATTTGAGGGGAGTCATGAAATGGAGAAGGTGTGGGATGAGTGGTGTAATGACATGACAGGAAAAAACCTACTAGAGGAAAAAATCCTTGTGAGGTGAGCTAGGCGCAACGACATTGCGGTGATGGCATGAAAAGTTCTCTGATGTGAAGCATGTTAATATCAAATCTTGGGGGTGGCTTTAGGAGATGTGAGGGTAGAGGTTGTGGTTGTTGAGTGGGTAGTGTAGGAATGGGTGTCGGTGAAGCATGATCCTCATCGAGAAGGTCATCATCATCAAAGTTGGCTTCCAATGGACACAACTGGATAAGGACGGTTTTTAAGGCCTAGCAGTTTTCCACATCGTGCCCTGGCACACGATGGTAGGTGTAAATTTTAGTATTGTAAAACCCTTTTGGCTTGGGTTTGAGGGGGTCATAAGGTCTGAGTGGTGGTAATGTGATGAGAGAAGTCTCAAGGAGGTTGGTTAAAATTTTGTTATAAGACCTTGATAGTGGATCACAATGGGAAGTGAACGTGGGTTTAGGTCTAGGTGTGATTGATTATTGAGGAACATATTTTGGAAGAGGAGGAGTGGGTTGAGCTATGGGTTTGGGTGCTAGCATTGTTTATGGTTTTGGTCATGCTTGTTTAGGTAGGGGTACAGTAGATGGATGGGTAGGAGGGTGTGTGGTTTTTTTGACTACCTTATTATGGGGTAGTGGAGTTTTGTTTTTGGGTCACACCTTCTTGGGTAAAGGTGATATGGGTGTACAAGGTATAGAAGGAAAAGCAGATGGGGGAAGAGGGTGAGTTACCCATGGGGATAATGGAGCTTCTGTGAAGGTAGATGACACAGGGCGTGCTGGGGGTGTGAGAGACAGTGACTAAAGTGTAGTGGGTAGTGAAGCAATAGCTGAGTGTATTAGAGGTATGGGTGGTAAAGATACTGTAGGTGCTGGTGTAAGTCATGTTGGGAATCTGGGGATATTAGAGGTTTGTGAGGGAGGAATGGGTTTTTGTGCTTTTGGTTTATTGATGTGTGGAGGTTGCTTGATCATGTTGGGAAGATGAGATCCTAAGACAGATAGGATAGGTGTAGCTGTGATTGGCGTAGCCAGGGTATGAGTTCTATGGGTTTGGTGCTTCTATTTTGTTTTCAGAGTAGGTGTGGTGTTGTCTTTGGAGGATGTAGCTAAATCCAATTTGATATGTGGATGGGTAAGGATGGTGGTTGGGGTGACCCCTAAGGTGGTAATATGTTTAGTCGAGGCAAATGTTGTAGGTGTGGGTTTGGGTTTAGATGTAGGTTGAGTTATGGGTAAGGGTATGGTTTGAGCTATAACAGGTGTCATGGAAGGAGTTGTGATAGAGGTGGTTGTGTTTGGTTCGATTGGTCAAATTTTTTTTGGGTAGATAGTGGAGGTATTAGTAAGGGACATCTGCATCTATGTTGAGACTGAAAGCAGAAGACACCCCCATAATAAGGCTCTATCCACATAATCTAAGTGATCGGCCAAACATGAGAATGGCACGTCTGTAGGTGGAGTTAATGAGGACCTAATGGAAAATACTATAAAATGTGTCTTAGAGATGGGGAATTGGCTAGCTTCAACTTCCGTGGGTAAGAGAGCCAAAAGTAGGTCTGCAGGATTCTGGGTAGCTGATGGAGAATGCTCACCAAGAGGAAAAGGTATCTCAACTGGGTCTGTGATGGGTGGAGGAGATGATGGGTGCTCCTCTATAGGTGGAGGAATGGATAGGTGCTCTTCTATGGGTGGAGGAGGTAATGGGTGCTCCTCTATAGGTGGAGGAATGGATAGGTGCTCTTCTATGGGTGGAGGAGATAATGGGTGCTCCTCTATAGGTGGAGGAGGTACTGTGGGTATCGGTTCTCTAAGTGGAGAAGCCAAAGGTGAAATGGTTTCAATGTTAGTGGAAGACTCCTCCATAGGTAATGAAGGAGATGAAAGGTGTTCCTCTGTTGGTGAAAGAACATGGGAGATTGGTTCCGATGCATAAGGAGGACTTCGGGATAAAATCTCCTCTATGGAAGGAATATGGGGTATTTGGGAGGTGACAGATGCGTCATTAAAAATAACATGAACCTCACGGGTATGGGTATCATGAGTTGAGGTCTCACTGGTTTGATCAGACGAAGGAGCATGGTTGGGAAATGGTTTCTTGAAGTTACGTAGGTTTTAATTGGTAGGTGCATTAGGATTATCCATAGTTAACTTTCCTTTCTCAAGCATTTCTTGGACAATATTTTTGAAAGTGATGCAGTTTCCATCACTATGACCCTTTACTCGATGATAGTAACAGAAGTCATGTTCCTTATACCATACGGGCATGGGGTGAGTAGGGTCAAAACCAGTGTGTGGTTTTATGGGTGGAAGAGTGACAAATCTGGCTTTGATAAGATTTTCTAAGATAGAAGAGTAAGGTTCCCCAACTGGGGTGTATTTCTACTGCTCTTGTCTAAATTGAAAATTCTAGACGGATGAGAGATTAGATGAGGGGGTAGCCTAATTTGATGGATGAGCTAGGTCGGCCTTAAGTACCACAGTGTTAGTAATGCCCTTAGCCTTTGAATAATTGTTTTGTGGTTTGGAAGAAGAAGAGGTATCATTTGACTTGAATGCCAAATTCTTACTGTGCAATTGGATTTTCTTCTCTTCGATGGCCCAAATCTCTAACTTTTATGCCATAGTGAATGCTTCATCGAATGTTTGGAAGGTTTGGACCTGAAAGGTTAGTGAGATATGTCTAGCACAAGCCCATGTGAAGAGATCGATGAGTTCTATTTTGGCAGTTGGAAGGTGAGTTGATTGATCAAGCTACGCCAGCAAGCGAAAAAATCTGTGATAGATTCGTCCTCATACTGACACGTGGAGTATAGGTCAGTCATGGTAACCTTCTTGATGATATTGATAGAGAAATGATCCAAGAAGGCTTGGGATACCTAATTGAATGAGAATATAGAGTGTCTAGGTAACCCACTATACCAATCTAATGCAGGTCCAGTGAGGGACATGGGAAAGGTTCTTAAAAGTAAGGCATCATCGTGAGTGATCAGATAACACTCATGTTTGAACGACCGTAAATGTTGCTATGGGTCTTCTTTGCTATTGAAATTATTGAATTTGGGCATTTCCCAATGCACGGGGTATGGGTGAATAGGAATAGATGGGTGGATGGGCTTATTACAAATCTCATCGTAGGTGAGGGTGTTGCGGGAGCTAGAAACCGACGCCTCCAATGTTTGCATCTTGTTCAACATCAATTTGATTAGGTCATTGGTAGGTTGTGATGATTGGGTGCCTCCTGTAGCATGAGAGGGTTGGTTTTGGGCATATAATGGGGGTGGCACTCCATTGTATGGTGCTGCCATATAGGTTGATTGGGAAGAAGGTAGTGAAACATGAGGTACGTACCCAGAGTGAATAATGGATGAAATGGGAGGCTGCTGATAGTATGTATATGGAGGTGGAAGGGTCGTGGTAACCCTAGTGGCAATGGGGGCTAATGATTGTGGAATGGAAAGGACCACGTTCTGAAATGGGGTAGAGGTCACTGACAGTAGAGGTGGTAATGTAGCTACGGGTATGTGTGAGACATTAGGGGCAGATGAGGTTGCATTTTGGGTAGTTTTTGAGGGTATTGTGGATGTGGTGGGTGCCACGGAGGTGGTAGATGTAGTAGTCATAGTGGGTATAAGACCTAGCTGCGAGACGACTGGGGGTAAAGTAGATTGCGGGGAGCACAGAGCTAGATGGGGCTTATGCAAGAGTGGGAGCAAGAGTCAGGGGGATAGATACAGAAACATCGTATATCAACTGACTCGAGGCATCTCGAGTGGATGAATGAGAAAGGTAAAACTATAAAATAGTAGGGTTTTGGTCAAGGAGTCGTGAGAACTCCTCATCTCTAGTAGCGATAGTGATAGGTTGGATGGGATCCATGGCTGATGATAAAATGGAATGTGGTGAAGGACTAGAGGCAAGTGGTTGACAACTGACATGAAATACAAGTGCACTTTCTTGTTTTCAGGTCATCACCATGTGAACCAATACCAATCAGGTAGAGCTGCTTCTCTGTAAATGACACAGAAAAAAAGTAGGAACAAGTGAATTTGACAGTAAAAAGTGTATTTGGTACCAAATGTGGGTTGGGAAATGAAACAGGCTAATTGATGCCAGTTAGGGAAAACTAATGCTAGTCATGGGTAACCACTTCCGATCATTGTAGAAAATGGATAGTGAGTGAAAAACAAGGTAGGAGGTCAAATTTGACAGGTATGCAAAATCTGATAAGTTTTACAATGTCAATGGGAATGACGGCAGTGACAGAGACTATGAAAAGTGGAATAAGATGAATAAAATGTCCTTTTAGATAGGTTAACAAAAGGACCTGGAACCGACATCGGTTTGGTATGACCGACGACTGTTAGAGGGTAACTGATGACTATCGCTCGACTAACACCGGTCAGTGTGAAATTGAAACAATGATGACATAATAGTGGTTGTGAATTAAAATCTGATGTAGAATCAAACCCATAATTCTAAGGATGATGATGATATGTCCCAGGCATACTCAGGTGAAGCTGGAATACACCAGCTATGATGAGGAGTGTGCAAAGATGTCACTCTTTGGGTGACCGCACGGTTCAGTCTGAATTCCCCATTTGCATCTTATTTGTTAGGTTTGATGTGGTTTATGGGTATGTGCATATAGTTATCTATTTAATAGGTTACAAGTACGACCACTAATATTAGATAAAAACTAGAGCAAGAAAATACCAACAGTGAATCTCTTTCATCCCAGAAAAAGATTAGAACTTAATCATCTGAGTGGATGCTAGCACCCAAATCAACCATTAGCACCTAGGAGCTTCTTTCATCCTATGGGTTCTTTGTCATGCACATATCCAAGTTCTAGAACCTCTAGTTAGTCTTGACGACACTCTTCCCAGTTTGTCCCAGTTTTTCCTTAGCCCAGATCACTTCCAGATCATTCGAAAATCAGCTAAGTCACTTCCTTTCTCTTTATAGCTTAGGGTTTCATATTGTATATGCTTATTTTTTGCATCTTACTGAGTATTATCATGTGTATGTCATTAGTTATAGTAGTTACTCTAAAATTAAAATTTGAAAAGAATTTAGATTAAATCATTTGGTGAACTCATTCCTTACATGCCCATTATTGAATCTTTCATGGCTTCCTATCCATTTGATTCCATTGTTTCCCCATTGTATATCGAGGTTCAACTTCATAATATCCTTGTTAAGCATGTCCTAGTTGATCTTAGATCTAGTCCTAACATATGCACTCTGTCCTTTCTCCATAAAATAATAATTTTTGTTGCTCATCTCAATCCATCTACTCTTTACATTTGTGGCCTTGATGCTACACCAAAACAACTATTAGGCACAATCTCTCTTCTCCTTACTATGGGATCTTACACTCTTAATATTTTATGTTATGTTATGCATCATGATTTTCCTTATACTATCTTTCTAGGAAATATTTGGAAACATATTTGTTTCACCTGATTCTTAGACATTTCTTTGAAGTATTGACAAAACAGATAGGGTAACATGCATAAGAGGAATACTTGTTTTAATATTGGTTGATGAGTTGTTGTGCACATATGACTTCTAAATCCATAGCTGGTTGTGAGAGCTTCTTTTTGGCTAGGAGGAACTACATGTAATGAAAAGCAAGACCACCAGAAAATTTAAAATATATATGCAATGAACTACCTAGCGTGTGCTAGATCTGATAAGTGTGGTACTTCCTAGATAGCTTCCAGTCCACTTCTTTAAAAAATTTAATGCTGGAAATAAAGTAGATCCTATTGTAATTTGAAATGATTTAGGTATCTCACTTAAAACACAATAAGAAAGATCTAATCTAACAGGCTAGGTTAGAATAGGATCCGAAGGTCAAATAATTGGTTCTGGGTCTCTGTAGGTCTGACAAAAGTCTCAGGTAGATCATAGGTGAATGAGGGTGAGGCAGAATTAGGTGGGTAGGTCATTGTTCAGAGTTATATGGGAAAATACAATAACCGATGCTGGTTCAGGGTGACTGACCACGATTAGATATAACCGGTGTTGATTACTTTGGAGTTCTGGGAATGCCACAGAATGAGTTTTGGGTCTCCTTTGTGATTACATAAAGGATTTTGGTTGGTCAGGATGAGGTATTGGGTGATTTGGGAGGGATTTGGTGAGGTTTTAATGGGTATATGGAGGGGAAATGTTGAAGGAGGTCAATGGGTGGCTACGTGAACAATAGATGACAATATAAGGACGAAATGAAATAAACTAGATAAGTATAATGTTATACTTACTTGGATCATGGTCCTGAACACCTGTGAGTGAGGGATGGAGGTGCTGCTGAGAGGTTGAAGGCTACAGGTGATCAAAAATTGTAGGAGAACTTATACATGGGCTACATGTGCATTCCTCTTTGCTTGGTTAGATCAGATCATTGCTGGGGTGGCTGTGCAGGGGAAAATGCTTAACCTCTTTCCTTGCACACGTTGTCTCACTGGAATTCAATCTCAGAAGATGTGATATCTCTTAAGAAGATCTCAATGTTTCACCAAATTTTTCCAATATTTTCCAACCTCTCAAATAAGATTGTTTTGAGGTTTAAAAGGGTAACCGATGACGGTTTCGGCTTAATCGACAACGGTTATGGGTAACTGGCATCGGTCAACGCGGGATTTCCTAGGTTTACTAAACTAGGGAGATCCTCTTAATTTTCTCGGATCTCTTGTTGTTAACCTATGGATTAGATTGGAAGCTTCTTGTAAGCATGTGGGAATGTGGTTAGAGAGAATGTAGGCATTGATTTTTAGGGTTTGGGTAAGTATTAGTTACTTATGGAAACTTACTAAGAATAGGTCTTAGGTTGAGTTGGCTTGATGAGGTGTCCAAGTGAGGTGTATGTGTGGATATTATTTAAATTAAGATATTTAAATAATAAATATGGTGAGGATAATGAATTAATTAAATTAATATTAGTGGGGTGAAGGAGGCCATGGC
Organism: Taxus chinensis; assembly: GCA_019776745.2. Taxonomy (NCBI): domain Eukaryota; kingdom Viridiplantae; phylum Streptophyta; class Pinopsida; order Cupressales; family Taxaceae; genus Taxus; species Taxus chinensis. The sequence goes on from CM034150.1 coordinate 104,158,462, forward strand.
TAGGTGAGTGTGATGAAGGGTTCTTATTCGTCGAGGGACCAAAGGGGAGTGCGACCTAATTTTAGTGTCTACAATATTATACGTACTCCTTTTTCTACTCCTGCCATAGCACATAATGACCTTGTTACACCTTGTTCCATGGATACTTCTACAGTAGATTCCACATGTCATATGACTAACTCTTATGATATTACCCGTACACATGATGCTAATGAAATTACATAAATTACACATCCTTCTCCTCTTGGGGTACACCCTCATGCTATTTATTTACATGATCAATTCTCTATTGGTACCTATGATACTCCTCCCATTATGTCTCACTCTCGATACTATTTTATTGATCATATGCTTAGTGCTTCAAATATTACATATCTCTTTACACCTCCCTCATCACAAGTTAGGAATTGTATGCTGGTTTTACAATGCTTATTAATCCTTGCAATTTCCAAGATCCTATGTAATTAATTTACTATGGTTTCACATGACCTTATTACATCCATGGGGGAAATCAATTCCCCTCTTCCTGTATTTCTATCTATGGTCATATGGGATAATTCATACTACTTTATTTCTTCTAATCTTCCCAAATTGCACTTATTTCCTCTTATGAGTCTTGTTTCTCTCCCTCCATTACTTGACATTCATAGTGATGAGCCTCTTAGAACTACATATGTTACACATTTTTTGACTCACATACTAATCCTTTAGTTTGCGCTTAGTTTTTCCACTATTGCCAACACACCCAATCTTACGCCTATTTTATTTTATCCTAATGGGTACACTATTATTGCTTAAACACTTCATAGTCATCCAGTTGGGATCTTAGACTCTATAGGATTTTACCCTCACCATTTTGACATTATTATTTGGTAGTTCTTGTGTTTATCAATGTTCTACCTATTATAGTTTTTCCACATGTAAGAAACAATATTACGCCGTATGTTATAATACATGTAATTTCTAATGACATATGCTAATATTATTTAACATATCATGGGACCTTTCCTACTACTCTCATTATATAGATCATCTTGACATCCACATTTGGGGGCATCCTATTTCCCACACATTACACGATGATGCACACTAGTGCTATAGTTCACACTTGAGTGTTGAGGGAGCACTTCATCAATGAATCTCACATCTTCCACTTTTTTTTTACACTATATGCTTTATGCTTGATGATACATATTTTCTAGCATATAATCTCACAAAAAAACTTCATTACTCAACGACATACTCTAGTTCCATGGTTCATACTTGAATTTTGAGGGTCCAATTATTAAATGAACCTAACATCATCTACACTTCACACTCAGTTCTTCATGATACATCTTTCATAATATGTACTCTCAATCACATACAACACACTCATTTCCTAATGATGCACTATTGTTCTACGGTTCATTATTGACTGTTGAGGGGGAATTTATAAAATAACATCATCTCATACACATCTATTGGTGGGAAACGTGGCTCCTTCTTTCTTCACATCCTACACATCAGAACACACCATCACACTCATGCAACATTTGTATATCTTGGTTTCATTTACTCTTGTTAGCTTATTCTACTTACATGTTACACTTTGTTTCCTGTGCTAGTCGGATATTTAGTATATCGTTATCTTTTTCCATATACACATGTGAGTTAATTTGTTATCTTACGGTGAATGCATGAACTTTCACAAATTCATACTAATGTATCCAAACTATAGCACACACAAAATATACTACAAATATCTTGAACTCAAATAAAATAAATTTTCTTCTTTTTTATTCAATAATTAATTACAATGCTTCATAAAAAAGTAAAACAGCCCCAACTCAATTTTTGAAGCAACTCTAACTATCTTTGACTAAATCTAGTCTAGGTGGTGAAATTTACTATTTTTAACATTTTATTAGAACTTGTTATTCTTAGTAAGTTTGCATGCTTATTCATACAGGAAATTTTTTTTCCACACATCTTCTACATGCCTAAATTAGAGTAATTTCCAACTTTCTAATCTAGTATGCATTCAAGAGAATAAAATTAACTAATGCCTAAAATAGGAAAACAAATGATCTACAACTTAAATCCTAATTTTTAGCCCCTATATGGCAGATTTTAGGCCCACAAATGTGCTGAAAATGGCCCCAACCGGTAGGGTGGATTAACCAGTGCATTTTTCTTGTTCAAATAAGTTTTTAAAAGTAAACAAACTCCAAAAAACACCCACATCAAAAGATATGACCATTTCAAGTGTTTGCCAAAAATAGTGCAGCATTCTCTCCTGCTTGAAAAAAATGAAGCTCTTACAAATTTTCTTCTTCAAATTTCTTCCATTTGTCTTTATCTAGCTTCTCAATATCCCACTCTGTGACCCATGTGTTTTTCTCTTGTTCCAATCATTTCCAATGTACCAAATATTTGTTGTATTTTCCATCTCGCATGTTCACTATTTTTTGTCTAAAATTTGATCCACTTCTTCTTTCTTGTTCACCAAAACCTGCTGCCTCCAATCTACTAATTCTTCAAAAACATCCCCTTCTTCACCCTCCCCATGAAAATAATATAATTCTAAAATATTAAAAAACTTGAGAAATATCAAACTCTCCTTGTAATTCTACCTCATAAGCATTATTATTTATCCTTTTCATGATTTTGTAGGGATTAATCTTCTTGTACTTCAGCTTGTTATAGGTTCCTTTTGGAAACCTTTCCTTCTGAAGGTATACCATAACCAACTCACCCACTTGAAATGCCTTTCTCCTTCTGTAAACATCTATTATCTCCTTATACTTATCATTACTATTTTTCATCTTCTTCTGCACGTCTTCCTGTGATTATTGTATATGTTTAAAAAATTCTTCTGCATCATGACTTACACTGCCATCAATTGGTAGTTGCACCAAATATAACAACCCATTTGGATTAATCCTATACACAATATAAAATGGATAATTTCATCTGGATCTATTTATTGAGCTATTATAAGAACACTCAGCTTGTGGTACTGCTAAGTCCCATTGTTTTAGCTTTTCCCCAACTATGCACCTTAATAGGTTTTCCAAACTTCTATTTCCCACCTCTATTTTCCCATCAGTCTGAGGATGATAGGAACTATTGATCTATAGTTTAGTTCCCAAATTTTTCCATAAATTCCTCCAGAAATGACTTAAGAACCTTGTGTCCCTATCTGAAGTAATGGTTTTTGGAACACCATGCAATCAAACAAATTCTCTTAAAAACAAATCGGTTACTCTTGTTGCATCACTAGTTTTCTTACATGAAATAAAATGAATTGTCTGAGAGAACCTATCAAAAACCACAAAAAATGAGTCATTTCTTCATTTTTTTTGGTAATCCAAAAATAAAATCCATACTCAAATCCTTCCATGGTCCTTTGGGAATAGGAAATGGCATATACAACCCTATATTATGTGCATGGCCTTTCGAGACTTGGAAAATTATAAACCTCTCCACATATCTTACCACATCTCTTTTCATCTATAGCCAATAGTATTTCTCTTTTACCAAAGCTATAGTCTTATCATTACCAAATTTTCCAACCAATCCTCTACTATGCAACTCTTTCACTATATTATCTCTCATAGACCTAGCTATAATACATAGTTTTCATCCCTTAAATAGATAACCATCCTATAGAAAGATACTCATCCTGGACATCACCTGTATCGCTTTACAATGGTCTACTTAACCTTTCAATAATATCCTTGAAAAAAGAATCATAAAAAAACAAATCCTTTATTGTTTTAAAACCAACCACCTCATTCTCCATAGTTGTAAATAAATTCACACGCCTATTCGATGCATCCAAAACTTGGTTTTGTTTTCCTAATTTATGCTTTAGAGAAAAAATATAACCCTGCAAAAATGATACCCACTTTGCATTCCTATTGTTCAAATTATTTATTGTATTTACATACTTCTTGGGATATGTGGTTTGTAAATAAAACAAATTCCTCAGGCACTAAGTAATTCCTCCAATGCCTCAGTGCTTAAACAATTGCATAAAATTCCACATCATAAGTAGAGTAGTTCTTCCTTACCCCATTAAATTTCTCACTAAATAAATTTATTGGCTTCTCTCCTTGACTTAGGAAACCACCAATTCCCACGTGTGAGGTGTCACAATCAACCTCAAACACTTTATCAAAATCAGGTAGGGACAAAATAGGTTCTTCTGTCACCTTCTTCTTTAAGAAGTTAAAGCTATCCTCAACTACCTTTTTCCACAAAAACTCCCTTTCTTTTGTGCAATTTGTTATAGGTGGTAAATTACTAATAAATGTTTTAATAAACTTTCTATAAGATGTTTCTAAACCATGAAATTTACTTACTTTTGTTATAATATGTTGATTAGGCCATTCAATAATTGCGTTTGTTTTTTTAAGTCCATGTGTACCCTATCTGATGAAATAATAAAACCCAAAAATACCAAACTCTCTTTCATAAATGCGCACTTCTTCAAATTTTCTTAGAAATTATATTTTCATAGCACTTCAAATATCACCCTCACATGCCTCAAATTTTCTTATTTATTTTTATTGAAAATAAAAATATCATCAAAATAAACCACAACAAACTAACATTATACTCCTACAACACAATGTTCATCAACCTCATAAAAGTGGTAAGTGCATTAGATAACCTGAATGGCATAACCATCCACTCATATAATACATCCCCTGTATTGAATGTTATCTTGCACTCATCTCCTTCTCTTATCCAAATGTTATGGTAACAACTATGAAGATCAATCTTGTTGAAATACCCAGATCCAACAAGAAAATCCATCATACCATCAAGGATATAGGAAACTTATACTTGATTATAATTTTATTGATTTATCTAATATCCATGCACATTATTCATGTTGAATCCTTCTTTGGAGTTAATAAAGACAGAGTTTGACATGGACTCATGCTCTCCCTTACTACAACCTTTCTCACAAGCTTTGTCACTTACTTATTCAATTATGCATGTAATGTCGGGCTCATTTTATAAGTTGTTTGATTTGGGAGTGAAGACCCTAGGATCAAATCAATATGGTGCTGAATATCTCTTTTGGGTGGTAACCCATGTGGTATCTAATCTGGTAGCTCATTACCCTTCTTAAACCATGTAATACATCAAGGGTTAAGATTATTCTCACAATGCAGACCTAGTTTCTTAACCATCTCATTTGAAACCATGTTCTCACAATTACCACAGTCAATAATAACATTACATAACTTTCCTACTGAAGTGCATTTTTTTATGAAAATATTTTTACGTAGCCATGCATCTCCCTTGATCTCATTTCTTGGAGCAATCATCATCCTTTTTATCATAAAATTTTCTCCCACATCTAGTGGAATTTATAGGTCTTGTTCGTCTTCTTCTTGTTTAGCTTCAACAAGATTTACTGTAGGTGGATATGATTTCCTCTTGTCATGTGTATAATAATTCAGGCATTAAAATTCCCTATGCCCCCTTTCACCACATATGTAGCAAAAAAATAGTCTTTGTGGATCCTCCCATCCTCTGCCGATAGCATATCCTCTACCCCTAGGAAATCCTCTACCTCTTTGCTGATTTGGGAGATCTTCTCTTATATCTTCTTGCTTTTCCACTACAAGAGGATATTATCCTCTACCTTGAATGAAACTAGCTCATCCCCAAAAGTAGGATGAGGCCCCCCTATTCACCCCAGGTGATCTCCTAAAAATTTGATGGTTTTGTTTTTCTTCGGCTTTTAAAGCTAGTTGATAGGCATCCTCCATATTCTTGATCTTGTGCATGCTTAGCTCATCTTGAATAGAAAATTTTAATCCATTTACATACCTTCAAGCCAATTTTTCCTCAGTTTCATCATTCTCTACATGAATGGAAAAATTGTAAAACTCATATGTGAATTCTTGGATGGTTTTTAAGTTATGTCTAAGATTCTAAAACCTCCCGTAAAGGGTTTGTGCATAATCTACAGTGAGAAATCTATCTTTTAGCTTCTTCTCCATATTACTCTAAGTCATAATCCTTTCTTTCTCCTTTCTTGAATGCCCCTTTTGTAGGTGTTGCCACCATAACATAGCATGAACTTTTAATTTTTTTCATGCAAACTTTACCTTCTTTTCCTCTGACATAGCCTTCCATTAAAAAAAACTCCCATGCTAGTCAACCAATTTATTAACTCCTCTTGTTTTAGGCTACCTCTGTATTCTAAAACATTAACTCTTATCCCATCGTTATTTCCTTCTAATACTCAAAAAATTATTTCTCTAAAAGCTAAGGGTGGTGCTTTTGCTTCCTCATTTTCAAAAACTTCTTCTTCAATTGTTTTATCTCCACGGTGGTTTCCTCTCTAGGCTATAACTACAACAAGCTTATAAACTTACCTTTGCAGATCCTACATGTTTCTATTCATCTAGGAAATACCACCCCCTATTCCTCTTCCTCTTCCTGCCATTGTTTTTTTCTCCTCTGAGACTCCAACTTTCTCTGATACCAGATAATGTAGCCAAACTATAACACACTCAATATATTGTAAATATCTTGAACTCAAAGAAAATAAATATTCTTCTTTTTTAGTCAATTATGAATTAAAATGATTCATAAATAATGAAAACAACCCCCAACTTGATTTTCCAAGCAAACTCTTATTATCTTTGACTAAATATACTCTAGGTGGGGAAATTTACTATTTTTAGCAGTTTACTAAATCCTGTTATTATTAGTAAGTTCGCATGCTTATTCGTACGGGCATGAAAATTTCCATGCATATTCTACATGCCTAAATTAGAGGAATTGCCAACTTTCTAATCTACTATGCATTCAAGAGACTAAATTTAAGTAATGCCCTAAAATAGAAAAAAACTAAACTACAACTTATATCCTAAGTTTCAAACCCCAGATAGCAGATTTCAGGCCCAAAAATATGCCTAAAATGAATCTAACTGGTAGGGAGGGTTAATTGGTGCGTTCATCCCATCTAAACAAGTGCCTTAAAAAAAACAGACTCAAAAAGACACTTGGATCAAAAGATATGACAATTTCAAGTTTTTGCTAAAAATATTGCATCACATACACGTTGCATGATGCTTGACACTACTCTTTACCAGTCCCTTCAAGGATCATGGGGGAATATACCTTTCCTACTCTCATACTATACACACTATATGTTCTATTGTTGCATTATTTACTTATTCTTGTTACAATCACTTATTTTAACTATTATATATATGCTTTGACATACTAATTATCTTTCTAACATGCTAATAGGTTCTTCATGTGTAGTATTTTCCTAGTAGGATCCATACAACTATGGTTATTTGTCCCTCTTTGTTTTCTTATTTTCCATTATTTTTGGGCTATGTCCTATGTCTTGCTTGTTCATTGTCTACTTTTGGCCACTTTTTCCTTGATTGTCTTGTGGCATTGTGAGTGATCTCCCATGTATGAAACCTGATTTTTGTGGTCCATCTTGTCTTCCCAATTGATTTTTACATTACCTTCCATTTCATGCTAGCTATTATTATAAATGACAGTTTTTTCCCATTCCATCTTGTTTACATGTCCCTTGGTTTCTACCATGAACATTTCGTACCCCTTGTAGGTATCCACTTTAGATATGTATTGGGTCCTCTCCTTTGTGCTGCATTCTCCTATATTTGTCACATGCACCCCAAATGAGGGGAGAATCTGTTGGGTGAACAAATAACCCCTATTGTAGCTCAGAGCTACAGATCAACACAACATAGTACAAAGTTGGCACATGGATATAATTATAAAAAGGTCAAGAATATGACTTGGACCTAAAACACATAGTAGACACTACCACCCAGTCCTAGATAGTAGTGGTGGGTATTTTTTTCCTCCCCTAAGCACTTGTGTTCTGGGGGAAAAAATAATCAATTTATCATTTTATCACAATCTCTAGCATTTTACAACATAATTCTCCAATAGCAGACACTTGCCTCCAGTTTTAGAATACATTATATTAGTTACAAAATGAAAAACATGAAAAAATTAGGGGCGTACCATCTATAGTGGTGCTTATTCGGGAAGCTTCATGGATGGAGATAAAACACAAACCTCTCTCCCCAAAACTCTTCTATTTACATAAGATCTCCTAAAAAACTTGCTATTAACATGAGATCACCTAAAAACATCACTCTTGGCATTAGATCACCAAAAAAATTTTCTCTTGGCATGAGATAGCCCAAAAACCTCACCATCAACAATAAGGCATCCAAATCTAGCAGAATATCTAAAGCACAAAACGACAAATTTCTATCATTTAGTCTCTTATACACTAGGTGCACACTTTCCTTTTACTTTTACACACTTTTACTTTTACACATATTACTATGATTTTTCATATACAAAAATTTGACTTCTTTCTTTCTCTTCTTTTGTTAGGCCATCCTTATGTGCAACAAGAAGTAGTTTACATCAGAAAGAAAAAGCTCTAGAATTAGTTTATTATGCACACACTTAACCCTAGGGTATATCTCCCATTTATAGTATCCACACTTCACATTTGGATCACTTCACGATTCCTTTGTCCACTTGGCACACTATCGATTGCACTCTCTATTATAGGGTACACATCTTCTATCTACTTTATGTTATTGAGTATTCACTCAACAACATAAATTGGGGGGAAATGTAGACATAAAATCTATGCACTTGGGTACATTTATAGGTCCTAAAGAATACTAATCTACACATGATTTCTAAGTAATAAAACTAGTGGTTGGCAACACCTTTTAGCCTTTTTACTTTATATTTTGTATTCTTTCTATTTGTACACATCTTCTAGCCCTGTTGCAACTAGAATTATTTATCTTTTATGGCCTCAAAAACTAGCGCCCAATTAGGAAACAGGTGCTTAGATGCTCCAGTCCTTTCTGGGTGCTCTTGACCCTCTCTCTCTCTCCTTTTCTTATCCTTTTTGATATATTTTACTTCTTGGGCATCTTTTAATACTCTCGTTTGGCCTTTAAATTTTCAATTAAGAAATTAAAACAAGGGAATCACACACACACACACACACAAACACACACACACACACACACACACACACACACACACACACACACACACACACACACACAAACACACAGTTATTCCTCTCAAATAAAGGGCCAAACACTAAGCATTATCTATTATTACCTAATCTTTCATGCAAAGGCATGAGAGAATATCAAAGGGATACAACTATAAAATCCATAAAAAGGGACAAGGGATACATCACTCTGTATACACAACATAGGAGGGGAATTTAATTCTATTTCATCTCTCACATTTGCATACTCGGAGCTATCTAGATCTAGCCCACTATCATAGTGTAACTTGCACAAGAGCAACCTAGGGAATCATTACAAACAAATACACAATGAACTACATGGAGTCTGGGCTGTAGTGCAACACTTGCTTATAAGATCAATCTTCGAGAAACAATCCAGATCAGTCTGAATCCCCATTTTGTATATTATTCATTAGGTTTGATGTGGTTTTTTGGTATGTGCAGCTAGTTATCTATTTTGTACATTACAATTGTGACCGACAATATTGGAGAAAAACTAGATCAATAAAAAAGTACCAACATTGAATCTCTTCTAGCCCAAAAAAGATCAATACCCGAGCATCTGAGTGAATCATAACACCTAGATAAATCTCTAGCACCTAGGCCCTTTTGTCTTCTAGTGGGTGCTTCTGTTTTGTACATCTATGAGTTTAAGAACTTCTAGTTAGTCTTTATGACAATAGTCCTAGTCTGTTCTAGTAGTTCCTCAGTCTAGATCACGCATAAATCAGCTAAGTCACCCCCTCTCTCTATTGTTTAGGGTTTCATTTTGTAGATCATTATTGCTTGTGTCTTACTATGTATTATCACTTGTATATCATTAGTTATAGTTTTTACTCTGAAAGTAAAATTTTAATATAATTTAGATTAAATCAGTAGTGTATGGAGGCAGACCTAAAGGTCTTAGAATCTACAATCCTATAAAATGAGAATTTATAGAAAATAGGAAAGTAAAAATATTAGAAAACCCTTTTTGTTCATCATCTTCTTCTTTTGTTTCTATTATTCATGATGAATCTAATGAAGTAGAAAATAGCAATAATGATATTGATAATGATGATAGTGATGATGTTAATAATTATCCTATAGTTGAAAAGAGTTTTTTTCATGTTTCCTCCTTAAATAAAATACCTAAATGGGTTGAGTCCATTCTTTAAGACTCTAATCCTGAAAAACTTCTTAAAATGACTAGAATCCATCATACATATCATGCCTTAATGATGTTATATGATCCGAAAAACCAATCTTTTAAAGAGGATTATCATAATGAAAGATGGATAAAATCTATGAAATTTGAATTCCTTAATAAAAAATCAGACTTGATATCTTTTCCCTTCTCTTGAAAAATGAATTATAGTTGGCTCTAGATGGTTTTACAAAATCAAATATAAATCTGATGGAAGTATTGATAAGATTAAATCCAATTTGGTAGCTCAATTGTTTACTCATAAACCTGACATCAACTACGTAAAAAACTTTGCGCCATTTGAAAAAATGATCATAGTGAGGATCCTTATTGCCTTAACTTCTCAATATGGTTGGGAAATTCACTAGATGAATGTTAAAAACTCATTCCTGAATGGTGACTTAAAAGATGAAATATATATGACTCAACCAAAAGGTTTTGAGGAACTTGGAAAAAAATTTGTGTTTAGGTTAAAAAATCTCTATATGGTCTAAAACAAGCTCATGGAACTTGGTTTGCTAAAATAAATAGTTATTTTATGAAGGTGGTTTTGTTAAATTCTCTTTTGATAATGATTTTTTTGTAAAAAATGAAGAAAATCATATTTCTCTCATTGTATTGTATTTGGATGATTAACTCATTATTAGTAATTCTAATAGTTTAATTTTCAAAATTAAATCTAAATTGAAACAATAATTTGAAATGACTGATTTATGACTATTGCATAATTTCTTAGGCATGTATATTTTTCAAGATAAAGTTTTTATTGTTGTATCTCAACCACACTATGCTATGAATTTTTTTAAAATTTTCAATATGATAAATTGTAAACCTATTGTTATTCCTATAGAAGTTGGATGTAAACATGATCCTAAACCTACATGTGAGAAAAGATAATCCTACTCTTTATAGGTAACTTGTCGGTAGTTTTATTTATCTTATTATTACTAGACTTGAAATTGTGTATGTAGTAAATATTGCATCCAAATTATGCATGAGCCATATTAGGATCAAGTTACGTTATCCAAAATATTATTGAGATATATAAAAGGAATTGTAAACACCTAAAACTAGCATCACTAATTCCTATATCCACATTCGCTAGCCCCTCAAAATTATCACATCACTATCATACTATCCAATAAAAACTTCTCCTAAGTCTTATTTCTCCCTCATCATATTTACTCCCTGTAAATATAATTCTACAGCTGTAAAATCCTATTTTACCCCTTCCTAAACCACCCAAACCACTTACATACCCAAATCAAATGAAAACAAAAAAATCAATAAGTTATTAACCATTTCACAACCTCCCTAAACCGCATAACCTATTTACAACACACACCCTTTGTCAAAACAAAACAAAAACTTGATTTGGGTAATAGATTCAACCTTTTCCCCATAAAACTCAAATCACCAGTGATTCTCCCAGGTCAGAAACGACCCTATATAAATGTGTTTCAAGCCTCCATTTGGGGTTAGCTTGGAGCTTGTAACTTAGACAATAAATTTCTATAGTTTTCTTCATGCTTCTCAATCTTCAAGACTTTACATTGCATTTCCTTTGTATCATAGTCCTATCATAGAGTCAAAGATCATCCCAAGATCTTTCAAGACATCAATAATCTCTTCTTTAACCTTTTAACTTAATTAATACGTCCAAGAATCAACTCAACTATCTTCTTACATTACAATCTCCCTTTCTCAGATAATATCATTCTCTCAGTTTCATTTATCAACTTAACCAAGGTAAGTGCCTTTCCTTTTGCATTATTTTCAATATTTAATCGACATTATCACGTTTATTGCTGGCTTGCATATTTCTTCAGTAATCTTCGGTGATTCTCCTAATCACTGACGATCTGCCTCAGTCTTCATCGATCGGCTTCAATAACCGGCTATTCCTATCTGTTAGATCATTTAATCCCTAAGATTACTTTTTAGATATTCATATCCCATCACTTATTACCACTCTACCTTTGCAGTGTTCTTTCAAGTCGTATCAAGCTCCTTTGAGCCATCTCTAACACTATATCAGTTATCTAAATAAAATCTATTATCCCGCTTTCTTTTGTGAGTGTACAACCATCAATGTCCTTTCTCCTTAGAGCCATTTTTTGATCCCTAAACTCCCTTTGGATCAGGTATCACCATCAAACCATCATAGAGCCATGGAATGCATCAATCCCTTTTCCTTTGCATTTTTGGTCATATAATCTATTTTATCATTTTATGTGATCATTATCAGATTAATTTATTGAATGTGGATTGAAATACTTGCAAGAAAGTCCATTGACTTCCAGGGACTAGCCTTTTCTAGTAAATATGCCATACATCTATCTAATCCCATCTTGGTCTAAGTGTCTTAAGGTCTTTGCATTTTAGGTGACCTATCCCCTTAGAAGAAAGTAGTTGTGCACCCGTTCGGATATTTTTACATCAAATCAACCATCAACATCAACATCAATCATCATGGGTATCGGTAGACCCTACTTTCCTATGAGGTCAATATATTTTCTTGTTTAAATTCATTAACTTAAAGTTGAAAATTAAAAAATATTTGGTACATTCTAACAAACCTATTCGGAAAATGTACCTTTTTCTTTCATTTCAAATTAATTAAATTTCATCACTAGGTTCTCTTTTTTTACAATTGCTAATGATCCAGTCGAATCACTAACGATCCGTATGAATCTTTGGCAATCCCTATGGATTGTATTTAATTTCTTAGCTGGTTAACATCTAACATCCATTTTTTTCTATCCTATCTTCTGTTTTCCATCTAACTCTTGTAGTTTGTTGCTTTGAGAGCCTTTTGCTTTCTACACTATTGTTGTGCTAAAAAAATATTAAAATCAAATATCTAAACATTAAAAAGGAAGTGTTTTATAGGTGAATCCTCTTCTGTTCTTTTTATTTTTAAGAATTTCATTTTTCTTGTTGTTCTCAACGAAAGCAATCTTTCTTTTAGGCTTGAAATTAACCTCTCATACATGTTGGTTACATAATTTAATTAGGAGGTCAGCCTATTGCAATTACTTAATCTCCCTCTCAGCCTCTTCCTCCACATCTAAATTATAATCAACATAATAAAAACTTATGGCTACTTGAATTTTCTATTGCATTTTTAGATCTCTTAGGGTTTTTCTTCTTTATCATTATCAGTCCATTATTCTTTAATATGAACCAATACTCCTCATATACATATCCTCTTATCAGTTATATATCATTATTATAACCATCTTCGGTTTCTTCATCCACTCTCCTTACAACCTTTCACCCCAATCAATATCAAAACATCTCCTACATAGGATATAATCCTTCTCAATCTCATCAAAATATCGTGTCTCACTCAACTTCATTTAGCTCTAGCATGGTCCCAAATCCATATATGACCTTTGTTCCCTATGGAACCTCTACCTTTTATCCAACCATACAAAGATACAAAAATTCCATCCAACAACCCTACAAACACCCTTAAAGTCTAGATTACTTCCAAACTATCACTCCTCAGCCCATGGTAAGTGTATCCTCTCAATATATCCTTAGCGCATCCCCTCCTTCATCGCAATCTCATCATATTTTTAACATCCCCCATATTTTACCCAATCAACCTATCTCAACTTTAATACCTATCTCAATACCTTAGACATCGCAAGTTCATACACACATCCCTACTTAGGCCCAATAAACCTGTATCATCTAACAACAGAAACATATCCAACATCTCTACATGTCACTTAACATCCCTTTATCACAACCTACTTTGTAATCAATATGTTCTCAGGATACCCCTTATTAACCCCCACTTCAATCTCATATATAACAGAAACATCATACTCTTTATCATTTTCAATCAAATAAATTATATTCTCATCCAACTTTACATGTTAATTCCCTCACGTTTAACCCTAAAAACTATCCCATGTAAGCTTTATTGAACATATTAGATGATTTGGAAGTTGTTAAAATGGGATCTAAACACATCATCACTTATGATTAGGTTTGTAATAAACCCATCCATCCATCGGTACCGTACAAGCGTTATCCTCCATATTGGGAATTTCCTGAATTCACCATGTTCCATGGCTAGGAGGGTCTTCACCAAAACCTATTATCCTTTAGACAATTGTTTTATCTCATCATCTGTAATCAAGGTCTCATGCTTAAAACTTTTCCTATGTCAATAGTAAGTTCTACCTTAGATTGGTACAACTCCTTCCCTCGACAATATTTATTATCTTTCAGGTACCTAGGCTTATTGTTTCTCAAACACTTCTCTATCAAAGTCACTCATAAACTAACCATTTATGACCTATCTACCATCAAAAAATATTAAAACAAATACATTTTCAACTTTGTCACTAGATGGCAAAGCATTATAAATCAATTAATCTTCTCATTCCCTCAATCAAAATTGATTGAGTTGCTTTCACGATCATTTTCCCATCACATCTCATCTACCACCCAGATCCACATGTTCTGTACTTTGATTAAGCATTCACCATAGCCAGAAAATTAGAAGTCCAATCCCTTGAAGAAGACCATATCGATTCTCAATCTACACATCTCTTATATGATTCCCCTATATTTTTTTGCTAATTAAATGATACCACCGTACATGTCTCCATTTCTTATCTTTCAGATTAAACACCCTTGATAGAGTTAGTTCATATAGATATTTCACACCCTTCGATTCGAATCATCAAAACCATCATGCAAGATCTTCCCCATAAGAAGGCCCCTTCGTCGCTAATGTTTCCCCTAGAAGACTTAGAATCCTTGGATCTTCCTGTCAACAGTCCTCAAGCATTGATGTCACCTTCACCTACTATCCAATCACCAATGACCCCCTTATAAACCTTATACTAGACCTCAAAGAATAATACAAAGGAGGAACCTATAACCAAATACCTCAAAATCCAACCATATTTTGAACCAATTAAATAATTGGGTGGCTCACATAAGTGTTTGGAGATAACATCTCCTTCATCTAAATCAGACCCAACCCTATCCCTGGATCCTCACTCTTCATCTAGTTTGGAACCTTTTCCTGGATCAAACACTATACAATCAAATCATGTCACATCCACAACTTCATCCTCATCATATGTCATGACACCCTATCCTATATCTAAAAAAAAATTATAAGATCAAAACACACATCATCTAGGGTCTCAACCTTACCATCCATTTTGGTACCCCATCCTTTATCACAATATAAATTTATCACATCTATAGTCCCACCTTCACCATCTATTTTGGGACCCCATCCTTTATCTCAATATCATATTACACAGAGAAACCCTATCTCATCCCTAAACTCTCCCCTTCGTCTATTTTAGGACCTCATCCACCATCAAATTTTATCAATCCTACATCTTATCCCATCCTTGGGTTGCATCCTATTTCTCATCAACCTCAAAAATTCCCTATGATATTCCAACACCATGCGGCATCTACTAATCCACCGACATCTAAAAATAAGGTATGTCATACCAAGCGTTCTCATAAATCAACATCAAAGTCAACATCCATTAATAAAAATCCTCTAAAAGGTACATACATTGACATCCTCAAGAGGCTCATGCAAGATTCTATTATCACATTACCACCCATCAAAAAACCCAATCAACATACCCAAAATCCCTCCTGATACAATCAAGATAAAACATGTGCTGACCATCGAAGCCCAGGGCATAACACAGAGAGTTGTAAAGTGCTTAAATATATAATTCAATGAATCTTCCTTGTCAATTATCTTCTCCCAGAAGACCATCTAATCCATCATTAGTACCATCTACACCTCCACCCTTGTCAGTTTCCTCAATAACATCTATAAGATGAAGGGAGCATCCACAATCTCATATTATTAAACCTTTTTCAAACATGTCTTCAACACCTTCCATTGAAGGTATTTCAATCTCATTAATGTCCACACCTTCCATTGAAGGTCTCTCAGTCTAATAAACATCTACACCCAAGTCACTGATAGTATCCTCATCGCCATCTATAGGACAAGGGGGTCATCCTCAATTAGATATTGGAAAACCTTCCTCATACATCTTCTCATCACCTTCTATTGGAGGTAATTCATCTCAAATCAGTACAGTTCACCCACTTACATAGCATAGAAATCGTCACACACGAATAAAAGGAAAACCAAAAAAAAAATCTCCCCATCCTCATTAATCATCCTCTCTTTTCTCATATAGATTTTCAACAAATCCTAAGTCAAATGTTTCACAGCCTCCCTTGTTTACCATATACTCAATCTATCAAAATCGAATATTTCATCATCCTAGGATGAAAAACATTGTTCCTTTCAGTGCATGTTATCTCTATCCATATCGTCATGCTAGGGGGTCTCCTCTCTACTAAAAATTTGAAATTTTATCTTGCACACTTCCCCCTAGTGCATCTTTACTGCTCCTATCCTTTAAATTCAATTCCATATATCCTTATAATATAAAGAGTAAATGTAGAAGTATTACCCTAACTAGATTGGTCCATATAGTATGGGTCGGGAGTGTATCATCTATCCTCCCTTGATGGTGCACTTGAAAAGGAACCTATGAATGCCTTGGACTTGCAACCTTTCTACTATTAACATTTTGACCATCATGATAGTGGTCACATCAAATGTCTTCTTTCACCACTATCCAGTCATGTTATCATTGTAATGATTTGAAAGTATGTGGTCTTCCATCACTATCCTTAAACACCTTAAAGATGAGCACCAGGGCTCTGTTCTTCACATATTTCATATGGTCCTTTATAGGAACCCCACAATCATTATACTCATCCACCTTGTTTATCAACAGAAGACATGTCATGGGGCACACATGTGTATTTTGTGCAAACTTATTTTCCCCTCCTCAAAATTGTCTATTATCATTTGGCCCTCAACTCAAATAATGTCAGAAATATCTAAGGATGCATCCTATCAAAATAAATATACTGGTCCCTCAAAGGACAAGTATTCATAAATAAAATTCATATTATATAAAAAAATGTAGATTGATCCCTCGAAGGATAGCTATGTGTTAAAATCATAGACCAATCCCTCAAAGGATGACTATCAAAAATCAAAATTCAATAGGTCAAATATTGTAGAAAAATCCCTTGAAGGATGGCTACCCATGCAAAAAGGTGTCCCACATTAACCAACCTTCAATAATTCAAATACCAAAAGCATCCTAGGGAAGCTTCCCACATTGATCAAATTTCCCATTAGAAGAAAACTTCCCACATCGATCAATTTGCCTCAAAAATAAAAATTAAAAGCTAGGGAATTTCCCTATGAAGCCATTAAAAGGAGAACCTAATCTCCCACAAAAACTACATATGTTAACCCTTCCCATTTTATATGAAGGTATAAATTTCACATCCATCCTTATCGAAGATCATATGTGTGACTACCTATTGATAGTCATGTGTTATAAAATTTTTTATAAGGCCAAAGAGTGCAAGTGCCTTCACCATATGTATTCCCATCATATATGCATCAAATCCAGTATAAAAACAATCGGTCCATGTTTCATTCTTGACCATGGTTAAAACATACACAAAAATCACTTTAAAATCAATATCAAATAACACATCATATCAAAAACATAGATTTAACAGATGTAAGCCTTGCCACATTGACATCAATCAATATCTATCATCATATCACCATATTTCAATATCCACATCTCAGCATTACATTGTTGTATCAAAAACATCATGTATGCTTAGTAAAAATGACATTCGTCAACCAACTACTTCCTCGAGCACACCCCCTTATCACTATCAAGACCCCTATCTAATCCTCTATCAAGATCTCATATCATTTTATAAAGGACATGAAACCTTTGGTTACCCTATCACTTGACTTCCTATCCTTGTAATACCACCTTTGTGGCAACATCGATTCCAGTCTCTAGACATTGTCAGCCCATTATCTTTCTGTCATTAAATTCATATTGCTATAGGACATGAACCCTTTGGTTCCCCTATCACTTTCCTTCCTAGCCTTGTAAGAAAAACTTTGTGGAAACATCAATTTTGGTCCCTTGACCTCATTAAACCATCATATAGCCATAATTAAATTCATATTTCTATAGAACATGAACCCTTTGGTTCCCCTATCAATTGACTTCCCAATATTGTAAGCCCAACTTTGTGGCAACATCAATTTTTGGTCGTTTGACCTCATCAAAACATCCTTTTTATTTTCCCTAAACATTGTTAAGTCAAACATATATAGTAAACGATCCCGTTGGTTCCCCTATCACTTTATTTTATAACGTTACCCATTCATGTCTCTATACCTTGTCTTGGGGCATCATCTCTCATCATCCTATCCTTACATCATTCATCCATCTATCTCTTCCAAAATTGTGATCCATTCCCTTTTTGGTCATAAATCCCTAGTTTGAGGGGGAGCACCTGATCATATAATTATGTGTATTTCATGTTTGTAGATCAAGAATTTCCATGCTTGTTACATGTCTAAGTTAATGCACCAAACTAAACAAAAAACCCTGAAAAACTCAAATAAAGTCGATACCTGATTAATGAGATAATATTTGAAGGTGTAGATGAAAAGAAAGCCTGGTGAAATTAAGACAGGTGCACACGAGAAATCATATGGAGTAGATCCAAGAAACTTGTGATGCACGAATTACTTGATAGAAAAAGATGACGTTAAAAGATATAAGGTGAACTACCCAGAAAGCGGGTCCGAGAAGCGATGAGCTTCCTCGGTGGATGTCAGTTCACGTTTTCAATCAAGAGTAAAGACATAAATGATGAAATATGTAAATAAATATTTGGATATTCTAATTAAAAATAGTAGACAGAATGTAAAATCCACAACAAAAACTAGAAGAAAGAAGGAAACTGTAAAAAAAAGCTGAACTTGTGTTACCTGAATTCTATACCTATCTGCAAACTGGTCAGCATCGATCAGATGGTGATCAGTGTTGATTGATGATAATCAGTACCGATTGGACTAGGTCAGCATCGATCGAGGGAAAATTATGAGAAACTTGATTTCTGGTTGATGTTGACCGGATCATGGAAACTTGCAGGAGCTGCAAAGATGTGGACTGAGTTCTGCCTTGGCTAAATAGAGAAATGGAATCTCTAAGAGGTTGAAGAACCTTCATGATATTAACGCTGCGAGGGAAGAGTGATGATACATCTCTCAGGGATTAATCTGGATAGAATGCTATTTGTCTTGATTGACAATTCAAAGGCTCTAGGCTCAAGCTTTTCACTATTTCGTCTATCTCTCTATCTCTACCGTCTAACCAGAACTGAGTTTAGGTCATGTATTTATATTCAGTGTCATTCAAAAAAATTAGCACCGATCGAGAAATGGTCGGTGCCGATCAGGGAATAGATTCCCAAAGTGGCGAAAAGGGATGAGTTGTGAGGATCAGAATATTATCCCTCTGACTCAAATACGGGAAGAATCTCACTGCATGGTTCCAAGAGAGGAGAAATAGGTGGGATAGATGGATAATAATAACATGGGAGGTTGGGAAGTGATATGGGGTAAATAAGTAGAAATGGAATAAATGTAGAAGATAGAATTACATGGTTAATATTTTAATTACCTATAGGTGAAATATAATGGGGTGGAACAAACTTAGGATAGACATTTAAATTAGATATTTAATTAATACCCTAAGAGAATTAGTGATACAAAATTACACCGGATTATCTGAAAATAGAATAGGTAAGCAACCACAGGGGACACTAAATTGAGTAACCAATTTTAGGTGTCTACATTTGCCCCTTTTTGTCGAGTATCTTGTGATAAGCAATGCTACGAGACAAAAACAAGGAGTTGGAAGAAAAGGAAGAATATTGATGATGTGCTCCCCCTCAAACTAGGGATGGGGTGGCCCCAAAAAAGCCAACTGATCTCGAGTTTGAAAAAGGTAGATGAAAAAGAATAGAAGAAAGGATGCCCTAGTGAGACGTTTGGAGTAGATTGGATCATTGATGATACACGTAAAAAACAAAAAAGGCAGCGACCTAAGGAAATCACATTAGTAGGGTAGACTAGATAGTCTTCGTATGAGATGACGTTAGTGGCTACAGACTTTTGAGTTAAAGGTGACTGCAAGATCGTAACAACCAAAGAGTGACACATTGGTAGGGACAACTAGACGACCTTCGAACGAGACGACATTAGTACCTACAGACCCACTATCTCTAGGTTGCAAAACACATGAGTTACCCATGTACAGGGAAAAACTCGGAATGGGTGATAACACCAAAAATATGCACCAAAAGGTGGAAATAAGGTCATAACAACGATAAGATAAACAAGCCAAGCATCAATGCTTAGACAAGCAAGATGAAACGATGGCCTTGAGAGGAGAGCCACCGTGGAAATCGACATATGGCCACTATAGTGAACTTTCTAATAGAAATGTTTCCATACTAGCCGGAACAAGTGTGCTATGGGTGGCACATGTAAAAGAAATAATGATGAGATGCCCCAAGCAGGGAACGACAAGCAAAGCCATGCTACAAGCGACACCCGTGTGGGGAAACGTAAGGTGACAAGGTACAAGTACCTGAAATAAAGGCTCAATGATGGCAACAATGTGTTACGGTTGACACATGCACAAGACAAGATAATTAGATGAGAATGAAGTGTGTCCTGGTGTGATGAGATGGGAAAATATATCAAAATATAACCGATCGACACCAATGGGCTCTAATCGGCGTTGACTCATACCTAATTGATGTCGACCATAAGAATCAATGCCAACCAAAATAATTAGTGCCAAACACTCCAAAAACCTATAAATATAGAAAAGGTGAATGGTAATGATTCATTTTTACTGTGACAATTGATTTAAAAAAGTCAAAAATTGAATTTGCGCAACATGGAAGCTTTTGGGAGCGGTCAGAAGAGGAAGAGGACGCGGCCAGGGGTAAGTTGTCCTCCCCTAGCTTTGTACTTTTGTGTAATTTCATGTTTTGTGTAGTAGGAGGCAAGAGGGTTTTTTAACACTCTACCTCGCAGTCGGCGTTGATTGAGAAAATCAGCACCGACTATCATGTGATCGACATCGATTGTAATATAATCGGTGTCGACCGTAAAGAAAACAACGGAAATGGAAAATAGTCGGCGTCGATGGGAAAGATGAGACATTTGAAATCTTTTGAGAAATATTTTAATGAAATTTTAATGATGTTGATTTTGATAAATTCGAAACTAATGACGAAGTTTGATGTGATGTAGGCACAAAAGGTCCTACACATACTAGATGCTATTCCCGAGCTACTGGAGACTATACTTCTAGATGTGACAGATGTCAATTGGTGCCATCTGGAGTTAGCCAGACTAGGGGGTTTCCATTATTATCAATGGGTGCCCCGAGACGTGGAGCTCATGCAAGCATTGGTGCAGCGGTGGGATAGCTAGACCTGTACATTTTGGTTTCAGACGGGTGAGATGACCATCACCCATGAGGAAATCTATAGGATCCTGTGGTTGCCAATTACAGGGGACCTGATAGAGATTACTCCCTGAGAACAGTAGAGGAGGGCCCTGGTACGGTTAAATGGGGACAGGGCAGATGATGCAGAGATAGTGTTCGGGGCTATGAGGATAGCCTCACAGTACCGACAAGATGACCACACGAGTAGATTGATAGCCATGATCTAGATGGCTATCTCATATTATGCACTATCAGATTTTGGAGGTGGACAGTTCCCATTACTCCTGCTTGATTGTGTCTGTGACATCTTATAGTTCATGCAGGTGTTTTCATTTACTGACACGTTACTGGCACAAATATATCATGAGCTGTGGATGTATACCACAGGTAGACGAACTAGGATAGATGTCAGTTTTGTACTCCATTATTGGGCTTACGAGCACATATCAGTGATTAGACCATCCAGACTTCCATGGATGCTAGGAGCATAGGAAACCCTTGATTATGGATTTCGATGATGGTGGGCAGACATGGCCCCTAGAGATACAGGGAGATCATCAGATTGGTATGCCTAGATATTCAAGACTCTAACACTAGCACAGGTCATATGGAGGCCATATAGGGCCTACCTTACAAGGGCTTAACATGACGCCCACCTAGTGGAGTTGAGACACATCAAAGTAGTCAAGGGCCACAGGCCAGATATTTTAGAGTGGGTCTCATTTTTATGGGTGATGAGATAGTTTGGATTGATACAGATCATTTTGACTGTATATGTGTCATATAAACCAAATAGCAGGGAGATAGATCTGCTGATACTGGTCCCAGCATATCCAATCAGGGAGGCCCTACCTCCCATAGATGATGATGATGATGTAGGAGTAGATGAGGGCTATGAGCTGCGGTATCACGATGATCTACCGTGACATCTCACAGCTTTTGCGGAGTCAGATGAGGAGGATACAGTGGAAAAGCTAGAGAGACTACAGGGAGAGCATGCTGCCTTGGTGCAGACACACCAGACTACTCTCGAGGAGATTAGGAATCTGAGAGAGGAGAGGGAAAACTTGATATAGGAGAGAGAAACCTCTTATCATGAGCATGATATAGCGATCCATTAGAGGGATCGATATCACAGACACAGAGAGGCCCTCAGGGCCAAATATGGTGATACGGGCACCACCTCAGATTCAGGGGCATAGGTTGCCATAGTAGGAGGACCACCACCAGCAGAAGTTCCTTTGAGAGCACCCGATATGGTGAGTCTGAGTACCTATTAGGCTCTCCTTGCTGAGGTGAGATATTATGAGGATACTTTGACACAACATGCCCCAGATGTGCCTTGTTGTGGAGTGAGGAGGAGGACAACCACCACTGGCGGTGCATTGGAGGGTGCGAGCACCAGGGAGACTGAGGAGGTCATAGAGTCATGACTGCGAGAACCTCTAGCTCTGTAGGTTCTAGTCAAGAGAGAGTGCCCATGCCCAAGGAGGGTGGAGGAGATAGCGTGTTCCACCTATCTGATTTTACTATATAGAGATATGATTTGTAGAGAGATACTGATGTAGTCTCAATTTGAAGGCATTTTTATATGATGTATATGGCTTGATTTGAAGCCATTCAGATATATGTATATATATATATATATGCATCCTTGTGTCATGTGATTGTAGTCATGCTTTTAACTTTGATAGACACACATAGATATATGTGATTTAATTTTGATTTGTCATAGATGAATATTTGATTAAATTAACATGTTATAGATAGATGGATAGATGGATCCACATAATATATGTTGCTTTGATGTTTTTAGATGAAGTAGATAATATGAGCATAGATAGATGATAGATTTGATTGATTAAATTAACATGTCAAATGTCAATTTAACTGGATAAATAACAAATGAGCATGGGTAATGTCTATTTGATTGGATGAAAAGAAAGCGATGTAATGATCTTATCCCTTAGAAATAAAAATCACTATACCTAGATAGGAAAAATAATGATAAGCTAGATCCCTAACCGACCATCAATAGAGACCTTGATGGTAAATTGAAAGACGATGCACAAAAGGCCATAGACACAGATAAAATAAACCTGACACTAGTTAGTCGCAAACCAGATCGAGGAAGAAGATAAGGGCGAGAGATAGGTATGCATCTCGTCAGAACACATGAAGGATTAAGTACATGCTCATATGGGGAAAAAATGGTCTCCATATGATCGAAAAAGGTCTCACATCACATTTGCATGATTTTTCTTTTAATAAAAAATCAAACTGATCAATGCGGGTAGTTTGCTAGATATGGAAAGACTGATCAATATGGGAAGTCTTTCAGAGATGCTAACAAATGAAAAAACTAGCTGAGAGTGGAAGTTTGTTATTGCAAAAATTCCATAAAACAAATATCCATCCTTCAAGGGAGCAGTCTGTATTGTGAATTTTATGGTAGCCATCCTTCGAGGAATGGTCTACATTTTTTATTTTTATTTTATTTGATAAGGCATGCATAATTGTCCTTTGAGGGATTAGTCTATCTTTTGGGACTAGGATAGCATCTTTTCTTCTTCTTTGTATTTTTATTTGAGCTTTGGAAGAAGCTAAGTTTAGACCAGATAGATCAGATAGAGGGGAAGAAAACGTATATAAGCACATACTCATGCCCTAAGTGGATTTGATCAAGATGAACACTTAGGGAAGATGGAGTAGTGATAAGGTATTCCTACCATTAGAAGGAACAAATCTGTAAGGAAAATTCCATTAGTAGAGCCGTGGTACTCATATTTAAGGTATGAAAATAAATAACGCGGAGAACCACATAATTCCAAATCACTATGATATACATGACTGGTTACAGATGGATGAAAGATCTGTTTTGTGACTAAGATCTTGTAAGATATATTTTAACAGTAGAAGGTCCTTAGATGCAAAGCATTAAGAGGTTCCATTTCAGGTATACCATCCATGGAAGACATTCAATAAGCCTTGAACTCGTACTTATGAGTGACAACATACGGTCCCATCCAGTTAGGAGTAAACTTACCACGTTGACTCCGTTCCAGAGTAGTAACATTTTGGTTTTCTTTAAGAACAAGATCACCAACTTGGAAGTCACGATGTTGTAAATACTTGTTATAAGCACACTTGACATGCTCAAGATAGATTTGATGATGTTTAAGAGTTTTGAGATGACATTCATCTAACAACTCAAGTTGTGTTAGACGAATTTGACGATAGTCTTCATCAGAGACAAACTCTCCGAGAGAGACATGAAGAGAGGGAATATGGACTTCCAAAGGAAGGACAACCTCATACCCATAAATGAGAGAGAAGGGAGTAGCACCGGTAGGGGTATGAATGCTAGTCTGATAATCCCAGAGAGTAAAATGGATGTGTAAATGCTAATCCCTACTAGCTCGACTATTTACCTTTGCAAGGATATTACGCAAAGTTTTATTAGAAGCCTTAGCTTGGCCGTTAGCTTGTGGATAGTATGGAGAAGAAAAGTTGAGTTTAATATTGAAGGTGTCACAAAGTTTATGCAAATCTTATTTTTTGAAAGACTTTCCATTGTCTATAATGAGTTTATGAGGAACACCAAAGCGACATATGATGTGTTGATAGATAAAATCAACGATAGGTTTAGCTTTGGTCGATGAAAGGGGAATAGCCTCCACCCATTTAGTGAAGTATTCTATGGTAGTAATGATAGAGTGATGTCACTGTGAAGATCACTGATTGATGAGACCAATGAGATCAAGACCCCATTGTGAAAAGGCCACAAATCCACTACAGGTTGCAAAGCCTGACTAGGGATATGTGTGAGATTAGTGTGTTGTTGACACTTAACACATTTCTTGACATATTCGCAGCAGTCTTGATTAAGATAAGGCCAATAGTAACCTAAACGTAGGATGCGTTTAGCCATGGCCAAACCACCAAAGTGTCCACCATAGATACCATTGTGGACCTCTTGAATAGACTTAGATGATTAAGGGGTTTTGAGGCACCTAAGAAAAATACCCTCAAAACCACATTTATAAAGGATTCCACCCATAATGGTATAGCTGTTTACAATTTTGATAAAAGATCTTCTACCATTAGAAGTAAAATATGGAGGAAGCATTAATCAGGATAGATAATTGAAAATGTACTGATACCACTCATCTCGAGTGTCAGTTGTGACAGCATTGATCAAAGTTAACTGCCTGAGATGAGATGGTTGATCTAAATGCTGAACAACCACATAAAGTCATGAGTCTTCAGTGAATGGAGGAATACATGAGGCTAAAGAAGCCATCATATCTGTAAATCAGTTTGTAGTGTGAGGAATAGCCTGGATAGTAAATTTATCAAAAGATTGAAGTTGGAAGAGAACGATATCGTGATATTCTTGAAGGATATCATTTTTACATTGATAGACACTAGTGACTTGATTAACGATGAGCTTAGAGTCACCAAAGATGTCGTTATGGTGAGCACTGAGATTAATGGCATTTTGAAGACCTAAAATGAGGACTTCATATTCGGCTATATTATTGGTACATTTAAAGTTAATCTTGTGTGCGACAGGGATAGGTGCACCCTAAGCAGGAATCATGATGAAACCTAGACCTCCCCCTTACTAACACTTGGATCCATCAAAGAAGAGTTTTAATTTAAATGGAGATAAACCAAAATTGATTTGTTGGATGTACTCATTTTGGAATTGAGCTAGGGGGACTTGAGTGTCCAGAAGAGGGGCATCAGCTAATTGATTAGCGATAACCTGACCCTTGATAGATTTCTGCAAGATGAACTCGAGATCAAAATCTATCATGAGCATGAGCCAATGAGTGATATGATCACTGTGATAAGGTTTCACATGCATTGTCTTGAGTGGATTGATACTCATAACAATGTAAGTTTTATGATTAAGGAGGTAATGATGAAGTTTAGAAGTCACGAAGAAGAGAGCACAACACAACTTTATAGCTTCGGAATAGCGAGTTTCATACTCATGAAGAGTGTGACTAATATAATAGACATCCTATTCTTTACCATTATCATCTCGATGTGAGATCATGGATCCCAGAGCATGGTCAATCACAAAAATATAAAGATAGAATGGATCCCCCTCGCATGGAGGTGTAAGCACAGGTGGAGAAATAAGATAAGCTTTGAGATTATTAAAGGCTTTTTGACAATGATCATCCCATTCAAAGAAAAGGTTGACAACATTCTGAAAATTGTGAGATGAAACGGAAAAATGATTGAAGACACCCTTGAAGACCATGGAGATGCTTTAAGTTGGAAGGAGGAGGCATCTTGATGATAACCTTTATTTTTGCGGGATCGACCTCAATACCCCTGATAGAAATGATAAAGCCTAAGAGTTTACCAGTGAGAACACCAAACATGCATTTAGATAGATTTAGGCGAAGACAAAAATGAATGAGCTTCTCAAAGAGAGGTGTGAGGATGATAAGATGACCTTGATGGTGTTTTGACTTACCGAGGATATCGTCGATGTAATCTTCTATAGTTTTGTGTATGAGGTCATGGAAGATGTAGGTCATGGCACATTGATAAGTTACCCTTGCATTCTCAAGACCCACGGGCGTGACGCAATAACATAAAGTCCCCTAAGGAGTTATGAAGGAAGTATTGTGCTAATCCTCTAGTACGATGAGAATTTGATTATACCCAGAGAAACCATCCATAAGATAAAGCATCTCGTGACCTACAGTTAATTCCATGAGTTGGTCGATATTAGGTAAAGGGAAATATTCTTTTGGGCAAGTGAGATTAAGATCCTGAAAGTCAATGCAAATTCAAATTTTCCTAGTAGCTTTGGTTACTGGTACTACATTTGAAACCCATTGTGGATAGTTAATGGGTTGGATGAAGTTGGTAGAAAGTAAGGGCTGCAACTCTTCTTTAACGAGGAGAGATACACGAGGATGCATCTTACATAGTTTTTGTTTAACTGGTTTGATGTCTGGAAGAGTAATGATATTGTGGACCACAATGTTAGGATCGAGGACTGGCATATCTTCATATAACCAAGAAAATGGTTGGCGATGGTTGGAAAGAAAGTGGTGAAGTCTCCTAACTCCTGTGGGTTAAGAGATTGGCCGACCTTAATGATGTGAGGGTCTTTAGAAGTCCCTATATTAAGGTCGACAGTGGCTTCATTGAGAAGCGTAGATGTGTTAGAAGGAATGGTTTTAGTAAGATAAGAATTCTCTGCCCCCAGATAGGCAAGGATATAATCATCATCTAAATAGTGGATAGTATTGATAGTAGGAGAGTCATCTCTAACTATTTCGGGGAAGACTAATGGTATGGAAGTGGATTTTCCATTAGTCTTATAGGTCAGTGGACCTAAGGAAATGGTATTGACTAAAAAAAAGCTAGGCGGGATAGAAATAGTGTCATCCACATCGAGCGATGCTTCAGACTTGATGGGAGAAGATGGTTACTCAAGGGAAAGAGGCTTAGCGATAATGGTGATGGTGGATTTCAAGGGAGGTTTGAACCCTAAACTAAATTTTTGATGTGGTTTAAGAGTTGGAATGGATGCAAGGTCATGCACACCCTGTTCATACTTTCCTAGGACAAAGCCCTTTCACGTGCATCGATATAGATAAGTTTTTACGAATGTGGGATTCTGTAGATAATCAAACCCTGTCGAATAGGGTTTGGCCCTAGGAGGAGAATCTGGATGATATTGAGGTGTATAAGGACCACCGTAGATGAAGTCAGTCTGTTGATCGGGCAGACCAATGGTGATGATGCGGCCAAGACCTGGTTGATATTCTGGTAGTTTGTTTGGCCTACCATACTCATTAGGTTTGAGATGGGCGTTAAAAGAGAGAAGGGGAAGCTCTCCTAGCGAAAAATGTTGTAATGTATCTTCCAGATTTTGTAGATCTGGTAGTTTTGTTGTAGGCATGGAAGAAGAAAAAGCCTCTTCAGGAGAATCAGCATTCTCCTTTGGAGGGACAGACCCTGTGGTCATGTCACATTGTGCGGATGGAAAAGGGTCTCCTGGATGAGTAAAGATTTTTCCCTCATACTAATATTTTATGCATCGATGGAGGGCTGATGGGAAACAGTGCATTGTACAAATCCACGAGTGTCTGAGGATCATATTTTAGTGGAATTTCCCTTCAATAATGTGAAAAAGCTCATGAAGAAGTTTCTTGCCTACCCAAATGGGCAGGACCACAGTTCCTAAAGTAACCGCCAACTGATCGTTAAATGATCAAAGGGCGAAAGGTGGTGGTGACACTACGTTCTTTGGTAACTTAAGTTTCTCAAATGTGTGGGAGGAAATGATGTTGAGTGTAGTGCCACTATCGATCATAGTGCGTTTTAACGTAGTGTTATTGATTTAGATTGTGATAAAGAGAGGAGCTTCTAAATCCTCCAGAGAAAGGGGAGGAATTTCAGAATCCTCAAAGGAGATGGTAGTTGATGGTCTATTCAATCCAACAACCATCTCGAAAGGATAGGGCTCATCTGATTTCACCATGATGCGCTGTAGATTATCAATCAGAGCCTGGTGATGCTGGGGAGATGACTGAATGAGGTAAAAAAGAGAAATTTTGATTGGAGCATGGGTGAGTTGTTTCATAACACTCTCCTCAATTGACACGGGAATCTGAGCCTGAGGTAAAGCATGAATAGAGACCCGAGGACTCAGGGCTGATGAAGGAGGAACTCCTTCGGGAACAATAGAAATAATGATTCGTGGTTGAGAGGATGTAGAAGATGATGGATTATCGTACCATTGTGTTCTAGTGGCGATACGAATTGCATCGATTTGAGAAGGTGAAAGATCATCTGGAGTGATATCAATAGAATTGGGGGCCTGAGTATACTATTCTGGCTCAGATGTAGTGCGGATGACAGGAGACACTTGTTCCTCCTCTTCCAATAGAAGATCATTTTCTTCCAAGAGGGTGTTAACGATAGATTGCAAGGATTTGCATCCCTCGGTGTCATGACCTAGTGTGATGGTAAGAACAAATCAAATCAGAGTTGAACCATGAATGTTTTAATCCTTTGGGATTATAGGGTTTGATTGGAGGAATAAATATAGATGAAGATCGAATAAGTTGGCGAAGGATTTCAATATAGAATCTGGTAGATGAAGATGTGGACAAAGGTGAATAAGGCACCTCTTTAGCCTTAGCAAACTGCCAAGGTAAAAGAGCCTGCATATCTTGTTTGATAGTATTTATAGGGAAAGTTTTTCTTTTCTAAATATTGGGAGAAGAAACCTTAGGTGCTTGAGATTGAAGCAAGCGCGGAAAGATTGATTTTAGCGGAGGAGGAGCTCCTAAGATAGATTTTAAAGACATGACAAGTGTTTTAGTTTTTGAAGATGAAGAAGGCTGCTTGGCTGGATCAGATGGTGATTTAGATAAGACTGATTTGGATGGGGGAGGAGCTCCCAAAATAGATTTGATAGGTGGCACAAAAGGTGCTTTAGTTTTTAGTGATGAAGATGATGGTTTTGAAAAAAGATATGATGCCTTTCCAGTAGGTAAATCCACTTTACGAGGCACCGATAAATATGGTGTTGTAGAAGAAGATGCCTTTTTAGTGGATAAATCCAATATTTTGTGAGGAACAAAGAGGGATTTTTGAGGAAGGGCACCAAGAGTTTTGATGGTCTAAAATATTGGTTTTCCCTTTTCAGGGATGGTGACAACATTGATGGCATAAGGTGATTATAACCATTTCGGAGGGCGTAAAGGAGAAGATGCTGATGATATAACCCTAGGATTAAACTCCAATTGTTTATGTCTGAGTCTAGGATTTGGAAGTATAGGTGTTGATGCTTTCTCCTCAGATGTTTCCTTAATAGGCAAGGAAGCACTGGTGGAAGAGGTAGGTAATGAAGAAGCACCCTCTTGTGAGGAGGGTACTTCAGACATAGTAATTGTGAAAAAGAGACAAGAAGAGTCAAGATAAAAGATGCTTCCAAAGGCATAGAAGTTGGTACAACTATGGGTATGTTGACCAAAGGCATGGTCGTGGTAAAAATGGGAGTGACAGAAGTAGAAGTATCTGTAGTGGAAACTTGAAGGGATGTAAATGACTCAAGCACCGAAAGAATATTTGATGACGAGATAGATGAGGATGATACTGTCTTAGGTATAGGTGGAAGATCTGATAGAGAGGCAGAAGGAGACGATTCTGATTCTAACAACAAAGGAAGACTTGAAGATGGACCCTTCGAGGAGGGTAGAATCTCATAATTTGAAGGAGCGGAAGGAAGTTCTGATTCAGTCGACACATTTGTGGATGGATCAGAATTAGGAGAAGAAATATCAGTAGATATGGTGCTGATAGTATGCATGTTTGGTTTTTGAGATCGCAAAGTGTCATTGTTCAGGGAATGATTTGGAAAAGGTTGTTTAAAAACATCAAACACCTGATTTGGGGGGGCATTTGGATTATCTAGAATGAGCTCACCTTTATCAATGAATTTTTGGATGATATTTTTAAAGGTCTGACATCTTTCAATGTCATGGCCTTTTCTTCTATGATAATGACAGAAGTCATTTTCATGATACCAAAATGGTTATTCTTGGTTCTCATCAAAATTTCAAACAGGAGGAAGTTTGATCATGTGAACTTCCTACATTTTTTCTAAGATAGAAGAATATGATTCCTCCAATGAGGTAAAAGACCGAGATGATGGAGGTCCTTTTCGAGAAGATGAAGAGTCTCTTTGAGGTGTTTAATTAGAAGTGCTATCAGATCATAATGTTTTTAATACGATAGCATTGGTGGACCCCTGATTCTTGTCTTTGTTAGAAGAAGAAGGGTTTGATTTTGTAAACCGAGAAAAATATGGTTTAGACTTAGAACAAATTTTTAACTTCCCATGTTTGGTGGCATGAGACTCAAGCTTTTGTTCCATCGTAAAGGCTTCTTCAAATGTATAAAAGGTTTGAATCCTTAAAGTGGAAGAAATATGATTAGCACAGGATCGAGTAAACAACTCAATTTGTTGAGATTAAGGGAGGGACAAGGATAAACTATTTATTATTCCTCTCCAACGAGTAACAAATTATGCAATAGACTCATCATCAAATTGAAGAATGCTATAAAGATCTGTGATCGAGATCTTATGTGTGATATTTATTGAGAAGTATTCAACAAACATCTGGGCTAATTGAGAGAAAGAAAATAGATAAGGTTGGGGTATGTTATTGTACCAGTCTAAAGCGGGCCCTACTAAAGACATAGGAAAGGTACAGAGCATAAGCTCCTGATCCTGGACTATAAGGTAGCAAGCATGCTTAAATGCTCGCAGATGTTGTTGAGGGTCCTCCCAACTATGAAATTTTGAGAACTTAGGAAGTTCCCATTGGGGAGGATAAGGCTTAAAAGCCATTGATGGATGAATCGGTTCATTACAAACTTCTTCAAAAGAGTATGAAGGGCGAGCCCCTTTGGTGGAGGATTTGAGGTCTGTGATTTTCTTAAAAAGAAGTTAGATGACATCAGAATGTGGAGGGGGCATGTTGATATGTCCCATATGAGAAGTGAATGACATGTTTTGTTGAGGTGTTAATAGGGGATTCATCTATTGATTAATAGGATGATAAGAGGAATAACCAGGTGTTTTGGGTGACACCTGGTGAGGTATTTGGTGTGAAGGAGCCTGAGTATAAACAAGATGTGAGATGACAAGTGGTTAAGAGAAAGGTGGTAAAATGAAAGATGGAGCTTGTGATTGGTGGGTTCCTACACTTGTTGACTGAATCGGAATGGATTGAGGAATGTGGGTGTTGATTTAATTTGATATGGTGAGAAAAAAACTCTGAATGAGGATTTTGACTGCCGGATTAGTTATTAATGGTGTCGATGCCAAAGGATGGGTAAAGGTCACTGTCACTAGAGCATTGGAAGAAAGATCAGCTGGAAGACGAGGAGGAACCAACTGACTCGTAGGAGGGGGTTGGATCACAAAGAGATACTAACCCTGAGACGCAATAGACGACATAGAAGAATTAACAAAAAATTGTGGGAGTGTGGACACACTCATCATAGCTGAAGAAGAGGGCCTACTGAAAGTAGGCTATGGGCTAGGCGAGGTAGCTGCCGCACTAGGGATAGGTAGGGTCATTTAAGAACCATTCGACATGGTTAGTGGAAGAGAAAAAGGAGGCATAGATATACCACCTTCTTTTGTGGTTTGAGGCTAGAATAAACATGCTAACTGCTTTATGAAAGCCTGGAATGGCTCATGAGAGTAATCATAAACCTACTAGATTAGTGGTCCCTGATCAAATATTCAAGTAGACTTATGCACTAATTAGTCTATAAGGGCTATCGGGTTGTGGTCAAGGAGTGTCTGAAATTTAGGATCTCCATGAGGAACATACTCTATATCAAAAGCAGATGACACCTCTGAAGGATTTGGGGAATCCAGTCATGACGGGATCACTTTAGGATGATATAAAGGATTATATGACCAAGATGGCTAACCAACTAATAGTGGTCTCGAAGAAGACCTGAGGGGTGCCGAAACATCCACATTAGCGGGGGTCTCAGATGAGGAAGAGGCCATTTGAGCCATTTTTCTAGATTATGAGCAGTTGATGACCATCATAAACAAGCAAAAACATAGAAAGAGATTAACCTAATTAATGCATAGACAATTCAAGCAGCGTAGGTGATTATCTCTTTTAAATTTTCATTCTTTTTAAGAAAGAAAATGCTAGGGAAGGCTTTTTAGAATGGGGAATACTCAATTGGCTAAACTAAGGATGGTTTGGGGAATGTTTTGGTGAGAAGTCCTAAAGGCACTTCAGTAAAATACTAGTACATTGCTTGATATAGGGGCCTACCCTCTCACTTACACACCACTGCGATAAGGGAGTCGGGTGCTTTGCCAATATATACCAGAAATTCCATGAATTTATAACGCGACCCTAGTAACGCGTAGGCTCTTCCTCTTGGATGTCACTTCTAAGTAGGCGAGGCCAGGGAAGGAATTTTTGTTTAAATTATTTATACCTAGTGATTTTGGCTTTGTGTGCAAGGGTGAAAAATAAAAAATCAAATAGTGTCACTACCGATTTTGATCAATTTTCCAACCTATTTAGAGAACCAGGTGAAGAACATACAATAGAAATGAAAAAGAAAATGTTCTTTTTAAGCACTAAAAGTGAAGTGTTTGATTTCAATGAAGACAAGTCAAACAAGTTCTTTCCCAATGCGATTAATTCATTTTAAGGACCAAAACCAAAGTGTTTGAGCGTGATAAGAACAAACAAACAAGTTATTTTTAAGTTCTTAAAAAGGAGAAAACACCGCAAAAGAGAAATACCTAAAAATTTAGCTCTCCAAGGTGTGTGGACTTCAAAAAGCACGTTGTTGAGCTCTTCCCCTTGAATAATCCTATGAACAAGCAAACCACTCCGCAAAACAGGGTTAAGCAGAACACGCAAACAAATCCAACAAGATACTAATGGAAAGGAAATTTCTATTTCAAGAAACTAGAAAACCTTCAAGGAAATGACAATTTTGCACAAAGAGATGAAGCAAAAATGCAACTTTGAAATCAAATGAAGGATTTACTAATTTTAGAAATAGAAATTAGAATTGAGATTTGCAAAAAAGAAGAGACCTAACTTTGCAAATTTAGAAATGAAATAAGCAAGACTAAAACGATGAAAGGAAATGCTTAAGAACAACTGATGAAAATCAGTGAAGAAAAAGAAAAAAGTTCAAAACTAGAAAAGAGATGAACTTACCAATAAGGGACTTTGGTGGGGTCCTACTGGGCGTGCCAGAATGTAGATCAAGAATTTCCATGCTTGTTACTTGTCCAAGTTAATGCACCAAAATAAACACAAAAACCCTAAAAAACTCAAATAAAATCGATACCTAATTAATGAGACAACATTCGAAGGCGTAGATGAAAAGAAAGCCTAGTGAAATTAAGATGGGCACACATGAGAAATCCTGCAGAGTAGATCCAAGAAACCTGTAATGTACGAATTACTTGACAGAAAAGGATGACGTTAGAAGATATAAATTATAAGGTGAACTTCCCGGACAACAGGTTTGGGAAGTGATGAGCTTCCTCGACAGATGTTAGTTCACGTTTTCAATCAAGAGTAAAGACATACATGATGAAATATGTAAATAAATATTTATATTTTCTGATTAAAAACAATAGACAAAATGTAAAAACAGTAGCAGAAACTGAAACAAAGAAGGAAAATGTAAAAACAAAGTTGAACTTGTGTTACCTAAATTCTATACATGTCTATAGACTGGTCAGCGTCGATCGATTGGAATGGGTCAGCATTTATTGAGGGAAAATTATGAGAAACTTGATTACTGGTTGATGTAGACCAAATTGTGGAAACCTACAGGAGCTACAAAGATGTGGACTAAGTTCCGCCTTGGGTGAACAGAGAAATGGAATCTCCAAGAGGCTGAAGAACCTTCACGATATTGACGCTGTGAGGGTAGAGTGACGGTGCACCTCTTAGGGATTAATATGGATAGAATGCTCTTTCTCTCAATTGACAATTCAAAGGCTCTAGGCTCAATCTTTTTGCTGTTTCGTTTATCTCTCTGTATCTACCGTCTAACTAGAACTGAGTTTAGGTTGTGTATTTATAGTCAGCGCTGAATGAGGTAAAATCGGCGCCGTTCTAAAAAATCGGTGCCGATCAGGGGACAGATTGCCAAAGTGGTGAAAAGGGGAAAGTTGTGAGGATCATAATATTATCCCTCTAAATCAAATATGGGAAGAATCCCACTGCACCGTTTTAGGAGAGGAGAAATAGGTGGGATAGATGGATAATAATAGCACAGGAGGTTGGGAAGTGATATAGGGTGAATAAGTAGAAATGGAATAAATGTAGAAGATAGAATTACATGGTTAATATTTTAATTACCCATGGGTGAAATATAATGGGTGGAACAAACTTAGGATAGGCATTTAAATTAGATATTTAATTAATACCCTAAGAGAATTAGTGATACAAAAGTGCACCGGATTATCCAAAAATAGAACAGGTGACCACGGGGGACACTAAAATGAGTAACCAATTTTAGGTGTCTAAAATGTCATTATCTTTCACATATTTTTTTTGTCTCACGACTTGCCTACACCAAACCAACCAACAAAACGGGAAAATGTAGACACCTAAAATTATCACTGCTAATTCCTATATCTATGTTCACTAGCCCCTCAAAATTATCACATCACTATAATATTATTTATTAAACCCTTATCTTAAGTCTTATTTCTCCCTCATCATATTTACTCCCTGTAAATATCATTCTACAGCTTTAAAATCCTATTTTACCCCTTCTTAAACCACCCAAACCACTTACATACCCAAATCAAATGAAAACAAAACAAAATCAATAATGTCTTAACCTTTTCACAACTTCTCTAGAACTCGTGTAACCTCTTTCCAACACACACCCTTCGACAAAATAAACAAAAGCATCAATTTAGGTAGTATTTTCAACCTTTTTCCCATAAAACCCGAATCGTCAGGATTCTATCAATCGTTGGTGATTCTCCTAGGTTGGCAGCAACCCTATATAAACAAGTTTCAAGCTTCCATTTGGGGTTAGCTTAGAGCTTGTAACTTACCTAGGACATTTCTTGAGTTTACTTCATGTTGCTCACTCTTTGAGACTTTACATTGTATAATATTTGTATCATAGCCTTGTCACAGAGTCATAGATCATCTCAGTGGCATTAAAGACATCAATAATCTCTTCTTCAACCTTTGAATCTCATTACAACATCCAGGAATCATCTCAATGATCTTCTTAAATCTATGATCTCCTTTTCTCGGGTAATATCATCCTCTCAGATTTATTTATCAACTTATACAAGGTAAGTGTCTTTCCTTTTACATTATTTACAAGCTTTAAGTGACATTATCATGTTTATTGTTCCTCTACACATTTCCATAGCAATTGTCACCAATTCTCTTAATCACCGATGATCGGCCTCAATCTTCATCGATCATCCTCGATCATCAATTATCCATGTCTGTTAGATCATTTAATCCCTAAGATTTCTATTTAGATATCCATATCCCATCACTTATTACCACTCTGCCTTTGTAGATGTCTATCTAGTCATATCCAGATCCTTTAAGCCATAGCTAGCACTTTATCAATTATCTAAATCAAATCTATCTTCTCATTTTCCTTTGTAAGCATACAACAATTACTACCTTTCCTCCTTAGATCCATTTTGTGATCCCTAGACTTTTTTTATATTAGGTATCACCATCAGATCATGATATAGCCATGGAACATTTCATTCCCTTTGGCTTTGCATTGTTGGTTATATTGTCTATTTTATCATTTTATCTTATCTTTATTAGATTAATTTATCGAACAAAGATTGACATCCTTACAAGGAAGTCCATTGAATTCCAGAGAATAGCCTTTGTTAGGAAATCCATCATATATGTATCTAATCCTATCTTTTTCTAAGTGTTTGTGCATTACAGGTTACCTATCTCGTTGGAAGGAAGAATCTATGTTCCTTTTTGGATACTTGTACATCGAATCAACCATTGACATCAACATCAATCATCGCGGGTATTGGTAAACTTCGCCATCCTCTGAGTTCAATTTTTTTTTCTATTTCACTTCATTAACTTAAATCTGAAAAGAAAATACTCTCTAGTACATGAACATTTAATTTTGGTTTACATTATACTGCATTTAATAAAGCATGATTATATAGATATTTTTATTTTGAGCATGTTGGTGATGTGATAGATATAAAATATACAACTAGATATGTGTTCAAGTCTGGTATAGGTGTCATTAATCAAAAAGAAAAAAATCTCTGGTACAGAAACATTTGATTTTGGTTTACATTATACTTCATTTAATAAAGCATGATTATATGGATATTTTTATTTTGAGCATGCTAGTGATGTGATAGATATAAAATATACAACTACATATGTGTTCAAGTATGGTATAGGTGTCATTAATTGGATGAGTAAAAATCCATCAACAGTATCCATCTCTTCTATTGAGGCAGAGTATAGAAGTGCAATCGAATTAGTAAAAGAAGATGTTATCCCAAATTTACCCCTCGGTTAATTGAGAGTAACTTATTAAAAATGGAATTAACCATTTTTATAGGTCTGTGAGATTTAAACAGCTATTAACTCCCTTTCCTAAATGCTCTAGCCATTGGCATTCAAAAACTAGCGGGAGACTAAATCTTATAAAATTGGCGGGATACTATTAAATAGCCAAGAAAAAAGGAGAAATGGGTGAACTTAGGTGGATTTTATTTAACATACGGGGATAAGGTTAAAGCTGTAGTGTTGTGCAAAAAATATTAAAGCTATGATACAAAGGAAAGAAATGAAGACACGTTGCACAGATCAAATTCTAGAGGGGCCACGTGGCATTATTATGGATATCCTCAAAGGTATCAGGATTGGAATAATTCAAGTCCACAGAATAAGTTGGAATTCATATTTCATCATCTTTAGGCTAATGCCAAGTCAGCAAGTCGGTGGGGCAAGCATAAAGGCAAAAGGGGAAAAATTACACAAGTCAAAGAGTAAATTTTTTCTAAATCCCTCAAGGTAAGAAGTTGTGATGTGAAGTCTAAAGATACATGGAGAAATTTCATTGGATCTCCTTTAAATTTTTTGAAAAATGCGAAGGCTGAAGACACTATGATAAGTCTGACAAGCCCGAAGTGACGTGGAGATTCCTCATTGGCCAATCCTTCATATCAGGTAGAGAATTTCAAAGAAAAGACTGATAATGCAAAGTGCGTGGAGATTTCTTATTGGATTGCACTTCAAAATTTTCAGATGATAATATAAAAAGTATGAAAATGTATAAAGGTGTGGATCTTCCTCATTGGCTAACGGTTTGCAGATTTTAGAGGTAGAAATCAAAAGGGATGAAATGGGAAGTGGGTGGAGCTTTTATATTGGTTCACACTTCACAATGTTCAGTCAATGGGATTTAAAAAGGAAAATTTCAAAGAAATGTGGTTATTTCTTATTGAATCACATTTCTAAGGGACTTACAAGGTCTAAAGACAGTTTGACAGCCGCAGGAATTGTGGCAAGATTTTATTGGCCCGTATTTTCATAAAGGTGGGAAAGGAAGGAAAAGTAAAGTGAAGTAAGGCCCAATATTAAAAACCAATGGGATGTATACACTTGAAAAATATTAAAAAATATACATGTTGATAGAGGTCAATCACTAAACCAATTAAAGGTTACCACGTGTCAGATCCATGTTCCTCCCAATAGGAAAATCTTCAAATGGCCATATCTTTCGATTAAGAGATCCAAATAAGAAAAAATCTATATCATCAGAAATCTCTCCTTGAGCCCTTTAACTTGGCATAAAAAAAAATATGATTTTGGTGGTGTTTAATGGGTCAAAATGGAAAAAAAGGATTCTAAGGCAAAAAAATAGTCTAAGCACGTAAACAATCAAATCAGGTAGCTCAACCGTAAATTTTTAAAATCATGGCTTCATTTCCTTATGCAAGATGAAATAGACACAGTAATGGCTTTGCAAAGTGCTCATGTTCTTTACAAAGTATTTTAATGCAGACTATTTGTGGATGAAAATTTAAAAATCCATCTCTTCTTCTCTTTTCCCTCTTCTCTTTCTTCTCTCTCTCTCTCTCATTTGAGATATATATTGTAAAATATTTCATTTTGAAAGAGATGGACATTCTAAAATGCAAAGGAACCATGATAAAATGGTCTCTCGAGTAGCTATGAGTGGTGATCCTTCATTTTTTCCACTGTAAATGTCTTCTTGCCTTCTGTTTCAGCTGTAATGGATTGTGCATACTATAAACAATATAAATATGTTTTTAGCACGTCTTGTCTGTCCTAACTAGTTTTTACTTGCAATTTTACCTTCTTTTTCTCTTGTAGTGGATGGTGCATATTTCTTGCATTTGTAGGTTTCATATTGATTATGTTTAAGGAAAAAGTGGTAAATTTAAACGTGTTTTGGAGTTGTGGCATGTCTGTCTACCCTATCCTTGCTTATTTTTCCCTATTTTTCCTCATAGAGTGTCTCTCACTCCCTTTCTAGTGTTATCACTACCTTTTAGCTTAGGTTTTCCCTTTTTTTCATCTCCTTCTAACCCTGGTCCCTTGGCATGTTTAGTTTAGGATTTTATTTTTGCATTAGGAGTAGTTTTAGCATTAGGAATAGGTAGAGGAACCGACCTTCTTTGGAGGTCTGTCTCAAGTAGCAAGGTCCCAAAACTTGGAGACAGTCCCATGTTACCTCAAAATCCCTGAGTTGTCTGTGACTTAGGGATGGGTACAATTTTGAGCTTCAAAAATTTTTGCACGCCCGGTGGGATGAGTATTCAAAGATTTATATTTTACAAGTGTTCCATTGTGGTACCCTTGCCACCTCGGTGCCTCCACTGCTCCAACATTTTTGGCACGCCTAGTGGGACAATGATTAAAGAGATTTACAACTTCATATTGCCAATTTTTATGTGTTCTTGGTAATATCCAGCCTTTGGAGGCATTTTTAAGCATAACTAGTGACTCCATTGATTAGAAAAACCCATTATCTCATTTGCATACCATCCTTTTCATTATTTCATCCTTTCCCTCTCCTCTTATTCATTTTCATTCATTAAAACCCTTCCATTCTTTTCATTTTCTTTATTCATGAAGTTGTGTAATCATGACTTCATTTCCTTCTTACGATTCTTATTTGTAGCAGTAAAACCAATCCTCTCCATCCCCACAGTTTAAAATCTCTCCTCCAAATCAGTTTTATGAGCCCCATTATCATGAGCATACATATACATCACCCTCACGGACCCATACGGTTATTCATTTGACCAAAATGTTTATGGAGAACAAGGTTATGCAGGTGATGGTGGTAAATTCATGGAAGATCCTGATTTGTAGAGGAAGATTCAAGAAATGGAGATGAGCATGATGCAGACTAGAATTACATGTATAATGACGGAAACCATGACTAGTTTTAGGAAGCCCTACCCATGGAAAGGCCTTATACCATATTAGTTCAGCCCTAGGAAGAAGCTGGAATTCAGGGTTGAGATGCTACCCAAAATTATGAAATGGGATGAGTTATTGGGGAATCACGAGTCTAGTTTCAAGAAATTCTATCAATGGGGAAACCCTACTATACCATCTTATAGCCCTTCCATTCCTCCACCCCAACCTATGCCATCTCAACCTACTTTCAATGTTCCTAGCTTTTTTCTGCCTGCTCCCATTGAGGATTCCCCTTCTCCATATTATTCCCTTCCATCCCACCTTTAATTCTCTACCCTATTCCCTTACAAATCCCCATCTCCTTCACAAGAATATCATATACCTTCCCTTCCACCTCAATCCTTGAAAAAATTAGTTGAGACCCATCCCACCCCTCCTCTTGAATTCCCAAGCCCATATTGGGAAGAAACAAATCAGAAAATCAGTTAAGGAGGGAATCAAGTTGATGCATTCAATAGAGAAAAAATCATTAAAAATTTAAAGGATTGGGATTTAAATTTTGAATCCAATCAGATGCCACAACTAGTTGAACCTTCAACATAATAACACAAGATAGAGGCTATTTTTTGTAGACGAGAAAACACAAGAGGAAGATGATAAAAAATATATATTCTCTAAATGTAGTGTGCATGATGGCTTATATTTGCAAAGGTTTTTGATTCATCCTAGATTGTAAAATTAGAAGAGGAGGAGGAATCGAATACAAATGAAGAGGAACACAAGGAGGATGACATCTAACAGGAATGTCCCATAGATCTTGACAATAAACAGGATGATTTTTTATTAGACTTGGAAGATTGTATTGTTGAGAATGATTCCATTAAACTCACCACTTTTTTAGTTCCACCATTTATCTTCCAACAAAGAGAGCCTATTGCTACAAAAAAATCCCAATAGTCATCCGTGGAGGAGAACATCCAAGAAGAACCTTCCCAAATCATTCTTCATGAAGGACAAATGGAAGAACTTGATCTTACAAACTTCATGTTGGGTGATGAGAAGGAGGAAGAAGATGATGACACCATTACAAAATTAGAATTCATCATGAGAAAGGAAAATTTTGAGGTAGGGTTGTTTATAAAAGAAAATAAGAGTCCAAATTAGATTGCAAATAACCATCCCTAGAAGGAAAGTCTGTAAGATAATCCCATTCACGGGATTGAGATTCAAATAAATGGGAAAATCACAAGGATCATCCCATTAGTTCAAAAATCCTCTTTCCCAATCAGGCATTTGGCTATCTTGGAGCCAAAAATAGAGTTGCAACCAATCATGCTGACTTCAGATCATGACGAAGAGCTTCAGTGTACCAAGGATCAACTTTAACAATTACAAACAAATGCAGAGAAAATAAAGGAGGTATTCTATTTATTTATTGTTGATACCTTAATGAATAGGGTGGAAAACTAGCTACAAATCATTTTTTCACTATTAAAGGGCCAATGCAAATACATGGTTTAATATTGTAAGAAAAGGAAGCTATTTATCCCTTCCTATTTCAGGATTTGTTTAGCTTCTTATTTAGTTAGTTAGAGTAGGATCGTGTATGTTTACTTTCTGTTAAACAAGTGTTTGTGCACAATCTACATGTTTCCATTTAGAAACATGTATCATTTTCCATGTTTGTATATAGTTTTATTTGCTTTGGTTTTGTTTACATAGTTTAGTTCAGTTTGGGTAGTATTTCATGGTCAAATTATTTGATGGTGCAGTTTTTAAAATGATATATCATTCATCCTTAGATCAGTTTCAGTTTAAAATCCTCGTGCCTCTTCCTTCGTCAAAGAATTATTTGTGTGAAAATTTGTAAAGTTTCATCAAAAAGACCCAAAAAATCAGCTTCAAGAGCAAACCAAGGAAGTTTCCAGGAGGTGTTATTTCATGCTAAGTTCATAACGTCTTAGGGGTAAGGATTTTAATGTTTTTGACCATTTTATAAAAGAAATTGGGCTTGATTCTATGCCCAATGGATTGCATAAAGGCTACTGGTCAAATTTAGAAGATAAATTACCCTTAGAGGTCACCAAACTGTTATCCGAAATTTACCCCCCAGTTAATTTAGAATAACTTATTAAGAATGGAATTAGCCATTTTTATAGGTCTCAGATGTTTAAAAATCCATTAATTCCATTTCCCAAATGCACTAGATGTTGGCACTCAAAAACCCACGGGACACTAAATCTTACAACATTAGTGGGTTCCTATTAAAAATATGTGAAACAAAGGAGTAATGGGTAGACTTAGGTGGATTTTATTAAACCCGTGGGGATAAGGTTAAATCCATAGTGTTGTATGGAAAATATTATAGCCATGGTACAAAGGAAATAAATGAGGAAACGCAACACAGATTGATGGCTAGAGGGGCCACATGACATAATTCCAGCAATCCTCAAAGGTTTCAGGCATGGAAGAATTCAAGTCCGTGGAATACATTAGAATTCATATTTTGTTGGGTCTAAGCTACAAGTAAGTCAACAAGTCAACGGGGTGGGAATTAAGGAAAATGATGACAGTTGGCACAATTCAAAGATAAAAACATTTTTAAGTCCCTCACGATAAGAAATTACGATGCAAAGTCTAAAGATACATGAAGCCATTTCATTGACTATCCTTTCATAGGTCTAAATAATGCAAAGGATAAAGACACTATAAAAAGTCTTACAAGCCTGAAGCGACTTGGAGCTTACTCATTAGATAATTCTTCATAGTAGGTAGAGGAGTTCAAAGAAAATATTATCAACGTGAAGTACACAAAGATTTCTCAATGGGTTGCACTTCACAATTTTCAGATGAGACTATCAA
This sequence comes from Taxus chinensis, assembly GCA_019776745.2. Classification (NCBI taxonomy): domain Eukaryota; kingdom Viridiplantae; phylum Streptophyta; class Pinopsida; order Cupressales; family Taxaceae; genus Taxus; species Taxus chinensis. The sequence goes on from CM034150.1 coordinate 104,202,043, forward strand.
AATTATGATAATGCATAAAGGCATGGATATTCCTCATTGGATAATGGTTCATGGATGTTAGATGTAGAAATCAAAAGGACTGACATGCCAAGTGCATGGAGGTTTTCTATCAGCTCAAACTTCATAATGGTCAGTCAAAGGGATTTGAAAACGCTAATTGTGAAGAAACATGGTTGTTTCTTATTGGATCACATTTCTAAGCAACTGAAAAGGTCTAAGGAAATTCTAAAAGCTGCGGGAAACATGGCAAGGTTTTATTGGACCGTATTTTCATAAAGTTATGAAAGGAAGGAAATGTAAAGGGAAAAAAAGCCCGATATTACAAACCAAGTGGAGGTAGACACTTAACAAAGACAAAATAAATTACACATTGGTAGAGGTTGATCCCCGAACTAATTACAGGTTATCACGGGTCAAATTATTGTGCCTCTTGATAGGAAAATCTTCAAATGGCCATATCTTTTGATTCATAACTCCAAATCAGACAAAATCTATAGCGTTGGAAATCTTTCCCCGGTCCCTTTAACTTGGCATCAACAAAATATGATTTTGGTGTCATTTAGTGTGTCAAAATGGAAAACATATATTTTGAGGTAGAAAAGAGTAGTCTGGGAATGCAAATGATCAAATCAGGTAGCTTAACCACCACAATTGATGAAGCATGGCTTCATTTCCTTCTACAAGACAAAATAAACACAATAATGGATTTGCAGAGTGCTCATGTGATTTGTAGAGGATTTTAATATAGAGTGGTGGTGGTTAAAAGTTTAAAAATGTGTCCCTTCTCTTTTCCCTCTTCTTTTTCTTCTCTCTCTCACATTCGAGTTATATATTGTAAAATATTTCATTTTGAAAGAGATGGACATTCTAAACTGCAAAGGAAGTATGTTAAAATGGTCTCTCGAGAAGATGTGAGTGGCGAGCCTTAATTTTTCTACTATAAATGTATTCTTGCCTTATGTTTCTAGTGTAATGGATTGTTCATATTAGAAGCAATAAAAATCTATTTTATGGCACGTCTTGTCTGTGCTAGGTAGTTTTTATTTGTAATCTTACTTTCCTTTTCACTTGTAGTGAATTATGCATATTTCTTTCATTTGAAAGTTCTATCTTGATTGTGTTTTAGTTGAAAGTGGAAAATTTGAATGTGTTTTGGAGTTGTGGCACATCTGTCCACCCTTTCCTTAATCATTTTTCCCTATTTCCCTCACATCATTTCTCTCGCCCCCTATTTTTATCTATCACTACCTTTTAGCTTAGGTTTTACCTTTTTTCATCTCTTTCTAACCCTGGTCCATTGGCATGTTAAGTTTAGGATTTTCTTTCTGCATTCGGAGTAGTTTTACAATTAGGAATAGGTAGAGGAATTGACCTTCTCTGGAGGCGTGTTTCAAGTAGCAAGGTACCACAACTTGGAGATAGTCTCATGTTGCCTCAAAATCCTTGAGTTATCTTTGACTCAGAGTAGGGTGCAATTTTGAGCTCTAACAGAAGCCATGTGGATAAAGAGTCCGTTGGAAGAGATACACGTGGAATATAAAGGAATTAATCCTCTTCCATGTGATAGTCAAAGTTACATTGTTCTTTCTAAGAATCTAGGTCAACGTCATAGAATAAATCATATAGAGATTTATATGCATTTTATTTGAGAGAAGGTGTTATGCGGTGATATAGATCGTTAATACTACCCAACTGAAGATCAAGTTGCAAATATGTTTACAAAGCAATTGTGTGCTATAAATTTCTAGAATTTTTGAGCAATGCTTGGCCTTTCAGAGTTGCCATTGAGGGGGATTGTGCATGGTAAGGCTACCTCCTTACCTATGTGATATCCCCTTCTGCTCTATACTTATTCTTCATTATAAATAATTGCAAAAAGACCTTATTATGATCTTTGTAAACTTATAACTCTATATTTATAGTTTACAGTCCAGTGTGTCGCATCTATTGTAAAGGTGGTCCTTATGTTATAAAATTCTCCTTGAGATGTTGGTTGAGATATTTTCCATGAGAAACTATGAGATGTAGATGTTTAGCCTAAATCATAACTTTTGATTTATGGATTCCAAATACTTTGCACCAAAATGTAAGATGAGCATGATAAAGGTGTATAAATTCTTCAAAAAGTGACATGTTAGCCTAAACCTTAACTATGGTTTATGGATTTATAAATCATATTGTATAAACATATAATGTTAGCATATGTTCCAAACTTAATATTAAGGGGGAGTGTTAAAACATAATATTAAGGGTGTTATAAACATTAGTTTATAATTAAATAATTAGGAATATTTATATTATTAATTATTTTATATAAAATATGTTGTTTATGGTTAATTGGTCTTATTAAATAAAGTTAATGGTTAATTGGGAACTATTTAATTTACCCATGGGGTGAAATGATTCATGTGGCATGATCATTATAAAATTAATTCACTTGGTGGATTGTGTGGAGAGAAGGGAAATGATTGGATTGTAATGTTTCTCAATAAATGGAATTATTTGTTTCCCACAATTTTTACCCCTCAGGGTTTTCCAGGTTAAATATTGTATCTAGTGTTATTTAATTTATTTCATGGTTATAATGTTTGTTTAACATTATTTATTACGTTGATATAATATCTTGTTCCTAACATTTTAGGGATCTGGAGGGAGTATTCTTTCATCAAGTCACAATTAATTCATCAATCATCTTGGGAAATAATCCCTACATATTGAAACAAACATGAAAAAGATTATTAGGACCTTCCTCTGATCCAGGTTGATGGTGGAATTCAAGGTATGCTGGTAAGAAGAGAGGTTCATTATGATGGGGAAGAAAAATAATAACTTATGGGCTTAGTTGTCATGCTTAAAGTTTCATTTTTGTATACCAGGAATTTTACATAACAACAAACTACAAGAATGATAATGAACATGTGTAGACATAAAATATATGCACTTGTGTACATTTATATTTCCTAAAATCATTCTAGCATTTACATGATTCCTAAGAAAGAAAATAGGTAATTGACAACTCCATTTATCCTTTTACTTTTTCTTCTGCACTTTTTGGGTTTATACATATTTGACTCTTGCTGGAATTTGATTGTTTTATATTTATATGGCCTTTGACACTAACGCCCAATTGGGACATTAGTGCCAGGAGCTCCTATCCTCCTAGGTGCTCTTGGGTGCTATTAGCCAGTAGCATAAAAATATTGTCGACCAGTAGCATTTTTTATGCCACCAGCCGATAGCATACAATATGTTGTCATTCAGTAGCCTAAAAGTATGCTAATGAACAACAACATATAAAAAAGCTACCATTTGGTAGCATTTAATAGTGATGTCTTGATATTCATCATCCATGTGAAAGATAATTTTCCCATATTCGCCAAATATTTTCTAAGGATTTTTTCAGAGGGACCCTTAAAATTTTCCATGGCACTAGTATTACTTATTATCACCTAAGATTACATCAAAAAGGCACAATAGCATCAAAGGCATCCATCTAGCACACTCACTCAAGGGATAAGGGTTGCGTCACTCTACACACACATCATATAAGGGGATTCCTATTCTATTCAATTGCATACATTTGCATCATTAGAGCATTCTAGATCTAGCCCACTACTTAGTGTAACTTGCATAAGGGAATCCTAGAGCATAATTAAACACACTTTCACACATAACTGCATGGAGTTTGAGATGTACTACCATGATCAGTTGTAATTTCACTCTTTGGGTGACCAACGGGGTCATTCATAATCCACATTCTACATATTTTTATCAGATTTGATGTAGTTTGTGGGAATGTGAATGTAGATGCTTTGTTTTTTTTTGTTATAGGGACATTTGGTGCTCAAAGAGAAAATCTATAGAGAAAAAAAAGATCAACAATAAATATCCTCCCACATAGAAGAAATTATATCTTGACTATTTATACAAATGTTAGCACCCAGATCTAGTCAGTAGTGCCCAGGCACTCTTGACCTCCTGCGGGTGCTCCTACCTTGCACTATTCTGAATTCTAGAACCTTTAGCAATCTTCGATGACACTGCTTACATTTTTATCTTTATTATTCTCCTGCCCAAATCACTTCATGTTTTCTTAGAAATCTGTTAAGTCCTCATATCTCCATCTCTTGATTAGGGTTTCACATTGCACATTCTCATTTTCTTGTGTCTTACTATACATTAGCATTTGTATATCACATATTACAATAGCTAATATGAAATTAGATTTAATTCAATTTATATTAAATCATTTGGTGAATCCCTCTCATCATCAAACACTCAGATCTTTATTTTTCCTATTCTATCAAATATTCTTTCATGGATCCTAAAATTCCTCAAATATCCTTGCATGACTTACTTGAAATTCACCCACCTTGTAAAGATTCTATCCAAATATCTGTAGAAACTATATATATCCCTCATAATACGCCACTAGCACAAGTAAGTTCCATTTTTGATCGTCTCTTTCATGAACCTAGCCTTCGTGATACCATTACCAATCAACCCATCTTCGAGTCAATATAAGATTTACACCATTTATTTCAAGATAAATTTCAAGATATGGAAACCATGATTACATCTCTCACTGCTAAAATCCAAAATTTCAATAATTCTTCTCAAGATTATCCTTGTTCTTCTTTTGCACCTCATTCTAATCTCATGTCTACTACATGTACTTATACAGGTGAATCCCATGACTTACCACTACCAACACCTCTCAAGTTTGATCAAAATATTAAGAAACATGATATTCTTCCTTACATCCTCAATCACTAGTTGATCAACTTACCAACTACTCATTTTTACCCTCCTTATTGTCTTGCTAAATACATAGGTCTCCCATATTGAAATTATCATAGGATTTATGGACATCATGACAATGATTTCTATTATTTAAAATAAAGAAGTAAGCACCTTGAGCATCATGGTTTTATTTCATTTGCTACACAACCTTCCGGTACATGATCATATCCAATTGCTAAATCCCACTGGGCTCCCAAATCTGATCCTTCCATATCTAATGAACATCGTGCGATAATTATTATTGTTCCTTCTCTGTTAAGGTTTTCCTATCCAAACCAATGTCATACCACTTTTAAATATTTTTACCCCATCACCTCCTCATATCAGGTCCTCTACAACATACCAATTCCAACTAAGCAACAACCTTTAAAATTCCATCACCCATCACCTCTTTGTATTAAGTCCCATACACCGTTACCAATTTCAACTAACCAAACACCTATAAAAATATGTCCCACATCACCTCTTCTTATCATGTCCTCTACAACATTACTAATTTGAAATAAGCAACCAAAAACCAAGAAAGACCAACCAATTCACCCTGTGATATCTAACCTCTTTAAACTACCTCCTATCAACCCCAAATACAATACTAGTCCTACTATTGCTTCTATCACTAGTTGTGACAATACTATACTCTCTTATGATAAATTCCAAACTCCATCACCATCGCAATACCTCTCTTAATTCATCACATATATCTCTATCAGTGACACACTTAAGGGGCATTACACTTACCCCCTCTTCCATCACTATCAATTATCTCTAGTGTCTACTATCACAATTCACGCTCCACATCCCTACACTCTTTGGTACACACATTGTACTATCATTACCCAATGACACACTCTATTGCTATGATTCACACTTGACTATTGAGGGCACACTTCATAAATGAACCACACATCATCGAATCTTGCTACACTTAAAGCTCAATACTTCGTGATACATCTTTCATAACATCTACTATTCTCTCTCGCTTCATGCTTCATGACTATCTTTTCTAGAATCACCACATTATTGGTTAACATACTTTCTCCTCATTACTTGATGACACAATCTAGTTCCACGGTTCATACTTGATTGTTGAGGGACCACTTCTTAAATTAATTTCACATCATGCACACTTCACGCTCAATGCTTGTTATCACTTACCCATAAATTGTGTAATTTTTCAAAAAAATTGAAATTTTTGGGTCAATTGTTTTCTTTGTCAAATTTTTTTGTCTTTGTGAAGTTCCAAGGAAGTGAAAAAGTTAAAAAATTTAGTCATTTTTAGGTGTTTTGGGTCATTTCCTTGGTATTGTGGTAATTTCAGGTTTTAGAGAAACGGATGGAACATGTTCCTTTGAGTTTCTTGTTCCCCGCATCACCATTTTACCCACAATATTCTATTTCTTCTTTGTGTGGAAGTTTAAATGTCTCAAGGAAATACTCTTTGAAGTCATTTATTTTTTCCTAATCCTTTGTATTGTGGAATTTTCATAATTTTTGGCCCCTTGAGTCCTTTGTTCCTTTGGGGAATGTGTTCTCCAGATACACACTTTTTCTTCACTTCACTACATATCCTTTATATTGTGGAGATTTTGGGCATTTTGAGAACTTACGACCCTTGTTCCTTTTGGGTGTTTTTTCCCTGCATCTTCTTGTTCTCAGCACTTGTATTTTTTCTTCAAATCCTTTGTCCTAAGTTTTCTAAGTGTTTCTTTGTATTGCGGAGACGTGGATACTTAGAAACCCCGTGACCCTTTATTATCATGGGAATTTTTTTCTTCACAGGCTTGATTTACCCTTACTTCCTTGGTTTCTTTAAAATGCAGAGTTTTTTAGTTATTCAAAGAGCTTGCAACCTATGTTCCTTTGGGCACACTATTCCCCACAGAGCCCCATTTTCCACACTTGAAATTTTTTACATGCCTTGTGGGTATTTCGGAAGTCCAAGCCTCTCATGACCATCATTTCCCTGTAGCTTTGTCATATTAGCAATACAAAGGGGAAAATCAGTAAATTGTCCCATGAACCGTTCTGATCCCCACAATACACTATGAACCCCTAATTGAGCATTTAACCAAGAATTTTACGAATGGAAAAATATAAAAATGGGTAAAGCAATTCACTTTTACCATTGTTATTCAAGGATTTCAATAGAGCACTGCGTGCCTTTTGTTTATGTACCCTTAAGCACGTTTCTACCCATAACTTGAGCATTTTTTACTCATTTAAAAAAATTCAAAATGTTTTGGGATCTTGAGAGGAACATCATTCTTCTTGTAGCTAAGGTGATTAATTTTGAAGCCTCTTGTGTGTTTTTAGTATCAAAGTGGTTTTTATTCCCTACTATCCTATTTTACCTCGAAACCATTGTTGGAGCCTCATCCTTCTCAGTGTTTGTTTTCCCATATTTCTGCCATGAAGTTACAATACACGTGACATGAACATATTTCCTCTCCAGAAACATTTGTACCTAATATAACAGATAGTGATATTTGTCACATTGACCTTGATGATTTTTGGGCACGAACCCCATAGCTTAATGCATTAAAGACAGTGGAGTTAATCATGTTGATGGTTTTTATCTCTCTGTGCAATGTACAAATACAATCTTATCTTTTGCTTCTTAATTTGACCCTAATACTAAATGAATCATATACCCTCAAGGCCAAGTGATTTCTAAACTAGATGTTAGTTGTGTAAATGCAGCTCTACGGAACCTTTTTTTTTAGAATTTAAACACCCTAACCTTGGTTCAAGCCCAACATAAGTTTGATGAAGACAAGGATAAATACAAGGGAATCATACCCAAATCATGGACTAAGTCTCCAAAGAGGGGATATTCTAAGTTTCCAAAAGTCTTATATAGGTCATATTTAAAAAAAGAGTTGTTTGATATCATCACCCTCTTGGCTAGGTTAATGGGTCTCCCTTCCACTAATGAATTACCATTTTGGATGTTTGTTTACATAAATATTATTTGTGATGGGAAAAAAATGCTAAATTGGGGTGATATAATATGTGAAAATCTCAGTCAACAACTAATTAATGTGAAACAAAGCAAGATATTCTACATGACTTCATATCTCATGTATAATATTGCTACTTATATCTCATGTATAAGAAAAATGCACCAACATATGAATATTACCCACAAATCATCCTTGAGAATAGTTAGCATCATTTTAAAATGGTGAATTATTTTTTCACCATGTATATTGTAAGGCTTCTTGAGGGAAATACAGTAGAAATAGTACGCAGAGAAAAAACAATTGATCTCCACATATGGAAGCCTCTTCATTCAATTTAGAAATTTTTCTTACATTAGGTTAGCTAGATTTGAGGGGAAACATAATAATCTACCTTTGTATTGCAATGATAAATTCGTTCTTGTTGAATTCTGTATGAAATTAGACATGTTACACAAAACATGTAGAGATATGAAGATTACAGGTATTCAACATCCTATCTCTCTAGGAAATTATATCTGTAGGACTGCATTAGATGCCCATAATTTGGAAAGGACAATATCTAACTTCAAGTTCTACTCATTTCATAAAATATATTTCTTTGATATAAATAATTTTTCTAATCATCTTGGGATGACTTATTATCATTTTCCTACTCTGAAAGATTATTGGGAAGACTGTTCAGATGAATATTAAGTAAGAAGGATGTATTTTGGTAGACTCTCTTTACAACAAGTTAGATACTTCAAAGTATATAAAGTCCTAGATGATTTGCAAGATGAAAATGAATGCATGTAATCTTTGGAATATATCAAGACCATTCAGCATATGCCTCTTCTTACTATTGATTGTTTTTAGAATGAGAGAGATGATCTCTTTGAGATAATCAAACCTGTGATGGTAAGAACCAAGGTTGGGTTTGATAAGAAAATGAAGACTGATCTTCAAAATGTGTCCCAATATTCTTCCCAAGAAGATTATTCATCATAGAAAGGGGTTCCCATTTCTCTTCCAGAAGTGCAGGCTCAACCAACCCCTTCCTCCTCACCTCTAAACTCTTCCACAAACTTATACACAAAGAAAAAAAAGACAAAGGAGATAGAGGAAATACAATAGAATCGTGAGAAAGAGGTGGAGGAGAAAAACATTAATAATTTAAAAACATAAGCTACCCTCACTCCTGAGTCAATGCCACAGCCATTGGGTGAAGAAATGAAAATAGTTGAAAAGGATAATAATGATACAAGGAAAGTTATCCCAAGGCAACAAAATAATGACCAAGGTGAAAGTGGTGATGAGGAAGAGAGAAATGAAAAAGAAGAAGATGATGAGTTAAAGATTATTGAACCAGAAACTGGGAAACTGATTTTTTCCAATCTTTAATCACCAATAAAATAAGTGTCTTCTTCTACCATTGAGGTGCTTTCCCTTGAGGTTCATTTTATTTAGTTTCCTTGTCCTTCTACTTTCGCATTTGCACCACCTCCTCCCTCATCTTCCACTGATTATTTCAGATGGTTTCAACCCATGATTGATAAAAAAAAGAGAAAGTTTACTCCAAATATTGTAGCTCCTGGTTTTGATGTTGTAGCTACCTTTCTCATTACAAATTCAACTCCTCCACCTAAAAGAGCCAAAAAAACTTCAAGGCTAGTCTTTGATTCAAAAGGTCAACAATTCTTAGAGATTGTATAGCCGAAAGGAGAAAAAGATGAAAAAGACATAACTATTGTAGACCTTGAACTGACTAGGATCCCACTTGGTGAATCTAATACTGAGGGAGAGGTTCATAACTTGAAGGAGACAGTTTCCAGAGTAATCAGAGAGTGGAAAAAGAAAAAAACACATGAGAAATTAGAAGAACAAATTGAGGTTCTTTCAAGTTTTATTAAGTCTTTTCTCTGAGCTGAAAAAGTTCTTGACCTGAATCCTCTATCCTCAATTCCCCCTCCCACTATTTTTTTTTATAAAGATGTCAAAGCTATCAAGGAGATTCATAGACATGTTGCATATGGTAATGCTAATGAGGCATTGGTAGAAGGAATTTCGATCTCTGGTTTGAACTTCATAGATGAAGCCTACAAATTATATGATAACATTTCTTCAGCCCAGAGTTAATTTGATATAGTAATTATAGGATTTGAGAAGGATGTCAAGCTTTGACTAGAATTTATTTAGGACCTGAGGATCATTAATATTACATATGAGAAAATACTCATCTCTCACATAATTTTTCATGATTCAAATGATAATATCTCTAAGAAATGGGTGTTTATAGTTGAATGGAAAATCAAAGTACTTGTTGAAGCAATTACTGAGCTTAAGAGTATGTCACAAAAAGGAGAAAATTTCAAGGCTGATTTATTGGCTAGCTTGTAATCTCTTATATTCCAAGTTTACAAAGATAATTCGACAAAAAGGTATCCTATGGATGAGATTAAGTAAAAGTTAAGAGTGCTAATCAAAGAATATTTTTTCAAGTCTGATATTGTTATCAAGGAAAAATGGAAGAGATTGCAGAGTTGCACAATGTTTTCATGGATACCACCTAGGGTTTGTTACAAAATATAGGAATTGGAAAGGAGATGGAATAATATTTGGGTAGTTTGTTGAATGCTACAATAAACACTTCCATTCCAAAGGTTATGGAGATTTCTAGCACCTCGGAAAATTTCAAATTCCATATACTTAAAGTGAAGACCCCCACTACACCATTCACAAGTTATTCTTCTTCTAGTGCTTGATAATACTCCTTTCTAGTCGTTGTATTTTGAAAGTTGGCATTATCATTTTGAAAACATAAAATTGTAAATAATGCTAACTATGTAATTCATTAATTAATTGTTATCACTTAATTAAAAAATAATTGATAAAGAAAGATGGTTACAACCACCCCTTTTCTTATATAAGGCTTTTTCTCTTTTTTTTAAGGGGTTGTTAGATTTTAGTGAATTGGATGTAATGATACATAATTTTTGAATCAATACAGAAGAAAATTGTCTATTCTATTTTTTGTGTTCTTTATATTTCCATCCTTCTATATTGCAAATGTGAATCTAGTATGTTTGAATATTGAAACTGTGGGTTCAATTCACATGTTATAGTACAAACAACTTTGTGCCTCCTACATTTATATCATATGTATTTTTCAAATATATAAGTTCATGTGTTCTTACAAGTTAATACACTAACTCACGACCAGATGGAACTATCAATGCATGATTTTATTTAAAGACTCTCATCATGGATTATTCTTGCTCTAATACCAAAACTTAAATTTGGTCAGAGTCTCTGTAGTAACGGAACCTAATTAACACAGAGAAAGCAGAAAGATACAAAATATAATATATTCAGGGTAGTATGAAAATATTACACAGGCTATTATATAGCCTTAAAAAAATCTAAACCACTTCCTAACAAATAGGAAGAAATACTAAAAAATATCATGAGCATATATATATTTTTGTTATAACAATATATATAGCTAACAATATTAATAATTACAAATAATGAATTATATTTACTAGGCAGTAAATATCTTAATAACATATATAATGTGAGAACTATAATATTTTCCTAACATCCCCCCCCCCCCCCCCCCCCCCCCCCCCCCTTTAGTGCGAACATGGGGAAAACCTACCTTTGTACTTACACCTGCTTATGATATGGGGATTTTCACAGGATGATCACAAACCTCAAGGATGGTTTTGCAAACAGTTGACCAAAAACGGAGAATGGTGGTTTTGCAATTGGTTTACCATAAACCACATAGTGATGGTTTTGCGAATGGATTACCAACAACCAAGAATGGTGGTTTTGGTATTGGTTTACCACAAACCACAAATTAATGTTTTCACGTGGTTTACCTACAACCGCATCATGATATTCCAAGTACTATTTTCAGCCCTCATCACATCTCATTACATGGAATAACATAGGAAATTCTGTTGAATTATTTTTCTCGTACATACATAGAAAAAGATGACATAATGGAAAAGGAACATTGGATCATGTTCCCCTCCTCACTGTGAAATTTCCACTTATTGAAAATAGGAACACTACAAACTATAGCAAATATACAACTAAAAAAAATGCCACCAAATCATCTATGTGGCCCCGTCATTGGCGATTGACGAGAGGTCACTGAATGACCTCTAACCTTTTTTGCCTCCATCCTCCAGTTGATGTGTTGCTAACTCATCTGAATTTGATCTTGAAACATAATTACAATTTAGACATTGGCTTACACCAAAAATGCATCCATAAGACAATTTTTTTTATTTTTCAAACTTGTTGACACCACCATATGACCATTAAAGATAATACCTAAAATCACCTATTTGACTTTTACGACACTTAACTTTGACAATGATAACAAATGACACTTTACGCTACATTACACTTGTAATGACATGCACTATTTAACAACAGAATGAAAAAATGACTCTATATCTTGACAACAAGACTATAATGAAAGAAAATTATAGAATAATCACCTACATGGAAAGGAAAAAAATAAAGAATAATCACCTACATGGAAAGGAAAAAAATAAGTCAATGTAATCGAAAAGCTTATACTTAAATAAATGAAGTCTAAAACACGTAGTAAAATATAAATACCACGAAATTTACCCCTAAAAACCTAAAATAAACTCATGACACTTTAACCTATATAAAGACTCAAATATATAATAACAACTTTATAGAATTCGAAACTACCTCTAATATCGATAGCACATACCTTTTTAGTACGCAGATCACATGATAGTATGACCATATGTTAAGTACGCCTTTAGTGAATGGAATTCATGACTGCTCACAAACCTGCAGGTTTTGGCGAATCAAACAAATACGCAAAATGAGATTGGAGACTTCCCATATTCTATGGGATGAACGGTAGAGGCATAGAATTCAAATGGAGATTAGACAACGTTTGAATGGTGAGACTGAGGAAAGATCCAATATTTCTCAATTAAAGAGTTTCGATAATGCCACGTGAACATAGACTTGTTGGAGACTGCCCCCGTTTGAAGTAAAAACAAGAGATTTGCTTGCATGAAGAATACAATCCCAGTTATTTTATGTAAAATGTATGTGCTTTTATGCAATCCCAAACTCTTGTATAATTGGCAAGTTGGAGTTGCAGAACTCATCGTATACAACATTTGTATTGTGTCCTTTGTAACACACCGATTACTGATAGTTGGTTGTCAAAACAAAAATCATATAGCTTGGGTGATTTCTCGACCTTTGTGTGAATAAAAAAATCAAAATACGGACTGCTCAACCTTGATCACATGCAAGAAAAAGCTATCAATGATGTAAAATCTTGACAGAGTATATAGTTTTAAATGAAAATAACAGACCCCTTGCAGAATTTGGGAATGTTTGAAGATCTCGCAGCACAATACAAATTCATTTCTTGAAATATATAGGTGGATGCTAAGGCTAACCTTGGAAAAAATGGACTCAACTCAAGTTCAGAAATCACCACTCAAGATCTAATTCATCATGTTAGGAGATCAACGATCCATTACCAAACTGTGTAGAAACTGAGCTTTAATGTAGGATCAAGCCAATGAAATCACGAACTCGTGACCAGATGGAACTATCAATGCATGATTTTATTTAAAGACTCTCATCTTGGATTATCCTTACTCTGATACCAAATCTTAAATTTATTCAAAGTCTCTATAGCAGGGGAACCTAATTAACACAGAGAAAGCAGAAAGATACAAAATATAATATATTCAGGGTAGTATGAAAATATTACACATGTTATTATATATCCATAACAAAAGTTAAACCACTTCCTAAAAAATAGGAAGAAATACTAACAAATATCATGAGTGTATATATTTTTTGTTATAACAATATATATAGCTAACAATATTACTAATTACAAATAACGAATTGTATTTACCCTGTGGTAAATATCTTAATAACATAAATAATGTGAGCACTATAATATTTTCCTAACAAATGCACCCTACAAGGACATTCCATGAAGGATTTTTTAGCCAAGAAACCATCTACCTCCTACTCAACAGAAAATGGCAATAGAATCTCCTCTTGTTAAAGTTCTAGTGAATGCAACATGAGAATTCCAGGAGCTTGATAATGAGATAGAAGAAGAAGAGATGGAAGCACTTGAGGAATTCCAAGAGGATGCAAATGACTCTCAAGACAAATTTCTTACTACTGAAGGAATAGATGATGAAGATGATGATTATGATGAAATAGTTGTAGACATGAATAATGAATATTATGCTATCATGACTAAAGAGAAATTGAAAAGAAGAAAGAAGTGGTACAACCCACAAAGAAGGAATTTATAGTCATCATTCCAGGAGTTTCGAGGAGAGGATCACCCATTCCCACCACTGCTACTAAGAAGGTGATTACTACTTCTTCATCTAATTATTCTTCTTCCTCCAGTTCTATACCTAAATCAACTACATCTTCTACTCCTATGTCAAAAGCTCCCTCATCCCCAAAGGATGATAATCCCTAAACCTCTACCATGCCTAATCAAGAAGTCTCATCCACCTCAAGATATTTTGATTTAATTGACCATATTAAAAAGACCAAAATTCATATTTATGAGGCTGAGTTTTACCAGACCCACCCAAAAGACTTTGCTCAAGTGGTCAAATTTGTGAATTCCAAACAAGGTAAGTCCCCTACAACTTCAAAAGGACTTCTTCTTACTCCTATCTCTCCTTTTCCACAAAATTTGATAGTTGTTGCACCCTCCACCTTTTAGAATATCAATAATTTTTATGTCACACTTCTAATAGTTGGCTATAAAATTAGCAATTGTGTCATTGACTGAGGGGAATCTGATAATCTAATGTTTGCTAAATTTACCCATGCCCTTGGCTTCACTTTTACCTGAGAATTTGGTTCTTGTTACTTATTTTTCTACATTTCCTAAGAAAAGGGTTAAAACAACAATTCTAGTTACGTACATACCTCCTTCTTATGACATGATATTGAGTAGAAAATTTTGTAGGGAGGTTGGAGGAGAAATTAAGATGCATTGGTCACATGATCTTATTCTAGTAAACTGATAGATGAAGAAGTCGCTACCAAAAAGACAGGTGGAATACATTTTCTACAAGACTAATGATCCTAAGGCCCAAATTCTGTATGAAGATATTGGTCATGGAAATTACATGGTAATGTCTATAACTGAAGCCCAAACTCCCAAGGTTATTCAGGATGACCCTAACGGTATTTGGATTCTTGAATTTGATGGATTTTTTTCTACAGCTAGTTTTGGAACAAGGATTGTGTTAGTATCACCTAATGGTAAGCTCCACCCTTTATCTTATAAGCTTCAATTTGTTAACACTAACAATCGTACTGAGTATGAGGCCATTCTTCTTATTCTAACATCAATAAGGGAAATGGGAATCAAGAATGTATATGCTTGAGGAGATGAGGAAACAATTTCTAAACAAGTTCAAGGATATTTTCAGGTAAAGAACCAAAGGCTAGAGTGCTATAGGAATTTGGTTTGGGACGCTGTTTTATTTTTTGGATACATTTTTAATTAGTGTAGTGCCTAGAGAAAGCAATTCGAGAGCAGATGCTCTAGCAGTTTCAAGGTCATTACTTATTCCTCATCGTGATTTTGATCAAGACAAGTTCATGATAGAATGATTTTTAGACCAAATGTCCTAGATAATGCAGACAAGTGGAAAGTATTCAATGATGATCAACACTTGATTTCCTTTCTTGAATTGAAATATAAGTTTAGTCAATTGTATTTCAATGGAAGCAAAGCTGGTTATCAGGAGTCTACTACATCTTTCGTATCTGGAGGAGTTGAGGAAGAGTCAAACAAATATGTCTTTATCAAGCTCAAGGGAAAAAGGATTTCTAAGGGTCTTGTAAGTTTGGAATACTTGTTTTATAAGCATGATAGGCACATCAAAGAGAAAATATCACAAGAAGTTGGCCAGCCAACTAAATTTGAACATGTTAATATTGGAAGCAATGAGGAGCTAAAATTTGTTAACATTGGTAAGCGTTGCTATAACGGTGAGAGGAGAAAAATGGTTAATATTTTGAATAAATATGTGTGTGTGTGTGTGTGTGTGTGTGTGTGTTTTGGCTTATTCGTATGATGATTATAAAACTTTTAAACTAGGGGAAATGGGGCATTACATTCCCTTGAAGATGAGAATTCAATCGTTTCATCAGAAGTAGAGACAATCATCATGTTCTGCCTAGAATCCATTGTTGGAGCCTCATTATTCCGAGGGTCTGTTTTATCATATTGCCACTATGAAGTTCTAGTACAAGGGGTATGAACATATTTACTATCTAGAAAAATTTGTACATAATATAGGGGATAGCTTTATTCTTCACATTGACTTTGATTATTTTTGGGCATGAAATTCTGAAGACACCCCTACCCCCATAGCTCAATGCTTTAAAGATAGTGGACTCGCTCATGCTGCTAATTTTCCTCTCTCTATGTAATGTACATATACAAACTTATTTTTTTCTTCTTAATTTGACCCTAATACCAATGAAATCAGAGACCCTCAAGGCCAAGTGATTGCTAAACTAGATGTTAGTTGTATAAATGCATCTCTAGGGATCCCTGTTTTTGATGATGCAAACACCCTAACCTTAGTTCAGGCCCAACATAAGTTTGAACAAGAAAATGATAAATAAAAGGAAATGATAGACAAATCATGGCTTAAGTATTTGAAGAGGGGAGCTTCTACGTTTCTGAAATTGTTATACATATTAGATTTGAAAAAAGAGTTGTCTAATATCATCACCCTCTTCGCTAGGTTAATAGGTCTCTCTTCCACTAATGAATTCTAGTTTTGGATGCGTGTTTACATAAATATTATTTTTGTGGGGAAGTAGAGCCTGAATTGGGGTGAGATAATTTGTGAAAATCTTAGTGAACAACTAGTCAATGTGCAACAAAACAAGACATTCTACATGACCTCCTACCTAATGTACCAAATGTGCAACAATACATGACCTCCTACCTAATGTACATAATTGCAGCATATAGGGTATGGGTAGGATTGTCTCTTCAAGAAGATAAGAAGAATCAACCGGTCTATGGGTATTACCCTCAACTCAGCTTTGAAAATAGAAAATCCCATTTCAGAAGAGTAAATGATGTTTTCACCATGTACATAGTAAGGCTTCTAGAAGGAAACACAACTGAAAGATTGTATGCAGAGGCAAATCAGTTGATTTCCACATATGGCAGCCTCTTCATTCAGTTTAGGAGGTTCTCCTATATTGGATTAGCTGGTTTTGAGGGTTCACCTAATAAGCTACCTATGTATTGCAATGACAAATTGGTTTTGTTGGAAGTTTGCCGATAACTGGACATGTTACATAGAACATGTAGAGATAAAAAGATCACAGGCATTCAATTCCCTATCTCCTTGGGGAATTATACTTGCAGAACTGCTTTAGATGCCCAAAATGTAGAAAGAACAATTGCTGCATTCAATTTTCACTCATTCCACAAAAGATCTTGCTTTGATATCAAAGGTTTTATCTCTAACCATCTCAAAATGTCCTATTGTCATGTACCTATTCTTGAGGATTACTGAGAAGATTGCTCAGATGAGTATGAAGTGGGAAGAAGATGCTTTGGCAAACTTTCTTGACAACAGGTCAGAGATTTCAAAGTGCATAAGGTTCCAAAGGACCTGTAGGATGACAATGTGGATTTGTATTTTGTGGAATATATTAAGACCATCCAACACATGCCCCTTCTTACTATTGATTGGTCGCAGAAGGAGAGAGATGATCTCTAGGAGATAATTAACTCTGTGTTGGTAAGGACTAAAGTTTGGTTCAATAGGAAAATGAGGGCATATAATCCAAATGTGGCACAGTCCTCCTCCTAGGAGGCTTCTTCGTCACAAAAAGGGGTTTCCATTTCTCCTTCAAAGGTACAGTCTCAATCAACCCCATCCTTCTCACTTCTGGACTCTGCAACTAAAGTTTATACAAAAAATTATAAAGTCAAGGAGACAGAAGAATTTGAAAAGACTCCCGAGAAGGAGGTAGAGGGAGAGAATGTTCAAGATTTAACAAAAGAAGTTACTTCCACTCTCGAACAAGTGACACAACCCCTGGAAGAGGAAATGAAAACAATTGAAGAAGATAAGGATGATATAGAAAAAATCAGCACAAAACAACAAAAAGATGATCAAGAGAAAAGTGGAGGAAATGAGGAAGAAAGCGGAGAAAGTGAAGAAGAAGAAGATGAAGTAAAGATCATAGAGCCGGATACTGGAAAAGTGAGTGCCCCAAAATCGAAATCACCAATCAAAGAAGTGTCTTCTTCTTCTACTATTGAGGTACTTGCTCTTGATGTTCCCTCTATTTAGTCTCTTGGTTCTCCTAGTTTGGCATTGACATGACCTCCCCCTCCATCTTCAAGTGACTCTTTCACATGGGTTCAACCCATGATTGATAGCAAAAAGAGAAAGTTTACCCCTAAGATAATGGCTCTTGGTTTTGATGTTGTAGCTGAATTTCTTGGTACAACTCCAACTCCACCCAAAAGAGCCAAGGCAACTTCAAGGTTAGTCTCTGATTCAAAGGGCCAACAATTTCTGGAAATTGCAAAGCCAAGAGGAGAAAATGATGAAAAAGATATAATAACTATTGCAGACTTGGAACTGACTAGGATTCCACTTGGTGAATCTACTCCTGAGGGAGAGGTTCAGAACTTGAAAGAGACAATTTCCAGAGTAATTGAGAGAGTGGAAAAAGACAAACAAACACATGAGCAATTGGAAAAACAGGTTCAAGTTCTTTCCAATTTTATTAAGTCTTTCCTCTCGAGTGAAAAAGTCCTTGATCCAACTCCTCTCTCTTCAATGCCTCCTCCCACTATTTTGTTTGAGGAAGATGTCAAAGCTATTAAGGAAATTCATAGACATGCTGCATATGGTAAAGCTATTGAGGCATTGGTAGAAGGAATGTTGATCTCTGGTTTGAACTTCATAGATGAGGCCTACAAAGTATATGACAACATTTCCTTAGCCCAGAGTCGATTTGACACAGTGATCACAGGATCTGAGAAAGAGCTCAAGTTATGGCTGGAATGCATTCAGGATTTAAGAATCATGAACATTGCAGACGAGAAAATCCTCCTTTCTCATAAAATCTTTGATGATTCCAAGAGTAATCTTTCCAAAAAATGGATGTTTAGTGTTGAATGGAAGATCAAAGTGCTCGAAGAGGCAGTCACTGAATTCAAAAGCATGGTACAAAAAGAAGCTTTCAAGTTTGAAATATTGGCCGATTTGCAAGCTCTTAGATGCCAGGTATACAAGGACAATTCTACAAAGAAGCACTCAGTGGATGAGGTAAAAGCAAAGTTCACTGCACTTATCAAAGAGGACCTATTCAAGGTTAAAACTGTTACCGAGGAAAAAATGGAGGAAATTACAGAGTTGCATAACGTTGTCATAAAGGCCACCAAGGGCTTGTTACAAAATACAGGCATTGAAAAGGAAATGGAAGACACTTTGGGCAGCTGGTTGAATGCTATGACAAACATAACTATCCCAAAGGTCATGGAGATTGCTGGCGCCTTAGCAAAATTCAAGCATTATATACTCAAAGTGAAGATCCGTGTTGCATCTCTCATAAGTGCTCCTAGTTCTTGAAACTCCTTCCTTCTAGATGTTATATTTTTAAGTTGGCTTTATCATTATGGAAACATAAATTGTAAATAAAGCTAGCTAAATGTAATTCATTAATTAAGTGTTATGACTTAATTGACAATTGGTTAAGATAGTTGGTTGCAACCACCTCTAGGCTATATAAAGTTTCTTTTTCATTGTAGAGGTGTTGGATTTTTGGTGCACACGAATGTAATGATACAAAACTTTTGAAATCAATACAAAAGAAGATTTTCTCTCCTATTTTCTGTGTTCTTTCTGTTTCTATCTCTTGACATTGCAAATGTGAATTTAGTATATTTGAATATTGAAACCGTGTTCGATCAATTTGTGTAGTGTGGAGAACTTTGTGTCTATTGCATCTGTGATTTGTGAATTTTCAAATATACCAATTCATATGTTCTTAAATCTCCACGTATGCATCAGTAGGATATCATTTTGCAATCTCTATATCTGGAAGTGCTGCCTTCTTCACTTCTTTTCTTTACAATAGTGAGTAATCTTGCACAACTAAGGAGGATATTGTATTCTTGACTGGTGGTCTTAGCTTGAACTTGGTGTCCCTATTTCATCGATCTTACTCATATAAGCTATTGTTTTCATCCTCTAAAAACCCTTCTCTATTTTTATCTTCTGTATTGAGATTACTAGAATATGGAGACATTCTGTACACCAAAATCTTCATTTAATGATATTTAGTTGTATATTTTAGTAAATAAGTAGATTCCCAAGTTTTGGTGAATAAGGGAACCTCTCCCATAAAGAGGAGGGACTACTGTCTCCTGAACTGTTGCTTGCATTCAGTAGGCAAAATTTCCAACCAACAATATGCATCTTATCTTGCATTGATAGGTGGGGGAACTCTCACACACTCTAGCTATTAGATTTCAGCCTTATAAGAATCTTTGGAATGCAACGTGTCTGTTTGGGAAGCAAGCTTCGTCTCCTCCCTCTATGATTAGAAAAACATTTCTGTTAAGAGGGGGAGAAGGCTGAAGCAAACCACTAATCAACACTAACATGCAAATGAATGAGAAGGAGAATAGGAGGATACAAACCAAATCTTTGAGATAGGATATTTCTAGGAAAACCTAAGAAGCCAACTTGTGTTAGTGGCTTGGTATACCTCTCTAAGTCTAGTGACACAGAAAGAGCCCGACCCTTGAACCTAGGGAGTAAAGAAAAAAATGAATTATATTAATGTCCATGAATGACCAAAGTAGGTCAATGGGACTTGAGAATACATCCAATTACAATAGGAATTGCTAGGGTAAAAGAACCCTAAAATCAGAGTGGAGTGCAGTCCTATTTCACTCCTATTGTGTTTGTTTCATAACAAGCCTTTTAGGATGTGATGTTGATTGTTGAGCGTCATAGGGTGATGGTTCGCTTTCCAACTTCCTTAAGAAGGCATTTAAAAATCTATTATTTTGGACATATGGTGGAGTTTTGAGACCACGTGTTCTATGAGTTGCCTTTCATGCAATATAGTCATGCATCTTGATTGGTGCCCTTTGTCACCGGTCAGTGTGCATTTATGGAAAAAGTATTAGAGTGGTTAATCAAGGTGGGTTTTTTAACACCCATTAAAAAGGCTTCGTGATTTCACATCTTGACCATATGGCGGAGCTAGGAACCGATGTAGCAATGCGATCAATTTAATACCCTTTGTCACCATTTCACGATGAAATTGTGAAGAAGGTAATGAAGTTTATTAATAATTGTGGTATACTAAATATTCAAGTAAGAGCCTCGAGATTGATATCTCTAACATCTTTAAATAGATGTATTTAAAATTTGGTGTTTGTTTATTCATTTGAATATTTATGTGAGAATAGATATATAATATAGAGAAATGGATTTTTTAATTTAAAATGATAATAATAATAAAAAACAAATGATAACAAAAAAAGGGGGATACATTCATAAAATTATTTGAAAGTGTTTGAGGGTAACGGTTGGAGGAGGAACGAGAAGTTGGTGAAGAAAGTTTGTTGAGTGATTGAGGTATGGTGGTGGCTGGTAGCGAGATGGAGTGTGCAAGATCTGATAGGGCATGGAGCCCCTTTATCAATAATATGACTGGCCTTCTCACTTTATAATTATTGTGGGTGGTAGTGTTTCATTGATGACTCTGCCCATGGGTAATTTATATTGTAGTTACCATAGTCGCCTGTAAGGAGCTCGAAGTTTGGAGCAGTGTAGAGTGTTTTGAATTTGTGCCACCTCTACAAGCTCTTTCCCACCTCGTGCTTTGTGCAGAACAAAAAGATTGACATCTCAGGCATTGCTGCCCTACAAGAATGTTGGTGAGCAAGTGGTGGGAGAAGCTCGCTTGTTTAAAAATGAACGCGATGCTATCCGAAACTCACCAGACTTGTGTCAGACCATCCCACTTACCTCTATGGGTGGAAGTTGTTATTTGGATGGCTCTGCCTTTGGAAGTCCATGTCATAATTGTCATTGTAGGGAGCTCTGGTTTGCAATCGAGCCATTACATTTCGAAACCTTGCTGCCCTCTTTCATGCTACTTCCTGACTTTGTGCATTGTGTGAGACAATCTACTGACATTTTGGTTTTGTATTCCGTAGGGAATGTTGGTTTGTGAGATGGGCGAGTAGCTCGACTATGAGCCTTGGGAGCTCACTCGTTTTCTTTAATAAAATGAAAGTGATTTTCATCTGTCCTTTTATTAGACCCGTGACAGGGTGCAAACATTCATTGAAGCATATTAAAAGGCAAATTTTTGTAGAGGTAGTCTGTAGGTGCCTTGGTTAATATGTATGCAAAATGTGCAAGCATGCACAAGGCATGCAAAATGCAGACAAAAAATCTATGTACTTTGGTACATTTCTACATCCTAAAAAAGCATGCTAGCATTTGTAACATGATTCCTAAGATAGAAAACTAGTAATTGTTAGGATACGTTGGTTTTTAGCTTAGTTGTCTATTCTTATCTTGTTATCTCTTATCACATCATTCTCTGCTGATAATGTGGATCTTCCCAGCTTAGTTAGGGAGTCAGTTCAGGTTTTCTGTCCTATATAAACTGTACGTGTGCTTTGTTCTCTTCAGAATAATATGAGATAAATTCTATCTCTTCTATTTCTCATAGCTTTGCTTCAGTTTGGTATCAGAGCACGTTCGGTCACAGGATTCATGTTGGTCAGGTTGCAAGCCAAGATCTTGGTCATTGATGATGTTCTGAGCGCCTGGAAAACCTGCGTGGCAGAGATCTAGGAGGACGTGAAGGAGAAGCCTGTGTTTTTGGCATGGAGGTAGAGTCTATTTTTTTTTTTCTCTCATACGTGGTGTATTCAGCCTGTGTGGAGCAGTGTAAAAAAAAAAAAGAGCACATAGAATCTTTGCCCACTCGCACACGAGTACAGAAGAAGTCACAATTAGTTCTCTCCCGGTGAAGCGTTTGGAGAGCAATGGCTGTGCGCCGTATTGCAGAGTAAGAAGAAAAATATAGTTTGAATTTCGAGTGTTATCATTGGTTCATTCTGCACCGTTTTAAACCTGCGTCTCCTGGATCGGGAAAATTTCATGAAGCCTTGAATAGCGTGACTCTAATCCATCGTACATGGCAGTGAATGTTTGTTTCCTGCAGTCGTGAGAAGAGGCAGTGGAGGGCCAGGTTCGATTCCTGGGCGTGTAAAGCCGGATTCGTTCTTGAACGTACACGCCAGTCTAAGAACAGATTGCTGTTTGTTTTCATATTTGTGAAATGGCGAGGTCCTGAAACCATCACGCTTGCTACACATTTCCATCTTTGACTGCTCCGCTTCACTTCTGTGTTTATCTAGTATCCTCATAAGATCTACAACCTGTGTAGCGCCTGAAGCTTTTACAGCGTAGACAGCTGCTGTTGCGTGGAGACAGTTGCTTCTACGTGGAAGAGTGTGCTGCGAAAACAATCTTGCTGCAGTCGGACGTGGAGAGTTACTCAGTCACCTGCTGAAGGAAGACAACACGTGCATGTTTTTCGAGGTAATTTTGAGTCTACATCAGTCTCTTCTACACTACATCGAATGTCGAGTGTAGACAACTCGATTGAAAGCGTCAACAACACGGTCGCCACAGCTGAAAGCCACAACATCAACTCGCCAGCCAGAGAACACCGTGGAGAAGCTCCTGAGAGCTCCGGGTTCTACTTTGCCTTGCTGAACGAGCTTAAAAATTGCGGCAATCTTGCATTCGACAAACTTGTTCGAGAAGGACTCCTTGAGTACTTTCTTTTCGACGTCAGCTGCCAAGCAAAGCGAGTACGGGAAGAATTAGAAGCCGGATACGACGCAGATTGTGACGACGAAGAAGAACGCCCTGCAAAGCGTCGCCATCTCACAGCACGCGAATATCGCGAGCATCTACAAGCCAGTCATTCTCGACAGTGAGTCCAAATTGTAATAACTTTTTCAAATAAATAAATATTTTTTTTTATTACAATGTCTGCTCCGAAGTTACTTCTGTCTGATGCTCAGTTGCTCAAAGGGCCTAATTTTGTGGCCTGGAAGACAAAAATGAAGACAATCCTTCAGTTTGAAGGATTATGGGGAATTGTCACAGGATCTGTGCCTGCTCCCACAGCCCCCGATGAACTAGTAAAATATGACATGGCTAGTGCTAAAGCCTTGATGCTGATAATGCTCAGTATCAGTGATGACGTGCAACTGCATGTTCAGAATGCGGAGAAACCCAAGGAGGCCTGGGATAAGTTGGCAACCATTTATGAAGCCAAAAATCAGACAAAGATTCTTCATCTTCAGTCGAAGCTGCACACCCTTTCTATGGGGTCTGACGAGAAAGTGGAGGAATTCCTGCGTCGTGTGGCTGAGTTGAGATCGGAGTTATTGGCACTCGGTGAAATGGTAGACGATAAACTACTCGTCCCAATCACCTTGAGAGCACTCCCTTCTCAATTTCGAGTGTTTGTTACAACACTGAATGTGTCTAAACAAACAGTGACATTCGAAGAGCTTGTGAATTTGCTGCAGCAGGAAGAAGCTATCACTTCATCGCATGGGGAGTCTCAGGACAAAGCCTTGTTCTCAAAGCCTAATCGTGGCCAGAAGAATCGGAAAAGTCCCCCAGAGAAGCCAAATCCAGCGCAATCCAAACAGAAAGATCAAAAGTCAAAGAGATGGTGTCACATTTGCAGAACCAATACTCACGGCAGTGATCACTGTTGGCACAACAGCCTGAAACAAGGGTCTTCAAGCCATACAAGCACATCCGGGCGCGAAGATTTTCAAAAGTCTAAATGACGTCCCCGCTGGAGAAAGCAAAAAGGACATCTTGCAGCCCAACAAGAGGATGATGAATCTGATGAGGAGACATCAGAAGGAGCCCATTGTAGTAAGAATCTTGTACTCGTCTCTCAAACTTCTCAGCCCACGAAGAAAGTCTGGTTGATAGACTCTGGTGCAAGCAAGCATATGTCAGGTGACAAGAAGTTGTTTGATTCACTACGCGAAGAGCCAACTGGAGATCGAGTTCGGATAGCGGATGACAAAGAGTACATTGCAGAAGGAATAGGGAATGTGACCATTCCTCTGGGGCCACGAAAATGTACACTTACAAAGGTACTATATGTTCCTGGCTTGACTAGCAATCTTTTGTCAGTTACTCAGCTCTTGAATCATCACCTTAAGGTTGAATTTCTTGTTCAAAATGGCATTAAATCATGCTTAATCTCCGACAAGGTACGGTTCTTGCTAAAGCCTTTGTAAAAGATAAGTTATTTGCTTTAGATACTGTTTCATCTTCTGCAGTAGCTTTATCTGCTTCAACAATAGAATCAACTGCCTTATGGCATTATAGATATGGACACTTGTCGGTCGGTTCACTGCACCAGATGAGTTCAAAAGCAATGGTCCGTGGACTACCCAAATTGTCCAGTTCCTTGCCTATTTGCCCTGGTTGTCTTGCAGGAAAACAACATAGAGATCCGTTTCAAGCGAGCACCTTCCATGCCAAGAAGTGTCTGGAGATAGTTCATACCGATCTGAACGGCCCATTGCCTGCTTCGTTTTCAGGATACAAATACTTCCAGTTGTTCGTCGGATGACCACTCTCGCAAGATGTGGGTATATTTCCTAAAGCAGAAAAGTGAGGCTCTTCAACACTTTCAGAACTTCTATCATCGTGTTGTCAAAGAATCTGGACAACCACTTCTTCTACTCCGCTCAGATCGAGGGGGGGAATTCACATCAAAGAAGTTCTTGGCCTTCCTAAACCATCACGGCATTAAGCAGCACCTGACTGCTCCCTACACGCCCCAGCAAAATGGCATTGTTGAGCGTCGCAATCGCACAGTGATGGAGATGGCTCGCTGCATGCTATCAACTGCAAAGCTAGGAGAACGCTATTGGGCTGAAGCAGTACAAACGGCTGTATATCTTCTCAACAGGGCACCAACAAAGATTCTACTGAACAAGACGCCAGAAGAGGTATGGAGTGGTAAAAAGCCATCAATTTCTCATTTGCGAGTATTTGGTTGCACAGCATACATGCATGTTCCAGCTCAGAAGAGAAAGAAGGTAGAGCCAAAAACACTCCCGTGTATCCTTCTTGGCTACAGTACTACCTCGAAGGCGTATCGTCTCATGGATCCTGAGACAAAGAAAGTATACGAGAGTCGGGATGTGGTTTGTGACGAGTCATCCTTTGACTCAATAGTATCAACAGAAGATTCACTTCCAAACACATCTCACCGATTAGTCTCTGAATCAGATGATGAGCTGGAGGAGACTACTCAGAGAAAAGAAATGCTACCAGGAGAACTATTTGTTGACCTTGGAGAACTGCAGAATGTGACTCCACATCAATCCTCACGGCAACGACACAGTTCTTCTCAAAAGCAGTCAAGTTCTCATCCGAAGTGGGTACAAAGAACTATCAAGGACTCAAATTTGCAACAACTCCCAGATACATCATCAGGAGTCAAAACAAGGAGTCAAACAAGAAATGAGGTAAACTTTGCACTCATGAGTTCACTAATGAATAGCTCCGAGCCAGATAATGTTCGTGAAGCACTCAGTCAAACTCAGTGGAAGGAAGCTATGGAAACAGAATATGACTCACTCATGAAAAATCGGACATGGGAACTTGTCGATCTGCCTACAGGAAAGAAACCCATAGGCTGCAAATGGGTCTTCAAGACAAAATATAAGGTAGACGGATCCATCGACAAACATAAAGCACGACTTGTAGCCAAAGGATATGCTCAGAAAGAAAGCATCGACTATGAAGAAACCTTTGCACCCACTGCGAAGATGAAGACCATCAGGGTAATTTGCGCACTTGCAGCACAGAAAGGATGGAGACTTCAGCAGATGGACGTCAAGAGTGCTTTCCTAAATGGTGATCTGAAAGAAGAAGTATACATGACCCAACCTGAAGGATTTGTTGATGAAAATCAGCCTAAAAAGGTATGTCGTCTCATCAAATCTCTTTACGGACTGAAACAAGCTCCCAGGGCATGGTATATCAAGATCAACGATCACCTTTTGCAGCATGGGTTCACTCGTAGTCCCTCAGATTCAAATTTGTATATAAAGAAGGTAGGCAAAGAAATTATCATTCTGGTTGTTTATGTAGATGATCTTGTGATCACTGGTAGTTCAGAAGATCAGGTTGATATTGTAAAGAATGATCTCAAAAGAACCTTCGACATGACAGATTTGGGGCTACTACATTACTGTCTTGGCTTGGAAATATGGCAAAAGGAGCATCACATCTTTGTCTCCCAGACAAAGTACGCCAAGACACTCCTGGAAAAGTATAGAATGTCTGATTGTAAACCTATATCTACTCCCATGGAAAAAGGCTTGCAACTTTCAAGATTCCAGGACTCACCTCAAGTAGATGCTACTCTCTACAGGCAATTGGTTGGAGGGCTCATCTATTTGACATACACCAGACCAGATCTCTGCTATGCTGTCAGCTATCTTTCCAGGTTCATGCAAGAGCCAAAGAAATGTCACTGGAATGCAGCAAAGCATGTTTTGAGATATGTCCGAGGAACAACTAATTATGGTCTGGAATATAAAAAGAATGATCAATTCTTCCTACAGGGATTTGTCGACTCGGACCATGCTGGATCTGTTGATGATAGGAAGTCAACTACAGGATACATATTTCATCTCGGATCTGGACCAATCTCGTGGATAAGCAAGAAGCAGAATGTTGTTTCTATCTCATCCACAGAGGCAGAATATCGCGCCGCACGAGGAGCTGTGTGCGAAGTGATATGGATACGTCGCATTATGGATGACCTAGGAATTCCTGAAAAACAGTCACCTATTCTCTATTGCGACAATCAGAGTGTGTTGAAGCTCGTGCAGAATCCAGTCTTTCATGAACGAACAAAGCATATTGAAATTGACTGCCATTTTCATTTGAGAGCACGTCTTGAACCATCAAATTCAGCTCCAGTACTATCCTACTGAAGCACAAGTTGCTGACATTCTCACTAAATCTCTTGGAAAAGTGAAATTTGAATCTTTCAGAGGTCACATTTGCAAGAATAATGTAATAAGGGGGGGAATGTTAGGATACGTCGGTTTTTAGCTTAGTTGTCTATTCTTATCTTGTTATCTCTTATCACATCATTCTCTGCTGATAATGTGGATCTTCCCAGCTTAGTTAGGGAGTCAGTTCAGGTTTTCTGTCCTATATAAACTGTACGTGTGCTTTATTCTCTTCAGAATAATATGAGATAAATTCTATCTCTGCTATTTCTCATAGCTTTGCTTCAGTAATTAACAGCTATCTTTAGCCTTTTGATTTATCTTCTATAATTTTTTGGCTTTATACATCTTGCACTCTTTCTAGAATTTGATTATTTTATCTTTCTATGCCATTAGACACTAGCACCTAGTTGGGACACTAGTAACGCGTGCTCCTATCCCCATGAGCACTCCTATCCTCTTGAGCACTCCTATCCATATTTACCTTTTTATTATCCTTTTGGACCCCCTTCGCTTATTAATTACTTTTTACTATTTTGGGTCAGCCTTCGAGTTTTTAGTTATAAAATTCAAACAATGGAATCATATATATACATAGTTATAACCCTAAAATAAAAGGCCAAGGACTAGAATTACTTACTATGAACTAAGCTTGCATCCAAAAGGAACAAGAGAATCAAATTCATCCACCTAACACACTCACTTAAGGGACAAGGGCTGCATCACTCAATATACACAACATAAGAGGGGAATTCTATTCTATTCCATTACACACATTTACATCATTGGAGCATTTTAGATCTAGCTCGCTACTTAGTGCAACTTACATAAGGGCATCCTAGGTGATCATTACACACACTTTCACATAGAACCAGATGGAGTCTAAGATGTAGTGCAACGCTCAATTGTAAGTTTACTCTTTAGGTTACCACTGGAGTTAGTTTGACTCCACATTATACATAATTTTTATTATATTTTTTTTGTTTGTGGAAATGTGCAGGTTGATTATCTAAAATTGGAATAACTAATTAGTCTATAAATATTTAATCTAAGTTATGAATAACTTTCAATTGAGTAAATAAATGCAACAAACAGTATGTTAATGATCTAAGAAAATATGTAAAATGAAATGATAAACCTAATATGAAAGAGAGAAAGGGAAAGAACTCAAATGAATAATAGGTGTTTGTTGAGCTGTGTCGTAGTGATGAATAGAAAATCAAAAAGCATGAACAACTATGTCGGGGTCCCGTAGAGGGTTGATCTGGGTGATATGGCTAGACTGGAGCACCTGGGAGAGGATTGGGGCACCCACGGGCACTTTGGTAAGTAGAATAGGCACCCTGGTCTGAGAAAAAGACCTGGAACTGGTCTTTACAACTCTTGGAGAAGATTGATAAACCTCATTTCCTATCTCATTAGTTTTCATGTATTGTGTCAAATTTTCGAAATATTCCAAGAGGAAGAATAACCAACACAAGATCAAAAGGTGTTGGAAATAGGAAAACTGAGAGGGGAGGTGAATTAGTGTTTAATTCAACTTTTACCAAATAATAAGCTTAACCACTTAAACTGAAAGACAAAACAAATGAGAGCAATCACACACAAGAGACAAGAAATTTAAGTGGGAAACCTAAATTAGAATAAAACCCACTAAACCAATCCACTATGTGATAAATGGTTACAAACTTTTGTTGAGATAAAACTCAACACATGAGGCTATAACCTCAGTATCACATAAACTAAAACTTGGTGAAAGAAGCACCAACTTCCTAAATGATTTATCTAGCTACAACTATTATTCTGCAAGATACTACCTGTAAGGAAGCTACAACTCCATGGTAAACAACAATTTAGACAATATCACACTTCAAAATGATTCTCTGTACATTATATCATGATCCTATATTGGAGAACTATCTCTACTAATTTGACTATCTCTAACTTGATCACAAAACCATTCTTGTCCCTCCACCCTTCTTAAGTTTTCTTCTCAGACCCTGTAAATTGCATTCAAGCATCTATACTTTCAAATCGTTGCTATCTCAATGTTTCTTTCTTATCACAGTCCTTGTTTCTGTCATTTAGATTTTCTCTACTTGCATATATAAGCTCTTCCTCTAATTCACCTTCATTCTATCAATATTTTTAGTCTTTAAAACTTTTTACCTTTATCATTGCTTTCACATTACTTCCCTTGTACTTTTCAACATCATCTTTTCATTTTTCTTACAAGATCAATCTCATCTAAGTCAACCTTTCTTCTCAAATTTTGTATTTTTATTTATCTTCCTCACAATTTCATACAATTGTCTCTTCAAAAACCAACAACAAATTTCTTTTTAATTTAATTCGAAAAGAAAAAAATGCTAAGCTCTCTTCCTTCTTTGGAATATAAAGAGTCTCATACAACTTAGGAAGTTGACTGACTTTTTTAACCTTTTACCTTCCATTCGAACTCATCCTCACTTCAAGGTTAAAACATGACAAAAAAAAGTGAATTATCACTATCAAAAGGGAATGCAAGAATTCACCAAGTTAGAAGAAAACTCACTCTTGTCTCTAAGTCTCTCTCATTGAGCTACAAGATGAATTTGATTGTCATTAAGTTAATATAGTATCTTGTATCCTATAGAAAATCTTCAACTTAGAGCATAAGATTGTGCATACCATTTCAGTGGCCTTTTCCCCTTAAATCTCAAAATTGATGGCACTGTTATAGTGTTTAAACAATGCAATACAACCTGATGGAGTTCCCATGATCATTTGGAGGAAAAGAACACTTGAGATGATTGAAGAAGTCAATTGAAGATAAATAAAAAAAATCTCAGTCTTAATAGAAACTCTACACATTGAATAAGACTATTGTCAAATGATTTTGCCCATTGAAGACACCATTAAATTATAAAAAATGATTTCCAAACTTTTTCCATCCTTTCACACCTTCACACAATTGAGGAGATTGTTTAATTTCATAAGAAACTGAGAAAATTGCACATTGTCTAGGCTTTATCAATCCAACACGGTTTTTCAAAAAAATAGTGATGGATTTATTTGTCCATACTCCACTGTTCAATCTAAAACATTTTTCATATGATTATCGACCCCTCCAGGAAGATACATACCATTTTTGGTGCAATTTTGTTGGAATACAATGAAGAACCATGCAAAACAC
The DNA here is from genome assembly GCA_019776745.2 of Taxus chinensis. NCBI lineage: Eukaryota > Viridiplantae > Streptophyta > Pinopsida > Cupressales > Taxaceae > Taxus > Taxus chinensis. Next base: position 104,233,148 of record CM034150.1, read on the forward strand.
TTTCTTAAAAACCCTAAACCAAGGTATTGGAAAATCAACAATATGAGAAGCAAAAGAAAATGATTTTTTTCAATAATACTTTATGAAATTCAAAAATTTAAATTCCTGGAGCTTCATAAAGTTTTTCTCCAACTTCTTCAAACAATAAACCACCAAAAAATTCCTCTAATCCTTCGCAGATGCCAGGAAACCAGTTCACAGGCATTTAACATGATTGTCACAGTCCTAGCAGTTTGCACTTGTATTCAAATCTTAAATGCAATGTGTCCTTTGCATAGATATTTATGACTTCAAAGCTTGTTGTAAGAAATAAAAATAATATACCAAGGTTTGATCTTCTTTAGTAATTCTCCACAAAATTAAGGCCGAGAAACCATTACAAGCACAACTCAAGACTTGTATAGTCCAACAATTTTCTAGTGAATTATTTCTTCTTGACATCAATTGGAACTATAAAGAGCATACTAGGAGATAATATATGGAAGTATTAACATGAAATATTTCAAATTTCATTTAGTTAACTTCATGATCACACTTTCTAATAAGACCACCATGTTCCCAAAACCCATCTTTAGCTATGCAATCATTAACAGAGATGGAGGATGTAAGTTGACCATTGAATGCTTGTTCAAACATCAAACCAAGACCAATGATGTAAAAACACTAAAAAAATCTTCATGAATATTTACAAGACTCAAAAAATTCATTTTAGATCAATTTTTATCTTTTTATTCTTTCCAATCGAAACACAGTCCAGTAGGGAGAAGAATTGCCTCACTAAATTTCTCATAAATTTTCAACCACGCATCCTTTTGAGAAAAAAAATTTGCACATGATTTTTGTGTCAATTTAATACAAAAATTCCTTCTATTATTTATTTGAAGAATATCGTATAATTTTTTTAGGGATAAGAATCTGGGCAACTCAAAATGAGTTTTTTTGAAAAGTCTATTTTTCAAAAACTTCCATAACTTGAACAAATGACATAACCTTGACCTGAAATTTGGAATGAAGCATCAAGACACCTACTTATATCATATTCCAAAGTTTCTAGAAAATAATAGGTCTAAATTTTTCTATCCCATCTCATTTGAATCCATGAACACTATTAGGTCTCAAGTTCAATTCTGACTAACATACAAGCCTCATACCATGAGATGAGATGAGCTTAAAATTTGCTCATGCATGTTGTAGATACTCTATCAACACCTATCCCATGCATTTTCTAACTTGTATCATACTGTACAATGCTTTAGGTACCTGAACCCACCCTGAAAGGACACTGTCACTCACCATCCAAGATGCTGACTTCTTGAAACATCATTAATTCACTTTCAACCTCTAGAAAACATATGATAAGATGCTCAATAACTATCCATTTTCCATCAATTCCTTTGACATCAATGAAAACAACTGACAAATCAACAAGGTGCAACAATCTCCCCCTTTTTCATTGATTGCAACCTTATGAAACTTGATGGCAGATTGAAATATGAGACAAGTTTCTAGCTCTCTTTCTCCCCATTTGACATCTATGACAAAAATGCACAAGAACACCAAATTTATTAGATTGAAAAAATTCAATAAAAATAGAGAATGCTCATACCTTTTATGCACTCCCCATGAAAAGGTGTTTTTTTCTTGTCTGAAGGAGCCCAAGAATTACTGGTAATTCTCTTTCATGCAACACCTCCAATACTCGTTCTCGAGATCTTCCAAAATTCGCTTTCAAAAATTGGATTTTCATGACCAAAAATTTGTGCCTAGAATTGGAATACCATCTCCCCCTTTTTGGACTCAAATTGAGCTCTCTTAGGAGAAATTTTGGCACCTTAGCTTCTCCCCCTGTATTTCTAAGACCTTTAGTGACTGTTAGGGGCTGAAAACACCCCCAGCTTATCCCTCAGCTGCTCAAAACCAGCTCTAGGAGATGGTTTAGTCATTATATAAGCCACCTCCTCTTTTCTAGAAACATGCTCAAGCTTAATTTTCTTTTCATTTACTTGTTCTCTCAGAAAGTGATACTTTATTGGTACGTGTTTTGTCTTTGAATGAAACATTGGATTCTTTGAAACACTAATCACACTGGTACTATCACAATACACCATAATTGGATCTTCACATTCCACTTTTTAATCTTCAAGATTTTTCTTCATCCACATAACTTGGGTGCAACAAATGGTAGCTGCTACATATTATACTTCACAAGTGGAAAGAGCTAGAAGAGACCATTTCTTATTCAACCAAGAAACAAGACACTTACCAATAAAAATGTTCCACATATTGTTCTCTTCTTTTCATCTACACTTCCTACATAATATGTATATGTGAAGTCATTAATATGAAATTCATCACTTCTTAGATACCAAATACAATATTCTAAAGTCCCCATGAGATACCTAAATATCCTCTTCATAGCTAAGAGATGAACTTCCCTTGGATCTTCTTTAAATTTTCCTACCAAGCCCACTTTCTGCATAATTTTAGGTTTTTATGTAGTGGAATACAAAAGGATGCCTATCATGGACCTGTATAAAGTCTAATTTACTTTGGGTGATTCATCTTCCTTGATAAGTTTTCATCCCACACTCATTGGTGTACTAACTAGCTTGCAATCATACATCTGAAATATTTTTAGCATCTCTTTGATATACATAGTTTGAGAGATAAAAAAATTCCTTCCTTATTATGAAGAATTTGAATTCCTAAAAAGAATGAAAGATATCCTAACATAGACCCTTAAAACTCCTTTTTCATCACTTCAGAAAAACCATGTGACATACCTTCATTATTGTTTCCAAAGATGATATCATCAACATACACAACCACAATCATCAAGTGTTCTTTTTCTTCTTTAATGTAGAAATTGATATTTGCCACCCCTTTCCTAAATCCTTACTCAGTTAAGTACTTATCCAGCCTATTATATCATGCTCTAGGAGCATGTTTCAGCCCATATAATGATTTCTTCATCCTGCACACATAGTCTAAGTCATCAGTGAGATTAAAATCATCAGGTTGTATTATGCATACATCTTAATTCATGTACCCATTGAGTATTGTTGATGTAACATCCATATAGTATACTTTGAACCCTTTATTAGCTGCATATGCTATGAAGATTCTAATGGATTCCATTCTAGAAACAAGAGAAAAAGTTTCATCAAAGTCTACTCCTTTTACCTGTGCATATCCTTTACAAACCAGTCTTTCCTTATTTCTTGTTACCTCTCCTTTTTCATTTATTTATTTTCTTGAAAACCCATTTAGTACCAATGAACTTTTTTTGGCCTAGGAGCCAAATCCCATGTTTCATTTTTATGTATTTGTTCTAGTTCCTCATTCATTGCTTTAATCTAGTGCTGATCTTTACTAACCTCGATTACATTCTTTGGTGCAATTTTTGATAGCAAAGCCATATCTTCTTTATTTTGAATGTTTCTTAATCTTCTTCTTGTTTTGAATCCTTCTTCCTTATTTCCTATGATTTGGATTGAAGGATGGTCTCTTTTAACCTTCCTGGAAGGTGATTTTTTGTCTGGTCTTTCATCTTCTTCATGCTTAACTTCTGAAATTTCTTCTTCATTGTGATTTCAAACAACTTGTGGAGTTTCAATAGGCTGAATTTTCATCTTCTTTGGGTATGATTCATCAAGTACCACATTTATGCTTTCAACTATTTTGTTTTGGATTTTATTGTAACACATGTAGGCTAAACTAACAGCTGAATATCCCAAAAAGATTCCTTCATCACACCTGGAATCAATTTTTTGTGTATTTTCTTCATCTCTATTAATATAACATTTTCTCCCAAAAAATCTAAGATTCTTTACATTTGTAGGTTTTCCCCTCCATAGCTCATGTGGTGTCTTTTTGTTGCTTACTCTAACTTTTCCTTTATTTAATATATACATTGTAGTGCCGACTGCTTCTCTTCAATAACCATCAGGTAATTTAACTTCATTCAACATAGTTCTGGCCATTTCTTGCATTTTTATATTCTATCTTTTAGTCACTCCATTGTATTGTGGTGTTCTTGCAGCTGAAAATTGTCTTTTTATGCCATGGGTTTCATAGAATTCATCAAACTCAGTTGACCAAAACTATCCTCCTCTATTAGATCTTAAGCTCTTTATCTTACCATTAGTTTCATTCTCAATAATAACTTTGAAGGATTTGAATATCTCTTATGCCTTTGATTTTTCTTTCAAGAAAGAAACCCATGTCATCCTACTGAAATTGTCAATTAGTAACATGAAGTAACTATCTCCCTGTATGCTTTCAACTCTAGTAGGTCCCATAAGGTTTGTATGAATCAATTCTAAAGGGTTAGTGGTTGAGTACTCTTTTATTTTGAAACTTATCTTCATTTGTTTCCCATGAAGACAATATTTACACAATTTATTATCGAGTTTTCTCATCTTGGGCATATTCCTAACACACCGCATGGAGCTGATTTTGACAAGGTTATCAAAGTTTAAATGACCCATACTCTTGTGCCAAAGCCAACTCTCATCCACTTTTCTTGAGAAACATTTTTCTTTGTTCACTTCTTTTAACACATACATATTATTCTTAGTCCTTTTTTCTTTTCCTACCACTTTACATGTTTCTTCTTTCATTATGTCACATTCTTTATCATGAAAGATAATTATGTATCCTTGTTTACACATTTGACTGACACTAAGAAGATTATGCTTTAGGCCTTCAACATAAAATACATTTTTAGTTATTGTTTTCCCATTGTCAAGACTTAGTTTACCTTTGACAACAATATTTGTTGATGTATTATCACCAAATCTTATTGTGCTAGATGCATTTTCTTCCAAGGAAATGAACTTGATCTTGTTCCCTGTCATGTGGCTAGATAACCCACTATCAATATACCACTCTACATCATCACTTTGTGTACGAAAGGTTGTTTGTGATATTAAATCTTATTCCTTAACACCTCTAGGACTTAATTTGATCATGTATAAATTCATGTTCTGTTGTGGAGATATTTGATAAAAAAAAGTTGAAACATGCCCATACTTTTGACAATTATAGCAAATCAATTCATCCTTATTTCTAGTATAGTGAGAACTCACATGTCTACCATAACCTTTGGAATACATTCTACACTTAGCTACTTTATGACCAAATTCACTTCAAGTATAACAATATCCATAGAACGAATAAGCGTACATCATAGCATAGTGTCTTCTTAGATATGTTTTCTTCTTGAAATTACTATTCTTGGATTTAGGAGGCTCTTCACTTGTCTTCTCCATCTTATTGCTCACTGATTTTTCTACAATCTTCTTCTCTTCATATTTTAAACCAGTCTTATCACTTGCATCTTTTAGGAGTTCACTCAAATCAGTTGTACTCTTCTCAAATTTGTGATACATTTTAATTTTTGCATAGGTCTTATCTAACTATGTTTGCAGCTGCTCCATCTCAGTTTTGAGTTTCAAATTCTCTTCTTCTTTAGCCTTGAAAGAATCTCTAATCTGTTTCACATGTGTTTCATATTCCTTGAAAAATTCTCCATGTTCTTTGACTTCCTTTTTCTCATTTTCTTCAAAAGACCTAATTTTTCCTTCATATTCTTTAACCATGATTTTTTAACTTTTGATTTCTTTTCCTTTGATGCTTCATTTCATCCAAAGCACTTCCTTTAACAATTTAGCTTCAATATTTACTTCTTCTTCTTCTTCTTCTTCTTCATCTGAAATCTCATATTAAGTTTTACATTTTCCTTTGGAGTTTCTTGCATCATTTATCTTAATAGCCATGAATAGATTTTTAACTTGCATACCTTCATTGTCACTCTTTGAGCTGCTGGAGTCATTGGATTATGAAGATCTTTATCCCTTTTGTGTGTTGATTTTTTTCTTATTTTTGAAGTACTTCTTTTTCCCTCCATTCTTCTTGAGTTTTTTTTTGTTTGTTAGAGGACTCTTCATCTTCTTTATGTTTATTTGGACATTTAGAAGGAAAGTGACCAATCTATCCACATCTAAAGCATTTGAAAGGTAGTTTACCTTTGTATTTTCCTGATCCCCTTTTTAGCTTCCTTACAAACATAGCTTCTATTTTATCATCATCTATATCCATTATTGAATCATTCTTTTGATTATTTATCAACTGCTTTAAAGGACACCTTTTTCTTCACTAGATTTGAATAATTTATTCTCATCTCATATGATGTCAGTATGCTATGAAGATCATCCATTGTTAGTGTTGTTAGGTCTTTAGCTTCTTCTATTATTGATACCTTAGCATCAAATTCTGGAATCAAGGACCTAAGAAATTTATGTACCATCACACTCTCTTCCATTTCCTCTCCTAAAATTTTGATATGATTTATGAGTTCAATTCTTTGCAAGTATAAGGATATATTCTAAGTTTATTTCATATTCATGGTTTCAAATTATGTTTTGTATGTTTGTAGTTTAGCAATTTTCACCTTGTTATCTCCTTCATATATTATCTTCAGTTTATCCCAATTTCTTTGGTTGTATCACAATGCATGAATTTGACAAAATCATCCTCAGATAATCCATAAATAATTGCATTCATCTCCTTATAATCATTTTCAACAGCACTCTTTCCTAATTGGTCAGTAGGAAGTGTTTTTGGAACTGTATAACCACTATCGACTACATCTCAAACATAAAATCCAATTTACATTAGGTAAGTCTTCATCCTGAAACTCTAGAAGGCACAATTATACCCATTAAAAAGAGGTGCTTTTGAAGAAGAAAAGCCACTTTTTTGGTCACTTGCCATAGTTGAATTCATTAGATCTCCCTTGAGCTATTAAACTCACTTTACCAGGGCCTTCTCTGATACCAATTGTTGGAAACATGAACACTAAGAGGGGGGTGAATCAGTGTTTTATTCAAATTTTACCAATAATAAGCTTAACCACTTAAACTAAAAGATAAAACAAATGAGATAAATCACACACAAGAGACAAGAAATTTAAGTGGAAACCCAAATTGGGAGAAAACCCACAGAACCAGTCCACTATGTGACAAATGGTTACAAACTATTTTTTGAGCTATAACTCAAGACATGAAGTTATAACGTTAGTATCACACAAGATGAAACTTGGTAAAGGAAGCACCAACTTCCTTAATGATTTAGCTAGCTACAACTAGCCTTCTGCAAGCTACTACCTGTAAGGAAGCTAGAACCCCCTAGTGAACAACAATTCAGACATGATCACACTTCATAATGATGCTTTGTACATCAGATCATGATCCTAAATTAGAAAACTATCTATGTTACTCTGAATATCTTTGACTTGATCACGACACCCTTCTTGTCTCTCTACCCTTCTTAAATTTCTTCTCACATCCTGTACACTAAATTTAAGCCTTTGTACATTCAAATCCTTGTTATCTCAATGTTTCTTACTTGTCATAGTCCTTGTTTCTGTCATTTAGTACTTATTTACATGCATATGCAATATATTCCTCTAATTCACCTTCATTCTATCAATCTTTTTAGTATTTCAAACTTTGTATCTTTATCAATGGTCTCATAGTACTGCCCCTCCACTTTTCAACATCATCTTTACACTATACTTGCAAGATAAATCTCATCTTAGTCAACCTTTCTTCTCAAATTTTATATTTTCCTTTATCTACCTCACAAGGTCATACCATTCTCTCTTAAAAACAAACAACAAAAACTTTTTTTTTGCTTCAATTCAAAAAAGAAAAAATTTCTAACCTATCTTCCTTCTTTGGAATATAAAGAGTCTCCTACAACTCTGGAAGTTAACTGAATTTTTCAACCTTTTACCTTCCATTCGAAATCACCCTAACTTCAAGGTTGAAACATGAAAAAAAAAAGTGACATTTTATTATCAAAAGGAAATGCAAGAAGTCATCAAGTTAGAAGACAACTCACTCTTGTCTCTTAGGCTCCCTCATCGAGTTACAATATGAATTTGATTGTCATTTTAGTTAATATAGTCGGTTATATTCTATAGCAAATCTTCGACTTGGAGCACAAGAATGTGCATACCATTTTAATGGCCTTTTTCCCTTAAATCTCAAAATTGATGGTACTGCTATAGTGTTCAAACAATGCACTACAACCTGATGAATTTCTCATCATCCTTTGGAGGAAAAGAATACTTGAGATCATTGAAGAAGTCAATTGAAGATTAAAAAAATTATGTTTCTGAGTCTTAACAGAGACCATTGAAGACACCATCAACTTCTTTAAATGATTTCCAACCTCTGTTCATCCTTTCACACCTTTAGACCATCCAGGAGATTGTTTAAATTTGATCAAAAACTGAGAAAATTGCACACTATGAAGGCTTTACCAATCCAACACATTTTTTTTAAAAAAAGTGTTGGATTTCCTCATCCATACTCCACCATTTAGTCTGAAACATTTTAGAAATGATTTTCGACCCCTCCAAGAATATAAAACCTAGGTTTGGTTCAATTTTGTTAGAAGAGATAAAATAACCACGTAAAACACTTTCTCAAAAATCCTAAGACAAGGTATTGGATAGTCATAGACCCGAGAAGCACAAGAAAATGAATTAATTCAATAATATGTTATGAAATTCAAAACTTTAAAATCCTAGAGCTTCATCAAGTTTTAATCCAACTGGTTCAAATAAAAAACCATCAATAAACTCCTCCAATCCTTCACAGATGTCAGGAAACTAGTTCACATGCATTTAGCATGACTGTCACAGTCCTAGCAGTTTGCACTTGTATTCAAATATTGAATAAAATGTGTCCTTTGCATAGAAATTTATGAATTAAAATCTTGTTGCAAGAAAGAACAATAACATACTGAGGTTTGACCTTCTTTAATAATTCTCCACAAAAGTATGCTCAAGAAACCATTATAGGCACAACTCAAGACTTGTACAGTCCAGCAATGTTCTAGTGAATTATTTCTTCTTGACATCAATTGGAACTATTAGGAGCATACTAGGAGATTAATTATGGAAGGATTATCTTGAAATATTTCTTATTTATTTTAGTGAACTACACTATCACACTTGTTAAGAAGACCATAATGTTCACCAAACCTATCTTCAGCTATGCAATCATTAAAAGAGATGGAGGATGCAAGTTGACCATTTAATGCTTTTTCAAACATCAAAACAAGACCCTTGGGATATGCAAAACATAAAAATAATCTTCAAGAAGATTTCCAAGACACAAACAATTCATTTTAGACCAAGGTTTATCTTTTTCTTCTTTCCAATCAAAACACGGTTCAGGAGGGAGAAGAATTGCTTCACTAAATTACTCATAACGTTTCAACCACACCTCCTTTTGAGAAAATTATTTTCGAACATGATTTTTATGCCAATTTAATAAATAATATTTCTATTATTTATTGAAAGACAATGGTATAACCTTTTTTTAGGGCTAAGAATCTAGGCAGCTTAAAATGAGTTTTTTTGAAAATCTTGTTTTAAAAAAATCACATAACTTTAACAAATGACCTAAATTTGACCTGAAATTTGGCATGAAGAATTATGACACCTTCTTGTATCATCTACCAAAGTTTATAGAAAATTATAGGTCTACATTTTTCTATCCCATCTCATTTGCAGCCATGAACATTATCAGTTCTCTAGTTCAATTCTGACTAACATACAAGCCTCATACCATAAGCTGATATGAGCCTAAGATTTGCTCATGTATGTTTTAGATACTCTCTAAACACCTTTACAATTATTTTTCTAATATGTATCATCATGTACACTACTTTAGGTACCTGAAACCACCCTGAAAGGACACTGCCACTAACCATCCAAGACCCTTCCTTCTTGAAACCTCATGAACTCACTTTGAACCTATAAAAAAAATATGATAATCATTCTCAAGAAATATCCCATTTCCATCAAGTACTTTGAAATCAATGAAAATAACTGGCAAATCAATAGTTTTCAACGAAAGAAAGTATCAAAACCCTAAAAAAGAAAGATTCAAATGAATGGGTTAGACTAACCTAAGTTGCCACAGCAGTGGGCTTACAAACTGAGCATTGCACTACATTTCATACTTGGATGTAGTTCTTGTGAGTGTGTGCATGTCATGCCATAGGTACTTTTGTGTCAGTCACACTTTGTGAAGTAACGAGTAATAGCTAAATGTAGAAAATGTAATAAAATGTGTGCATAGAATAGAATAGAATCCCTCCCCTTATAAAGTGGGATGTTGTCATAGTCTTTTGCCTTGATGATGGGGCTATGTGGATGCACATGATCTCCAATGCCATAGATGGATGCAACTCTAAATGAAGTATAGTAATAGATGATTCTAGGTCCCTCATTATGGTCTCATAACTTTATATTTATAGGGTTCTCTTTCTCTAATTTCATAATTAACCTTGAAAAGCATGACCATAAGAATGATAAAGATGAAAAATGGCTAGAGGAGGTTAAAAAATTGGTGGGAAAGTTCAAAAAGGGCCAGGGCACCCCTGGTGGGACCAGGGTGCCCATGGGCACCACAGTACTAATCTAGGTGCCCCAATTAAGCCTAAAATAACGTGGAATGTCATAAAACGCCTAAGAATATGGGTGCAAAAGGTTGAAAATTGTGAAATAAAATAAATAAGATGGCCAAATGATGGGGGTTAATTAGTACTTTCTTCACTCAAGAACCTTATAAATAGTAGTATGAGACCAGGAAATAATTGTCCAAAGTGCATGATTTTTTTACTACATGTTTCTCCCGCTCTATGTTGGTGAGCAGAAAGCTCAGTAATATAAAGTAGATAGATATACATACTTGATGTCCATAAATAGTGTATTAGAAACATGCCGAAGGACTATAAAAAAGTGTAGAATGACAAAAAGGTGGAGGAGCATAGAAATTAAAGATGAAAAATGTGCAAAGAAAAAGTGATGAGAGTGAACCTAGGGTGAAACGTGTGTGTGTAGTTGCCGATGTGTGTACCTACATGGTTAGTAAAGTGTGTGTTTCCATGGAGTGTTTTTTTTGTTGTTTTCTCCATTATACTGCTTTCTTCTCATATGGCCGGACCTACAAGTATAAAAGGAATAAGTAGTCAAATATGTATGTATATAAGTGTAAAAATGAAATGTAAAAGATGGATGCGTATGTAAGTGTAAAATATGCAAATGTAAATGTAAATGTAAATGAAACATGTGCACCTAATCCATGTCAAGAGAGAAAGTGTAAAATAATATCGTGTACTACGATGTTTTTGGGTGATCTCACGCCATAGGTCGAAGAAGTGTAGGGAGGAAATGCTCTATCTCCTCCAACATCTAATTGCTTCGTTGAACTGTGTGTAGAGATCTCTATACTATCCTAGTTTTTTGGATGATCCAATGCCACTAGAATAATTAGTGTAGAGAGGGACACCTACTATAACCTCTAATGTTGTAATTACTTCAAGAAAATGGTAAGGACACTATGTCTTGTAAAAGCCTCTATGTATGGGGTTCGTAGATTGGTCTGAACCCACTCGATGTATGTAACCCACAATGCCAATTGTGGAAAGTGCACTAAACTAAATTGGTGTAAATATGATGTGTTAGTATGTAAAATCCCCAAATGAATCTCCCCTCTTTGGGGGCACATGCGACGTCGCTGATAGGTGTAGTCAAAAAATCATGCATTTTAGACATTTTATTTATCCCGGTCTCATACTACTATTTAGAAGTTTCTTAAGTAAAGAAAGTACTAATTAACCCATGTCCTTTAATGTTATTGTTTATTTTATTTCATAATTTATGACCTATTACACACATATTCCCAGCTATTTCAAGACATCCCACATTATTTTAGCCTTGATCAGAGTGCCTCGATTTAGTATTGGGGAACCATGGTCGCCCTGATCCCACCTGGGGGCACCCTGATCCTTCTAAAACTTTCCTACAACTTTTTGGTCCTTTTTTAGTCATTTTTCATCTTTATATTTCTTTTGGTCATCCTTTTCGGGGTTAACTACGAAGTTAGAGCAAGAGAACCCTATAAATATAAATTTATGATACTATAATGAGGGACCTAGCACCATACACTACTATCACTCGATCTAGATTTACATTCATCTATTGCATTGGCATCCACATAACTCCATAATCAAGGTATAAGCTAGGAAATCTTCATCACACTTCATAAGGGGAGGTATTTTATTCTATTTCATGCTCACATTCTATTACATTGTCTACATTTAGGTATTTATCACTACTTCACAAAGTACGAATGGCACAAGAGCACCTAGGGCACGACATGCGCGCGTGCACACACACACACACACACACACACACACACACACACATACACACACACACCAAAAATACATCTGAGTCTAAAATGTAGTGGAATGCTTAGTTAGTAAGCTTATTTTTCTCGCAGCTAAGGTTAGTCCAACCCATTCATTCTGCATCTTTCTTTTTTCAGGGTTTTGATACTTCCTTTTGGCCTTTTGCAGGTTATTTATTCCTCTTGGAATATTTCAAACATTCGATGAAGTACATAACAAATTAATGCGACAGGTGGTTAGAGTTTCATATCACCTTCCGACCCTATGAGCACCAGTTCCGGACATTTTTCCTAGACCATGGCACCAAGATTCCTTACTAGAGTGCTCATGGGCACCCTAGTCTAGGCACGACACCCATATCTATCCTTTTTGGCACTCTTGCACAATCATTCCTACTGCTGATTTTTCCAGTCACCTCTTGGACACTCTTTGACATGCATATGTTATTAGATGAGTTCCTTCCTTACTCTCTTTTTAATATTAGGGTTATAATTTCCCTTTGCATAATTATTTAGCTCATTTACATTCTTTTTTACTTAATTTATTTACTTTATTAAAGCTATTCATAGCATAGATTAATTATCCCCACACTACTTAGTCCATTTTTAGTCACCTTTGCGACACTCTGTGACAGGCATCTGTTATCAGCTGAGTTCTTTCCTTTCCCTTCTTGCACATTAGGATCTTTAATTTCATTAATTTATTTACTTATCTCATTTACATGTTTTCTTAGTACACTTATTTATTACGTTTATATGTCCTCCTATATTAGATTAATACACTTTACTACATTAGTTTAGCCAATTTTACTTAATCATTTTGGTGATTCCCACTTGACCTACATACTTCTAGGATCCTCATTCTTCTTAGGGTTTTTTCATCAAGGATAACTCCATTCATGACATTTTTCTTCTCCATTGTGAATCGTGAGATAAAATCATTGATATTTTACTCACTACTCCAATTCACAACAACACCCATCCTCACATAGTCTATAATACTTTTACAAATGTATTCTCCCACCTTAGTACTTTCCCAGCTATTCCTCAGGCTGATCTTGATACTTTTGACAATGAACCACAGTTTCATATCATGTGTTGTATTCAAAATGTAGGTGTTAAACTCACCTTAATTGATAACGGATCTGAGCTTATCTTGTGTCCTATGTCATTCCTAGAAGTTTTGGGTATCTCCGCTCGTGAAGTTAGCCCATCTAGTATTTCATTGCATGTTTATGATGGTTTTTTCCACCCACGTCTTGGTCACATTACATAGCCTATTACTGTTCCAAAAACTATCCACATTATCTTATTTGTCATTGATTTCCTAGTCTCTTATAACTATCTTCTCAGAAGACTATGGCTTCATGCCATGAAATCTGTTTCCTCTACTATACATCATTGTGTTAAATTCCATCATAACAACATTGAACATATTATTCCTCATGACTGTGACCCATTCGACTACTTTTATTATGCTCCTAATACTAATCTTCCTATTCCACATACTAATACTATCGATGATCCCCAACCTATGGCCGACCTACCTCACTTACCATCACTTGACAATACAATTTGTGTGATAGATGTAGTTTATTCTATGCCACCTGCAACTACTACTACTACTATGATTCCTTATTTTGGGCTTTTATCATCTATGGATGTCTCTCTATCACATTCACATTCACCTACATCACCTATCTTAACACGCCCACTTATCACTTGCACACTTTTCATGAATAATTCATATTGTGAACACATTCCATTTGATCCTACATGTGTTGTCACTATTTCTTCTTGTGTTGGTCTATCTCGTCTTGGTTTTTCTTTTAAATATCTTTGCCCTTTTACTCATAACTCTCACCTCTACTATGGCTTCATTATGGTTACTGTTGTTTATGGTTTGCGTGTGTTTCATCTTATGGTCTACTTATCATGAATCCCTTTTTCTTTTCCACTCATACTAGGGGAATCTTGGCTTACTTATATTGGAGGCACATTAGATCCTAGTCATATAGAGATTTCATTTCCTATGCCCTTCGGTCATTTTTTATTTTCAATAGTTCTTTTATTAGTGATTCTACAAATCTCACTTGTTGGTATGCACACAGCTGCCTGCTTCCTCCATTCACTGATGAGGAGTATGTTATGGACATGTAAAACTTATGCCTTAATGGCTCATTACATGATCAACCAGAAACTATTGCTTACTAGGTTACCAATGCTTATCCGTATGATTTTGACCTTGAGGATGGCGATATTCTCGATGAATTTACATGATTTTTGGCCACACACACTTGGGGGGCATAACACTCCACATTTTTCCCCTTTGTAGTCTTAACATATTCATAGTCATCATATTTTACATTCTCATACATCCACATCCTCACATTTGGCATATATTCTAGCATCATTACCCGATGACACACTCTTGTGCTTTAGTTCAAACTTGAATGTTGAGGGATTAATACTACACTAAACCCCACACATTGCACCATAAGCATTACACATTACGCGTTATGCATTCTAAAAAATTTGGTCATTTGAAACTCTTCACCTCATACATCTTGATATTTGCATACATCTACATATCATACATACTACACTGTATTTTCACATATATTCTACTAGTCTTCATCATATAAGAGTTTAACATTACATTCCTATTTTATCTACATATATAACATGTCGCTTTATACATTAAACTTTACACATCCTAGACATATTGCATTTTCATATTACACATAGCATATTTACACATTCTACACATTACATCCTTACATATACCACTCATTGTATGGCCATCTTTAATCCTTACATATACTACATTTTCTTCTACATGCTACACTCACTATCTGATGACACACTTTAGTTCTTTGGTCTATAATCGACTGTCGAGGGTTTACAAAATGAAATGGACCCTACACTCACCACACATTTACTATTCCACCTTTCATCACGTGACATTACTAGCTTAGTGACATACATTTTAGGATAAATCATCACCTATTATATCATCTTATAGTGGTATACACCTTAGGTTACATCATCATTCCTTACTATTCATCTTATAGTGACATACGATTTAGGCTAAATTGTCACCTCTTCTATCATCTTGTAGTGGTATACACCTTAGGTTACATCACTATTCCCTATTATTCATCTTGTAGTGACATACACTTTAGGCTAAATTATCACCTCTTCTATCACCTTATAGTGGTATACACCCCAGGTTACATCACCACACCCTTCTTATATCTTATAGTGATATACACTTAGGGATAAATCATCACTCCACATTTCATCTCATCGTGATATACGCTTCGGTTATAAGGTTCATGCACACATTTTGTCTAAGTCACATCTCATCACTATACATACACATTTCTCACAGTGTGCTAGACACAACACATTCTACTCGACCATTTCCCGATGATGCAGTCTCGTTTATGGTTCATTCTTGACCACTGAGGGGGAAAATAATGAACCTCTCTGCATAAATTTCCATCACTTGGGGGGAATGCAGATGCTATCACTCCATATTGCATTCTATTCCATCCATCCACAACATACTCCATACTATGATTATTTATACTTTTGCTTAATTTTGTTTTTTCATGCTCACTTTATTAGACATTGTAGTTTGATTACTTGTATTTCATTTATCTATATCATAAAGACATGTGTGTTGACGCCTTCTTCCATGTGTGATCACAAATATTGGTCTCTTACATGCAACACAGATACTCACCTTCTACCCTTCCTATATTGGTCGCTATGGGCATCCACATTCGTATCTTCCACGTTTTATTGTTTCATTTTGTACTTAGAAATTTACACTACTTTATTCTACACACTTTTGACATACTAGCTATC
Source organism: Taxus chinensis (assembly GCA_019776745.2). NCBI lineage: Eukaryota > Viridiplantae > Streptophyta > Pinopsida > Cupressales > Taxaceae > Taxus > Taxus chinensis. The sequence continues at coordinate 104,249,302 of CM034150.1, forward strand.
TTTCTAACATGCTAATGGGTGCTTCATGTGCAACATTTTTTATGCAGGGATATTAGCTTCCATACTTTTTTTTACATTGTCTTCTCTTACGTGTTATTTTTTGCATACCTTTGTTTGGTGTGCACACTTTTTTATTGTTTGTGGCCATGATGGCATTGCATTTCTTGTGACATTATGAGTGATGTCCCATGTTTGTAACCCGTTTGTTGTGTTATACTTGTCTACTGACATTTTTACATTACATTACTTGGTATCTTTTACATTTTTTTCTTCATCCATGCATGTTTAGACTGGTCTTTGATTAGCCTGATTATTTTTGCATGCCTTGGTTTTTACCAAGCACTTTTTAGGGTTACAATGTACATGCGGTTGATCCTCTTTTGGGGCCACATATTTCCTATCAGTGACGTTGCATGCACCCCCAAAGAATGGGGGCGTCATTTTGGGGTTTACATACTAACACAAAGATTATACACCATTTTGGTTCAGTTATATTCAACACGCGGGTTCAGAAAAGTCTACGAACTCCATACACAATGGATTTTACCGGAGGTGGTGTACTTAGAATTTTTGGGAAGCAGTTACAAGCTTGGAGGATACAATGGGTGTGCCTCTCTACACTACTTTGGCCAATGACGTCAGATCGCCCAAAAAACTAGGACAATATAGAGATATCTACAAATAGTTTAGGGAAACAGTTAGATCTTGGAGGACAAAAAGTATTTCATCCATACACTTCTTCAGACTATGGCATGAGATCGCCCCAAAAACTTGCAGTACAAGATATCCTTCTACGCTCTTTCTCGACATGGATTAGATGCACATGTTCCATTTGCATTTACATGTTCCATAAATATATTTGTGTACTTTACATTTAAATATGCATTCATATTTTGCATAGCCTTTTTACACTTACATACATACATTTTTGACTGCTTGATCATTTTCTCCTTGCAGTTCTGACCATATGAGAAACAAGTAGTCAAATGGGGGCAAAAACAACAACAACAAAAACAACACTATGCAGTAACACACTATAGCATAAACATCACACATTTATGAAGGTACACTACACTATGCAGTAGCTACATACACACGTTTCACCCTAGGTTCACTCTCATCACTTTTTCTTTATGAATTTTCCATCTATAGTTTCTATGTTCCTCCATATTTTTTACCATTCCACACTTTTTCCTTTAACACGCTTGTACTACACTCTTCATGGACATGAGGGATGTATCTCTATCTAATTTATGTTACTGATTTTTACACTTACCAACATAAATGGGGAAAAATATGGTCACAAAATGATGCATTTTAGACATTTTATTTATCCCGGTCTCATACTACTATTTAGAAGGTTCTTGAGTAAATAAATTACTAATTAACCCCCATCGTTTAGTCATCTTGTTTATTTTATTTTGTAAGTTGTGAGTTATTGCACCCACATGCCAAGCCATTTCAAAAAATCCAACATTATTTTAGCCTCGGATGGGGCACTCAGATATAGTACTGGGGCGCCCATGGATGCTTTGGTCCCACCTCGGGGTGCCCTAATCCTTCTATCACTTTCTTGTCAGTTATTTGGGCCTCTTCCAGCCATTTTTCATCTTTATATTTCTTTTGTTCGGCCTTTTCGAGGTTAATTACGAAATTAGAGCAAGAGAACCCTATAAATATAGCAATATGAGACCATAATGAGGGACCGAGCACCATACACTACTATCACTCAAGCTAGAGTTGCATCCATCTATTGCATTGGTATCTACATAGTTCCATCATCAAGGAAAGAACTAGGCAATTTACATCACACTTCATAGGGGGGATTCTATTCTATTTCATGCACACATTCTATTACATTTTCTACATTTATCTATTGTTTGCTACTTCACAAAGTATCAATGACACAAGAGCACCTAGGACATGACATGCACACACACACCAACACTACATCTGGGTTTGAAATGCAGTGCAATGCTCAGTTAGTAAGCCCATTATTATTGCAGCTAAGGTCATTCTAACCCATTCTTTCTACATCTTTCTTTTTTTAGGGTTTTGATACTTCCTTTTGGCCTTTTGTAGGTTATTTCTTCCTCTTAGAATATTTAGAGTAGTCAGTGTAGTATAGAAAAATTAATTTGATAAGCGGCTAAAGTTTGAGATCACCTTCTGACCTTGTGAGCACCAGTTTTGGTAATTTTTCCTAGACCAGGGCACCTAGATTCCCTACTAGGTACAAGACCCAGATTTGTCCTTTTCAGCACTCCTGCATAGTTAGTGCCACTCCTAATTTTTCTAGTCACCTCTACAAAACTCTCCTACAGGCATTTGTTATCAGCTGGGTTCATTCCTTACTCTCTTTTGCATATTAATGGTAGCATTTCCATTTGCATAGTTTTTTATCTCATTTACATTCTTGTTTACTGCATTTATTTACTTTATTACAGTTGTTCATAACTTAGAGTAACTATCCCTACACTACTTAGTCCATTTTTATTCACCTCTGCGACACTCTCCAATAGGCATCTGTTATCAGGAGAGTTATTTCCTTTCCCATCTTACACATTAGAGTTTTAAATCTCATTAGTTTATTTACTAATCTCATTTACATGTTGTCTTAGTAAACTTATTTGTTGCATTTATATGTCCTCCTAGATTAGATTAACTACACTTTACTATATTAGTTTAATCAATTTTAGTTAATCAATAGGAGACATGCAGTCCCAAAAGGAGGACCAACCGCATGTACATTGTAACCTTGGAAAGTACTGGTAGCAACCAAGGCACGTAAAAATAAGAAGGCTAGCCAAAGATAAGTGTAAACAAATATGCATTCATATGGAAAACAATGTGTAGTCTACGCAAATAGTGTAAAAACTATCACACAAAGCAGTAATGTAAAACTACAAAAAGACAAGTAAGCTACACAAAGCGGGCTGCAAACATGGGACAACTCTCATGATGTCGCAAGACACACAAGGCCATCCTAGCCAGAAACAAGAAAAAAAGTGTGCACACCAAATAAAGGGCAAGGACCACATATAAGAGAAAACAATAACAAACAATGTATCAAACAAGTATGGAAGAAAATAACCCTACATAAAAAATATTGCACATGAAGCACCCGTTAGCATGTTAGAAAGATAAATAGTATGTAAAAAGTGTGTATAAGAAAATAATGTGAAGTGATAAGTAAAAATGAAACAATAACACCCCTGAGAGATGAATGTGGATGCCCTAAAAAACTATTTGAATTATCTGGAAGCCAATTTATCCTATTTATGGATTTCTAAAATCCATTTTTCCATGTGAAATAAAATTAACCATCATTACAGGGTTTTGAAAGTCTTGTATGGTTGAGAAGGAAGGCATGAAATAAAGGAACATGTTATAGATAAGATGTCAGGGAGTAAACAAAAATTCACATGCACAGTCTTGTATGTGCAAACTGAGACAATCTAGTTGTATTACAACTAACAATTATCTTGATCCCTAAGTGTTAATGAATAAGTAGTAAGGTAAGTTGAGGGATGTCATGAGAATGTTAATGTATCTCAAAGAAAGTATCATAAAGGAGTGAGTGGAATAGAACTTTAACACATTCCTTGAATTAACTTGGTGATAGTCCTAATCACTAGTTTGAAACACATTTTCTAGAAGGAGCAATTGGTCTTGAAAAGGGTGGTTTAGTTTTCTATCAAAAAGTTGGAAAAGTTTTTAGAATGGAATGAGATCTAGAACAATAATTTAATGTCTTTAGTGACAAGCAAAAGAGTAAGTACTTGACTGTACTATCACAATATAATGAGATATACCAAGAAGAATAGTGAAGAGATAAAATGTAAGACTTGGGGAAAATAATAAATGTTTGATAGATTAAAGTGAGTGATGAGTTATGAAGTAATGAGAAAGAAAAGGGGAAGTGAAACAAACCTTAGAAAATTCAAGGACATAGTAGAATAGGGCATAGAATTTTAGTGAAACAAGAACTAAAAACTAGATTGTCACAAAATTTCATGAATTATTCATGCCAAAAATAATTTAAGATTCATAAAAACTCCACACAAAGAGAAAAATATTAAAGATACATTCTTAGGCAGCATCAATAACCTTTAAATCACTCTATAAATGTTCTTTTCAATTCTACCATACTATACACATATTTGAATTCTCCTACCACTTTTTGCAAACAGATTTTTTCCCCTCCAAAAATGTTCTTGGACCTCTTCATAATTATTTTTTGTCATTCGAATGATATCATGAAATAATTAAAATTCATGTTTTATTTATAGTGTTTAAGTGTATGATAAAAATGATGAATGTGAGCATCTCAAGTAACTATAAGAGACATTTATACATTAATATTTATGTTTTCCTTGGGTTGAGATTGTTGTATGTTAATGGATTGCATTTGGAAATTTAATTTTCTTTCTCAATATGCATTCTAGAAATCCATAGTCCAAATGATGGTTCTTGTGCTCTTGGAATATCAATCCAAATTTGTTGTAAGCCAATAAGCCAATACTGGACTTAAAAGAAATGTAAGACCTGAGCATATTTTTAATGCAAGACCTCTGTAAATGATTAAAAAAAAATGGAAAGTCCCTGTACATATGCTAAATTGCTTTTCCTAGATGATATTGTCTTACAAGAAATATGAACTATATAATATTGTTAGATTAACTTTGAATCTTGTTTATTCTATAGTAATGTCTTTTGTTTCTATATCATGTCTTAAAAGAAAAAATTAAAACATGTTAACATTTTAAAATCAAATTAAATTAATTTCAAATGGATAAATTTATTCATAATAGATATAATATGGATCGGATTTAGTCATCCTTATCATACTTTATATACTATAATTACCTATATAACAATGAAAAATTAATATTTTAAAATATAAAATTATGAAAAAGGTTAAATTTTTACAAATTTTAAGTACTTCTAATAAATATATATTTCTAATATTTTATTTTTTATTTTATTTTATAAAATATACAATATGATTATTTTTAAACTAATATATATTTTAATTATTAAAGTAAACATCAAGGTCATCAAGATCAATTGCAAGGTAATCATACCACCAATGTTATATAAATAAAGAAAGACTAGATAGATATGTAGTAAAATTATATTTCCCTATTGAAAAATGGAATAATTTATATGCTCAAAATCTTATGCTCGAAATGCAATTCTACTTCTATATAATCCAATCTATTACGAACATGCCTAGGAAATTTATAGGGAGTTCAATATTTCCTCTGGTTGTATGTCTTATGGTACCAATAAAATCCAATCCTTTTAATTGAATCTCTTAATTTAGGGATCATATTTAGTCTACCTACACCTTCTATAACAAATTAAAATGTGGGATAAAAGATTTCACATATCTCCACGATGGATTTGCCATGATTGTGACTATACAATGAAGAAAAAACTACATACACAACAACAATAGAGGGTAAACAGTTGGAGAATTGTGGATTAAAGGTCATGGAAATAAAAAATAGGTCTGCCTAATAAGAAATGTTGATATTCCTTCTTCTTATAGCCATAACCTAGCATATCTAAAAATTAAACTCTAAGAGTTCTAAATTTTTTAGTTTATTGCCCTTTAATATCATGTTCAATAAAGGGAATCGTACCTATTTGACATGGTTATAATTTGCTTCTTTATAAATTCTATTTAACATGACCATGATAACCCTAAATCCTTTCTAAATAATTCCATAGGGAGGTTCAATTTCTATCTCTATTTAACCGTAGATGAGTTAATGGCCCAATCTCTTAAATATTCAAACACATCACTTTCAGTCATATATTCTTGCACTATATCTTAATTGTATAATAAAGTGTGGGAATTAATTTTATAAATATCATTAAAAGTGCCTCCTATAGAACCATAGAAATGATGGATCCTATAATATTGGATATGATTTTCCCATCTCGAAGGGTGTAGGCAATGAACATGTTTTTGATAATAGGTCACCACATGGCAAAAATTTAGGCTTAGATGTAATATTGTGTAAACAACATGATTTATTTCGAATTATCATAATAATCCTAATCTATTTGAAACAAATCTCGTACTCTATAATTTTTCTCACAACCTTGATTTTCTAAAAATAATTAGCTCCAATTATAGAGAATTGAGTATCTTTCAACTCTTATAGTTGGGATGAAGATAAATCTTCTACTTTATGTGCCATTTTTCTGCAATTTCTCCTCTTCTTTACTCTAATTTTCACAAAAAATATTCATGCCTACTCTATTTTAATTATCTTGACAAATCTCTATGAAAATGCAAATTTATTTGAAGGGAAATCTGATAGCTAAAACTCTTAACAAAGGAATTTTGACAATGAAATGTTCTTTTTAACTAACTGGTTGAGAAAATAATGCTTTTTTTGTGTTTTTCAACATTTTTAAAAAAAATGTGTATTTTTCAAATTTGTTTGTAAAAACAATCTGTACAGTCCATCATGAAGACACGCTATTAGGAAGACACACTAGTTGGAAACAAATAATATGTCTATTAACTCATTAAGAAGTAGATACTACTAATGTTGGTCCAGGAAGTCTATTTTACATGATGTATCTAATTTACTTTTTTATATATTTAAATACCATATGCTAGTGTTTACTCTTTTACATATGTTTAACACTATTAAATACCATAGATATTTGTATGGAGTTTACCTATATCTCACAATGACATATCAATAAAAATTTCATATGGACGTTAATTTATTTATTTTTATTTTTAATAATAGGGATTAAAAAACATAATAAACTAGCTATTAGAAATGATAAAAAAAATCTGAAACTTCACACAAAATGTAATCCGTCTCATTAATTACGCCGAAGGCATCCCCCCTATGGTAAAGGCCCTCTGGACGTTTCTGCAGTGATGTTAAATTTGACGGTCGATTTGACATTTTTGATGCATGTTTTGACATTTTGTGCTTTTTTGGATTGTTTGTTGCAGTTATGATTTTAGTTTTTCCAATTTTAGCACTTGCATGACGCGGTATATTTAGCACTGTTAATTTGGTAGCACATGATTGATTTGTGGTCGGCTCCAAAAGAGTTACACATTTCGTACTACTTTTTGTAGAAGAATGCGATGTAGATGAAATTGTCTGAGTCTGTGTGAGAACTGCATGAGTTGTCTTTATGACTCCTTTGAGTTGTTTGTGTTTACTCAACAATTGAATCATGCAATGGCGAAGGAATAAGGAGAGGGATTTTCATCATCTTGTCTTATAAAAGATGCAAGTTGTGCCCAAAGTGTGTCAATGTCACTCTATGCCGCCAGTGCCGCCAAATAGGAAGATCGCCCATTGCCATCAAAGAAGTCAAGAAAATTAGAAATTCCCAAACTAGTTCAACGCTTGTTCACAAGAACATTCCACACAAAGGAAAAATACGGTGTAAAATCCAACAATTTTCACTCCAAGCTCGACAACGGCAGCGACAAGATACTCTCTCACCGCAAGTTGATTTGTTAGTAATTGATTTTATTTTCTGGATTGTAGTTTTATTCTTTCTCTGTCATGTTATTTTTAGCCTCAATTGACAATAGTGAATACTACAAGGCACTGTTCAATAGGAAAGTTGTTTTGTTTGCTTTGGTTGTGTTTTACACTTCGTCCTTTTGCCTTTTTCTGTGATGGTGCCAAAGTTTTTTTATTTAGGGTGATTGCAATGGGATGGAGTGTACAATGTAATGATATTGTAGTGGTTCAGTGTTGAGTTTTTTTATTATATAGTATAATAAAAACAACCGAGAACGTGTTAAAAACTCGTCATGGATCCATATTTTATTAAGAAAATTATATTCTTATTGGTAGTATGTGTAGTAGCGAGTCAAAATAGAGGAACGAATGTTAAAAAACGACCGAGCATGCGCTAAAAACTCGTCATGGATCCATATTGTATTAAGCAAATTATATTCTTAGTGGTAGTATGCGTAGTAGCGAGAGAGGACCGATGATGTTTGAGGAGAGAAAATTGTTTAGGGCAACGCGAGTTGTGTTCAGATAAAGAGTACCTAGTGAAAAAGGTTGAGCTCAAAGAAATGTTAAGCTTAAGAGTATGTCAAATCTAAGTAGAACAAATACAATACCAAACATGTGAGTAAGTGATGAGTTTGAAGCTTCCAAGTTGCATGTAGAATGGAGACTCTATTTTGAATGATTTTTTTTTTAATTCTATATTGATGTTTTTCAATGGTTTTTTTTCGTTGGCTTTTTTTAGATGGAGCAGAGCAGATTGTGTAGCTTTATTCCAAGGCCAATCCTAATTATCCTCTGGGCATCCCAGATGGTAGAGTCTTGCTTGTTTACTACAATCCTAGTGACCCCACCCAAGTATATATGCATTATACATACTAAAGTATAATATGTTTGTTCATATTGGAAAATTCTCCATTATGTTAAGGTTTGATTTTGATATCACTGTGTGCCATATTTTTAATATATATTTATATTGCGTATGTTTTCATGCAAAATTTGGTGAAGGATGAGAGATGGAGCAACCAAGGGAAGGATGTCTTTCCTTTTCTCATTTAAACAAGGCCATAGGGTAGACCATTCGTCATGCCCCTGGTGCATGTCAGGAGGTATATATATTGTACTTAACACTTGTTTTTTATGTTTAAATGCCATCTGCTCTAACACAAGTGTGTTGTTGTTATTTATGGGTAATTTCTATGATGAGATTGTTATGAAACATGGATTTATGAGAGAGGGAATAATAGTGAATAGAGGAATAGATGGAACATACATATTCGATAAAATATTTGCAGAACAACATCTTTTACACAAGGAGATTTTTATCACACTAGAGGATAGGTCATCTGAATTTCTATTATCTTGAATTAATGAACAATGAATATTACTTTGAAATGGTATTTTTTGTACTAAGAATTCTAGAGACAAAATTATTTCAAGTTTTGATGCTTGCACAACAACAACAAAAATAAAAAAAGTTTTGAAAAGCACTATCTGTGGAAAAAGAAACAGGTATTGGAATCACCGACCAGTGAACTCTATGGCCAGATGAAAGATCAATCATTGGGTAGTTGAAACTTCGGAGTGCTTCACTCATCCTTTTTATTCAAAAAGAAATATCAAAATTATCTAAACAGATAATGTATGAGAATTCATGTCCAAATACTTTCAATTACTGCAAACGTCATGTAATTAAAGGCAATATACTTCTTTGTACACTTCATAAACAAAGTTACAGAAAGGGGAATCAGAATGATTATGGTGATCTAACTCACTGTACGTTGAAAGCTAAGGTATTTGAGATGAGTTGATTTGTAATATTCTTTAGGCCAAAGTGGTCTCTAGGACCTATCAAAGTATGTATACTGGTCTTTGTGGGTGTCTAAGATTAAAATAAGGTTCCCAAGTTTTGTTGGATTGAGGTGGCTTAAGACTCCATGCACCATGTTTTGACTGCAAATATGTGCTCAATTGGCACTAATATCATTGTATGGTGGAGAAGTTAAAAGGAAATATGTTTCATCTTCTACATCCTCCCCATTTTTTCATTGTTTTGAAATCTAAGTGCTTTTGTATTAGAGTAACAAACCTCCCAAGTTTCTGTAGTTTGTATAAAAGATTCTCCACATCCCTATCCGATATTTACAAACTTTGAGATTTACATTCTTTTTGAAACCTAATTGATCTTGGATTACAATAATGGATATTTGAAGTCCATCCCTTTCAATTTTCTAACATGTTCTGTATAATAGTTTCTCTGCACCCATATCTATAGCCTTCCCCAATTCCTTATCATTTTCAACTCTAATTGCTTTTGGATTATACTGTTGTATATTTCAATTACCTTTCTCTCAATTTCTCATGTTTTCTATACAATAGTGTGTCTTTTCGTATGTTTGATCTCCACTCCAGAAAAGCATCAATCTGTGAAGGGCAGGTGGCATAGTGGTGGAGTATCCAGCAATGTTGATCGCAAGTCCTATATTTGAGTCCTAGCTGGTCATTGTCTAGAACATGGGAGCGGAGCTAGGTGGCCAGGTGTGTTTGAGCTCTCTATGGCTTGAAATGAGTGTTGGAGGTTCAAATGACACTCTAACAAGGTCCAAACATCACATATTGTTAGATTACCCAGTAGTACACATAGGAAGTCATAGTTTTGAGACCTAGATGGTCCACGCCTTACAACATAGTGCCAACGCTAAGAGATTAGGTGTGCTCAATCATGTTGTGATTTGAGAAGAGGTATCAAAGGTCAAATCCACACTAAAGAAACCTTGTGTCAGGTTGATGGATACATTTCCAATTGAAGGTCCTATGTGGTGGAGTGCCTAATATTGTTGATGGAAGGTTCTAGGTTTGAGTTCTAGCTTGTCCTTGTCTTAAAGCATGATGTTGTAGCTACGCGGCCATGTGTTCTCATGACTTGTGTGGCTTGAGGAGTGATGTTGGAGGTTCAATCTGTACTCTAGAAAAGTTTAAATCTGATAAATTCCAGTCACTTAGGGGTGGAGCACCCACTAGTGCTAACAAGAGTTCCAATGTTTGCATCTTAACCGGTCCATTTCTTACAACATCTTCATGTTCCCTATTTGAATATTTTGTAATTACTTATTCTTTGGAAGTCTATTTGCTTTTAGATTAGGTAAAATAACTCACAACCAAATTCAAAGGATTTGTATTAATTTAAGTAGTATAGAAAATAATTTTAAAAATTCTACCCAATGCACCTGCCTTCTAATTCGTGTTCTTTTGGGGCTATGCTACAACTTAAAAAATAGGATGGCCATTAAGGTAGTCATAGATTTGCAGGGTACACAAATACAACAAGTGTAAGGAATTGTTTTTTAGTTACCTTTGCTACTTTATGTCTATGCATTTGTAAGCCCAAAACTATACACTTTAATTTTAAAAGCAATTAATCCCTTAGTTCTGAGGTTGGTCATTCCTCCTGGGATGGGCTCTAAGTGATTTTATTTTTAGACTTAATATTTTTATTTGTATTATTGAAATTCCTTTGATATGCTGAGAGAAGCTCACTACAAGGTTTGATTATTGTAGTCCAATGTGTGAAATATGTTGCAGTTAAGGAAGTTGTTTGACTTCACATCATTTAAGTGTTGATTATCCGTAAGTGAACTTTGAAACCCACTAGGAATATCTAGATCAGTCAGTCTTAGCCTGAGTATTAAAAAATTGGTAGTTTTTTCAAGGAGGCAAAATTGAATCCTCCCTTGTACAAAGCAACAAGAATATAGAACAATTTATTTTTGTTGACAATTTGGTGTTCAGGTTCTAATATTATTTGTGAGGTTATTCATTGTATATTTAATTACGCAGCAATCAAAATATGCCTTGTTCATTACAATCCTTATATATTTAATCATGACTATTGTAAGTTGGTTCACTGCCCAGGATTTTAAGCTTACTTTGGCAAGAACTTCCACTAAAAGTAAAAGAATTCTTAATTGAAAAAATCCACTCATTTGAATATTGCAGGGATCGCTGCTGCTGCTTCTCGTGACCTGTCCTTGGTGGGTACGCTGATGGGCCCTAGGCCCCCACTGGAGGATATAAAAAAATGGGCTCGTTTAAAATGGCAACCATGTGGAGCACTTGAAATAGCGGCTATGCCTAATGGATTCATCTTATTCTATTTCAGCTTGAAAGAAGATTTCGCTAGAGCGCTGCTGGGAGGTCCGTGGTTCTTTGGCAGGCGGGGTTTTTATCTCAGGAAATGGTCTCCTGGTTTCAACCCACACACGGAATCCATGACCCAAGCCCCAATCTGGGTTCGCCTTCCGGGGCTTCCTTTGGAGTTTTGGCATCCGGCGGTCATTGAAGGTATTGCACTTTCTATAGGTTCTTTGATTGCTATAGATCAAGCCACGAAAGCAAAAACTAGATTTATTCATGCTCGTTTCTGTGTTAATGCTGATATTAGTTGCCCCTTGCCAAAAGACATAGAGCTTATCTTGGACTTTGGGAACTGGAGACAGCCTATTGACTATGAATACATTCCTCAAGCTTGTTCTTTCTGCAAAAAACTTGGCCATAGGGCCTCCAGCTGCCCCTCTAAACCCCAACCGAAACCATTGTCTCAAACCCTCTCCCCAAAATACAAGAAAAAATTTGTCCCCAAATCGTCCTCCATTGAGATCCCGATCATCCCCACTTCTAATTCCTTTGCTCTCCTGGAGGATGGAGAAATCAACCAGCCCTCTGATCCTGCTGCTGAGACCCTTCCCCCCTCCTCTGTCCTCCTTCCTCTCTCCCCACCCCTGGCTCCTACGGTTCCAGGCTTTTTGGCTGCCTCTTCCCCCCCCCCTTCGCCGCTTCCTGCTCCCTTTTCCATCCCCCCCCTTCCCTCGATCCCCTCCTCCCTCGATCCTCCCACCCTTCCTCCCCTTGGCCCGCCTGTTTTTGAATCTGCCCCCTCTCCCTCGGAGCTCTCCACAGATGATTGTTTTAATCACCGTTTCACTAGAAGCAGCAACAAGAAACCAGATATAGGCTTGGAAAAAGTTAGAGGCAGAACTCCAAGCAGTGTTAAGCTTCAGATTGAAGCAGCTACAAATGTGGCGCAAGGAACCCAAAGTACTATCCCCATGGTGGTGGGGAGTAAATCCAAACAAAAGAAATGAAGATCATTTCTTGGAATATAAGAGGGCTCAACTCTCTGCAAAAGCAAAGAATCATCAAAGACATCAAGTTCCAGAACTCACCTGATATCATCATGTTACAGGAAACCAAGCTAAAAACTGAGGTTCGGCTTCATAAAATCTGGCCTGCGGCTGCATTTGAATCTCAACCTTCAACTGGGAACTCCGGGGGGCTTTGCACCTTGTGGAATCCCAGAATTCTTAAAGGGGATTGCCTGTTCAAGCACCCCAATTTTCTATGTATCCTCTTTCAAGAAATTGGTACTGACACCTCCTGGATTGCTATCAATGTCTATGCCCCAAACTTGGAGAATCATCGTGGAAAACTTTGGAAGGATATCACCAACTTCATCATTACTTGTGGTAAAATTCCCATTATCATAATGGGTGATCTAAATTGTCCTCTTTATCCCTCAGATAAACAGGGGGGCATGCCTGCTATGCCGGCTAGCATGGAAGCTTTGGCTGACTTCATTAGAGAAAATTCACTTCTGGATATGGATCTCCACGGTTCTTCTTACACATGGTCGAATCGTAGATTGGGCAGGAATCACATTCAATGCAGATTAGATAGAGCTCTTGGATCGATGGATTGGATTTCTCTCTTTCCGGACTTTTATCTCAGCTCCCTCCCAAGGGTTGGCTCTGATCACAGCCCCCTCCTGTTGAGCGCCAACCATATGGTGAATGTCAAGAATCATCCCTTCAGATTCGAGCTGGCTTGGCTTGAGAATAATCATCTGACCCCCCTGGTTGCAAGCTGGTGGAATATTGAGATTGAAGGAACCAATATGTTCAGATTTTCCAGCAAACTCAAAGAAGTCAAAAAACAACTCAAAATATGGAAGTCTAAGGTCTTCGGTAACATCAAGGTTCGCAAGAAGGAGCTTTCTCAGAGCTTGATCAAAATTTCTGAGCAAATTGAGAATGTGGGAAGGTTGGACCATCTTCACCAACAGGAAATCTCCCTCCTCAGTGATTATCACATCACTCTTAAAGAAGAAGAAACCTACTGGAGGCAGCGTTCTCGGGCCCTCTGGCTTGACCAAGGTGATCGTAATACCAAATTCTATCATATTACTGCTTGTAAACATAAAGCTAGGGACAAGATTCGTGAGTTGGTGTCGTCTTCAGGTACTCTTCTTACTGCTGACTCTGATATATCCAATGAGCTTATATCCTTCTACTCAAATCTTCTCCATGCTGATCTGGCTCCTTCGGAACAATCTATGAATGAAATGCTTCAGCACATTCCTCATCTGGTCTCTCCTGAGATGAACAACAATCTTACCAAGCCTTTTGCTATGGAGGAAATTCATAAAGCTGTCTTTGCTATGAAGCGAGATAAAGCCCCGGGTCCGGATGGCTTTCCGGCTGCTTTCTTCTAAGTTTTTTGGGAAATCATCAAGTAGGACCTTTTCCTCGCAGTCAATGAATTTCAGATGAATGATAATCTACTAAAGGAATGGAACACCACTTTTGTGGCCTTGGCTCCAAAAGTGCATATCTCCAAGGACGTGTCCAATTTTCGGCCCATAAGTTTATGCAACACGTCTTACAAGATTATCACTAAGATGCTGGCTTCCAGGCTAAAACCTCTTATGCCGAACCTCATCTCCCTCAATCAGAATGGATTCATAAAAGGTAGGCTTATTCAAGGCGGTATAATTACTGTCCATGAGGCCATCCACTCGGCCCTCCTTGCGAAGTCTCCTGGTATGATCTTAAAATTGGATATGCAAAAAGCCTTTGACAGAGTCAGCTGGCCTTTCCTAATCAAGACCCTGGAAAAATTTGGGTTCGACAAAAAATGGTGTAGCTGGATTTACTCATGTGTTTCGACCCCTTGTTTCTCTATTCTGATCAATGGCATTCCTGCGGGTTTTTTCAAAAGTAGCAGAGGTATCAGGCAAGGTGACCCTCTGTCACCTTTTCTCTTTGTTCTTATGGCGGATTCCCTCAGCAGAGCTCTGGATGCGGCAAAAAATCAATCCATCATCTCTGGTATGAAAATCACCTCTAACTGTCCCTCGGCCACCCATAGCCAGTTCACTGATGACACCTTATTGCTGAGTCTGGCTTCTGTTATCGAAGCTAGGGCTATTATGGATATCCTTTCTTTATATCAATCAGCCTCGCAGCAAACGGTTAACTTCATCAAGAGCAACATCTCCTTTTTCAACACGCCCCCCAGAGTTCAGAGGAAGATAGCTGATATATTTGGTTGCTCGATTGTGGATCTCCCAACCTCTTATCTGGGCATCCCCCTCTTCCATGGTAGGCAATCAAAAATTATGTGGAATCCGGTTATTGAAAGATATAAAAAAAAACTCGCTGCTTGGAAAGGTGCTCTCCTCAGCCAGGCTGGCAAGCTCCAGCTGGTGAAAGCCACTCTTCAGAATCTTCCTTCTTACTTTCTGTCCATGCTCAAGATTCCCAGCTCTGTTAGAGAGGCTGTGGAAAAAATTCAAAGGAACTTTCTGTGGTCTGGAACTGAAGAAAAGAAAAGGATCCACCTTGTGGCCTGGAAAGAGGTTTGCAAACCTACTGCTCACGGTGGTCTTGGTCTTCGGAAAATAAAGGAGATGAACGGGGCCCTCCTGGAAAAACTTTCTTGGGAGGTGGCTAAAGGTAATTCTTGTTGGGCCCGCTTGCTCCGTGCTAAGTATTTAACAAACAATGAAGACTTTCTCACATCCATCCCCACTAGAGGCTCTACCATATGGAACTCCATTTGTAGTTCGCTCCCCATCATTCGTGCTGGCACTAAATGGAGGTTCGGGAATGGGCATCTCATTGATTTCTGGAGGGATACTTGGATTGGTGATGATCCCCTTGACCTCAACCCATCTTGGGACCCTATCAAGAGAAGTATCATCAATATTCATGGTAGATTAGCTTCTGGTTATTGGCAGAGGATAAATTCCATCCCCTCTTGGGATATCAAGGATTGGGAGGATATCAGCGACCTTCAAAGAGACCTGCTGTCCTCCCTTAGAGAGCAGCTCTCCACCATTTACATCCCGTATTCCCATAATGAAGATGATATTATCTGGACTCTATCCACTTCGGGCTCCTTTTCAGTTAGGGCTGCTTATCTCTCGATGCATTGTGCTGACGTGGGCCCCCCTCTTATAAAATTCTGGCCTAAGGAGATCACTCCAAAAATAGGTTTTTTCTCTTGGCTCTCCTCTAAAAATGCCTTCCTTTCTGGGGAGAACCTGAAGAGAAGGGGTTTTTCCCTTCCTACCAAATGTGTTCTATGTGCAAATGAAGAGGAATCCTCATCTCATCTCCTGGTCCATTGCTCTTTCTCGCATGATATTTGGCAGTGGCTCCTATCGAGATTAGGAGTTTTTTGGATCTTTCCGGATTCCATTCAGGATACTCTTTCTCAATGGTACTCCCCCTTCACTCATCCGATTCTAAAGTTGGCTTGGAAACTCCTCCTCCCGCATGGTTTATGGGGCATATGGAAAGAAAGAAACAGAAGAATCTTCAAAGACAAGAGTCTCAATCCTGATCAGGTGGCTACTCTGATTGGCCTGGCTCTCCAAGAAAATGTCAACCTGACCACTTGGTCTAAATATCAGCAAAAACTGCAGTTCTGTCACACCCTCGAGTGGCAGCAGTATTTATCCATTCCGTGCAAAAAAACCCATTCTGATAGGAATTCAATTTGCTGGCTTCCCCCTCCTAGGGGATGGAGAAAACTAAACATGGATGGCGCTTCGAAAGGGAACCCAGGTATGTCCGGTGGAGGGGCCATTCTTCGTTGCTATTCGGGTTTAATTGTTGCTGCCTCTGCCCATAATTTCAACTTTGGTTCCAACCATCGTGCGGAGGCCTTAGCCATCCTCAAGGGTCTTGAGATGGCTATCAAGGTGGGCAATGATACCCTCCAAGTGGAAAGTGACTCCCTCAACATCATAAACCTCCTTTGTTCCAATGACCCTGGACACTGGTCGATTAAAAACATCATTGCTGATATTAGAAGCATTCAAAGATCCTTTCTTCAAGTCCAATTCCAGCACGTCCTCCGGGAAGGTAATAGAGCGGCGGATCTTCTGGCTAACATGGGTGTCCTCATTGAAAATCAGTAAATTTGGACTGAGAACTTCCCGAATGAACTCTGTCAGATTGCCCAAATTGACGCACTCCAATGCTGACGGGTGGTCTTTGAAGCTGACTGGGGTTTCGGCCTGGCCGCTTTGGTCCATTCAAATGGCGGCGATGAATACGGAAAATTTATTTGACATGACTCTTGACACGAGGTTCCTGATCAAGGCGCCTAGTAATGATGTAGCAAATCCCCGCACGAACGAGCTCTATGCACCCATTAATCATCCGAGGTGGTGGCGCCAGGGCTTTAATATATTTGCCGGTATCTTGTTCAGACTGGCTCTCGTCCGTTCCTATCTCCGACTCTGTAACTGCTCTAATATTCTTCTCATGGGGGGGCAATTGAAGCGCCTTGAGCCCGACAGTTGCGAGACACTTAGGAATGATGGCGAGGTCTGGAATATCTTAGTGGAAAATGGGATCTCTACTTTTCTGGAAAGAATGTCTGGTTACTCGGCCTTAGTGTCTTATGCTGTTACGGCTTCGTGGTCGAGAGGGCGTGTTCAAATTGGCAGCACTAAGTTCACCATCTCAACGAACGCCATCGTTGATGCCACCGGGCTCCCTGCTGCGGGCGATATTTACTACAGGCGTTCCCTTCACGCCGAGATCCAAGAATTCAACGCCCCGGGGGACAGACCAAGGAAATATATGTCAGGATATACCCACGACTCTCTGCCCTCGCCCTGGGACAGAGTGGCGGAAGCCATTATGAGGTACTTCACCATAGACGGTAGGTACCGTCTGGTTTTTGGCCCCCATCTGTTTATTCTCTCCCACCTCCGTTGGGGGAGAAAGATTAATTTAGCTGCCTTTCTTTTTCAATCGCTGGAACACTCTGTTATGCTGGCTCGGGAGGGCGAGGGAGTCATCCTCCACCAGGGTCTTCTTTACCTTCTTTTCTCCGTCGCCGCTTCCCACACTGACCTGCTCCGCTTCCCTCCCAAATTGGGTCGCCGCCGCCACTCCCCCTCCCCTCCTTCTCACCCCTCTTCCTCTTCCCACCGCTCTCGGCGCCGCCGCCGCCTGCTCCTTTCCTCTGGCTCGGACTCCGACGTGGCCATCGTGAGCCCCCCCCCGCAAAGCCCCCATCTCCGCTGCTATTCCCCCCTTTCCCACGCCCATCTCGTGCCTCTTCCTGGATGACTCCAATGCCAGTGGACGCACTCCTTCTCCTGTTTCTAGCCCGGGTCTCTCTGGTGCGGTTGATCTGTTGGGGCTTGCTCAACTGTACCCTGACTCCTCGGAAGAGGAGCAGGGTGATATCAATCAATTTGTTGCGGATCCCCCCTCTCATTCTGCTGGCTCTAAGGAACCCTCGAATGTTAAAGATTCCACTGCTGACACTCCTCTCTCCACTCCTGCTATGGACTTTAGCACTGCTGATATTGATGCTGATGGAAAAAAGGACCAGAACAGAGCTGATATCATCTCCTCCATTCTGAGTAAGCTACAGCGTGCATTCAAAGCTCTCAAAGATTGGGAGGACTTCACGAATTCTACCAGAATGGCCTTAGCAAACGACTGTTCGGAGCTTCTCAAGTTGGCGGATCTCCTTGCAAATGACTCGGGCTCCCCTAGAGCTAAAGATGTTGTTTCTGAGCTGAAGAAGCTTATTTAGTTGCTCCTCTTCTTGGCTTGTCTCTTCTTCGTTCTCCTTTTTGGAATCCTCGTGGGTATTTTTGTTTTGGAAATGCTATTGTTAGATCTGGCCTGATGGGCTTATTGTATCAAGGTTGTGGGACCTTCTAAAACCCTCTCTTTACCCAATATATTCCAAAAAACATATTGCAGGGATCAACCATTTTTCTCATACCCCTACAAAAGAACGGTTTCAGGTAGATGTTGTATTGCGTGTGATTCTGGGAAGATTTTTGTTTTTTGCAATATTTTCCCTTGTGATGATTGGAATTAAGACCCAAAAGGATATTCGAGATGGCTGACATCATGGTGGATGAATCATGAAGATAATTTGTTGGGTTTTACTGGTAGTCTTAATGTTTTTCCTTCCGAATCCTGTTATAAGGGGTATCAAATGTATTCATGTTTAGTACAAATAAAATTGGCCACAAAAGGCTATCTCTCATGATATAAAATCTGCAAATATATGGAAGTCTTCATGTATTCATGTTTAGTTCAATTAAACTAGTGCAAAAAATGCTACCACTCATGATATAAGATCTACAAATGTATATGTACGAATTTGTAACATATTTGAAATGTAGAGATAGAATCTTTAAATGAAATGGTTCATCTATATTTCTATAGTTACACCATCAATCAAACCACTTATCAAAATCAACTACAAAAGTAATAACTATCCCTCTAAAACAAATAAAATATACCGTTCGGTGTTCACATTGCATTGTACACATGCGATTAGTAGTTTTAAAAAACAATTCCCTTCTATGTATCCACCTCTTTAAAAAAATTGTGAATGAAAACACCGGGTGGAATGAAAACAGGCTGTATCATGTGTAGATGGTGTGGTGTAGCTCTAGTGTTTAGATTCAACTGTAGGACTAGGCACCTTTCATTTGTATGTGATAACCTATAATAGAATTGTAGTTATTATTGTGTGTTTTCTTTCGAGATAAGTGATGGCTTGACAATTTATAGGTTGCGTTCTTGGCCACATCATCCTACCGACGAGTTTTATGTTGCATGCCATTATGGTTTTACATGGTATCATGGTCTTAGGGTAGGTGCATTCTAAGGGTAGAATAGACGTTAGCTCTTTGTTACTATGTGGCATGTGAAGTGTTTTTTGTTTCATGAGCTACCACTCTACAACCAAAAAAATTGGAAAATGAACGAGCAGTTTCAAGAAGAGGTTTCTCAACTGAGAGTGACTTAACAAGATAGCTTGGTCTAAGGTTGCACATGTATACTGGTAGAGTATTGGGGGCTTATTTTTCCCTATCTATATCTTTCCTTGGTCCAAGATTCATTAATTTTATTTAGGCCATGGGAAAATGGATGATTTCCTACAATATTTTAAGGAATATCTTTCATACCTGGACATTATAAGGTACACTTCGATGGTTTATTAGTAAACATCTGCAATCTATAAATTTCAATTCAATAGATTAAATATACTATAGCTCATATGAGAAACCAAAAGGGCTTGTTTATTGATGATCATTTATGCATCTCCTATTTTCCTACAAATAATAAGATTAAAATGGGAGTTATCTAGTGATAGAAAAGGTAAGCATTGTGGTTAGGTTTTGACCCTGGAACATTTGGATGTCCCCTTTCTTTTAGCCCCCTTTAAGTGCAAATTGTAGTCACTTGAATAATGCGTGAAAGCTAGAGACCATAAGTGGAGCATAAAAAAAAATATTACTTCATTTATGAATAGTATGTCTTGCAATATGTGTAGGATGGCTTTTAGATGTGCATGTAAGTTAAAGGTGTAACAAAAGCTCTTTATTCACATAGTTTCTCAATTTTTTTCATTATTTCCACTTGTGTAAGGCCCTTTAATAAGTTCCCTCATGGATCAATTAACGATATTGACTCAGAAACACCTCCATGTGAATAAAACATGAAAAACATTGTACAATATTATTAATAAAATTATACATTTTGTACTAATAATATTCTTGATAAAATTAAAAAAATATAGTTTATAATAAAATAGATTTATTTGTAATAAATTAAATATTTATATTTTCCTTTAAAAATACAATATAATGTTATTTATATATCATTATTAAAAAATATATAAGATTGTTATATGTTTAATCAACTATTTTTCTATAGATTTGTGTATATTAGTATATTATATATTAAAACCTATATAAAAAATATGATCATATTTTAAATATACAAGTTGTATGAAATAGTTGTGTCAAGTATTTGTAAGTATTTTACAGCTAGAATTATGAAAAACGTCTACATGCCCATCTATGTTAACCCATAGTGGATATCTACTGACCCACTTCATTGACAACTATCTAAAATAACTCTAATACCACATTATACAATTTCAAACATCATCTTTCATCCCCAGAATATTTCAATGACTAGACATAACTATATTGTATTATTGTTGTTGTTGACCATTATTATTGATGTTCACATGCACACCCTAAAGCTTTATAGAAAATAAAATAATTTTCTTGTTTGGGTATACTCTTTCCAAGAAGAAAAGTGTGTTTCTATTTTTATTTGGTGAGTGGCTAGTTGGTAATTCCTTTGCCTACACCTGCATAACCTTTTGTTGTGTGTGAAAGAAAATATTGGCAGTAGGGGTCTTGTCACCACTAACACTGGTAACAACATCTACAAAATCCACCTATTAAGTATTAGTTGTTTCTTCTTCCCTTAATCTTTGGACTCCCATTTTAACGCACTTGCGAGGATGTTGGTACATGTCATAAAAGGGATAGATGGAATCATATTAATTTTCAAACATATGAGTCTCTAATTGAACAACAGGAAGTGGATATGCTTTCTCACAAGACAACTAGATAACCTCAATTAGTTCCATGAGATGTTGTGAATGGGCTAGCCAAAATTCCCATCAGCAAGCATAACCATTTGCACAATGCATATGCCTAGTATAGCAGGAAACATATTATCAAAAATTATTATTTCATTCCTCACCTAAGATCTACATAGGGCATTGAGGTACCAAGATGACCCATCCTTGAGGGGGAAATCCTCAAGCCATTGATTATTGTGTTCATTCTCCACAACTTCGAAGGCTACGCACAAAAAATTCTCTACCCT
Source organism: Taxus chinensis (assembly GCA_019776745.2). Classification (NCBI taxonomy): domain Eukaryota; kingdom Viridiplantae; phylum Streptophyta; class Pinopsida; order Cupressales; family Taxaceae; genus Taxus; species Taxus chinensis. The sequence goes on from CM034150.1 coordinate 104,270,843, forward strand.
CTACCACATTGCGCCACTTTCCACCTAATATTTTGCACATAAATGTATGGCAAGGATATCCCTATGTGTGTAAAAAATTCTTACGTTCAACATTGTCGAGAAGTGTTATCATTTCGAGAACCTTTTTTACAAATTTTCATCAACAAATTGACTCAAACAAGTTTATTTCCAGTAACTTTTGGTCGATATATGAAATGTGGAGGCGGTTCTTATAAATTCCTAAGATTATATCTCAAATGACATTCTTGTTATACCATGTTTCTTAGTTGTGTTTACCATTATTCTCTAGGTCTACATTCCACATTTGTGTTCTTAAAACACATAAAAATGTGATTATAGTAAACCATTAAAGTTGAAATATTTGGCAATGGTGGAAAGAAACACTATTGAAATATTTGGGGACGGTTTTTTTGAGATTTTCATCCTTATGCTTTAGTATGCCTTCCACGTGGGGTAGATCTTGCACCATAATTATCACTTACATTACAACAGTATCGACACTGAGAATGCATAATTTTCACCTTCCTCTTAAACAAGATTGTATCGACATGTGGTTTTACAAGGGTGGTGAAATAACTACTACGAATGAATCCTCTCCCCATGACACCAACATGGCTGATAGAATAATATTTGCCTCTCCACCTTTCACCTTTAGTTGCTACATCATTTCAAATGAATTCCTCATTTGCAACATCCCATGGATCTATATGTGGCCATCCAATTGTATTTTAAGATGGCATCTCTATTTCATGTTGTTACATCTCCATCCTCTTTTTTACATTTCATTTTTAGCAAAGAACATTGTCATCAATATCCCTACACTTCCCATGCCAACCACAACATTGAAATAGTCAATGCTTGTGGTGTCGAGGTTCGTCATTTTTTCCTTTTGCATAGCTTCCAGGTGGGCCAAATCCCGTGCTACAATTACACCTCATATTTCACCACCATCAATGTTGAGAGTGTATAGTTTCTCCCACCCACTTGAACAAGACTACATCAACATTGGATTTTTCACCTCACTTATCCTCTTCCTCATGGTCTCCATGCTTGACTAAAGTAAGATCTTCCCTCGTGTCCTCCTTGATTCCCTTTGAGATGTCTACATCCAAAACACACAACCAAACCTACAAACAATTATAATTATGGCATCATGTTAGTGGGAAAAACATAACTTTGGCCAATTATGGTGTTTGCATCACATTGGCCTTCTTTTATGATAATCAAACCTATCATTTTTATCTTTTGAGGGCATGCTCTTAATTTATCGACTAATGCTCTACTAATCCTTGTTATAAGGATATGCAAAGATATTGACATTAGAGATAAAGATTGACATGGTCTCACAATCATATATGTCTCAAGAGTCTACAACCATATCCATGTTCTTATATCGCCGGTATCTTCATTGAAAAGGTAATCTGAGATGTCTCTTGGGACTTGCACCCACCTTTGAAGAAAATAGGAACAACCACCTCTTGGCTCTGCACCTCTTTTGCAATTCTTCACATCTTTATGTCTCCAAGTTGGTGTTTCCTCCTTCTACCTTCATGTCATAAAATTCTATCTTTTTCATGTGCTTCAATCCTTGCTTCTTTCATTCGATTCAAAATTTGTTGTTCCCACCTTTTAAAAAAAGTGTGCCAGTGCATTCCCTTCTATATCTTCACTCAGGTACATAAGATGATGCATTTCTATCTAACACTTGGCTTTCAGATCATCCTCTACACATGAAACAATTACTTATTTTGAGTTTTTTAACATCTACATTGCACCACCTCAATGCAATTGATAATAAATCAAGATTGTGTGAAAATTGTAATTCAGTTGGTAAAATAAAATACTAAATTTACACTAGGTAACATCACCCCTTTACGATATGGAGTCCTTGATAACTCTTGGACCTATCCAATACATAATTTGTTTCTTTAAATTATAATATAAAATTGAAAAAAAAAAAAAAAAACAGTTTGTGCCACATCAAACATCCCATGCCATATATGACTGATAAATCAGACGTCTCTTAAATTGTTCATCCCATCCACTTACAACTATGTAACCGGCTCCCGCCCTTTCCGCGCCCCTCCACAAAAAAAATTATAACCGTCTAACAGTCGTTGAGGTAACATTTAGTTATCTTGACAAATTCCTGGATTGGTGGTTTGGATTGGTGGTTTGTTGGAAGTCATATATATTAGCTATGGAATGGTAGTTGGATTGACTAGCAGTTGAAAAAAGGGTATCATGAATTCACCCATCCATAATTATGATTATAATGAAGTTTCTGATAATGTACAGACAGACAGTTTTTTAATAAAATTTCGGAGGAGTCATTTAGCACTTTAACAAACATGCGGAATCTCTTGGATCTACTCTCTGAGTCTCTTTCATACCTTCCTTCTGGCAGCAGAAACATTCCGTTAATGCTCAGGCAATTCTGTTGTTTGGCCACCAATCTCTTCTCGTTTCTGCGAAGGCGTGCTTCAGAAATGGGCGATTCTTACAGGAGGGTACCCCACTCTAATTACGAGGATGCTTCTGTCATTGCGTGGAACAATTTGTCAGTATGCGCGTTTGCTAATTTTCCATAGTAGTAAGTCAAAAGGAATTATGAACTGTAATTGGCTTCCATGAAAATTTGTTCCGGTTACAATGTTTTCTGTGTACAGTTTACATACACAGAGATTGTAAAAGCAGTGTTTTTTTCTTATTACTTAGCAGTTCTGGGTTGCTCGGTATTCACGGATCTTTCACAATTCGGGGTTGCAAGGTCGTCACGGATCTTTCGCAATTTTGAGTTGCTGGATATTCGTGGATTTTCCTGGACTACCAAAAAAAGAAGAGTGTTTTTAGAATGGTAATTACTTTGTTCTGGCTTCTTGGGTTTTCGCGGATCTTTCGCAATTCTGGGTTGCTGATATTTGCGGGATTTCTTTGGATTACCAAGAAAAAAAAAGCTGTGTTTTTTAAAACTGTAATTACTTTATATATAAAAGAAAGAAACAAGTTTGTTTTTAAGATTATAATTCCATTATAATGGAAAAACCCTCTCAAACGTTGGAGATTATGGCCCGATATATCTGTACATATGGCTATAAGTGGCATTCTCTTATTTGTTTTTACAAATTGTAATAACAGCTACATAGATCTAAACTGTGTTGCCTGCGTAAACACGAACATACTCCTCATTTAGGTAACTGTCTATAGAATATAACCTTGTCACTTGCTGTTTATTTGTTTATGATTGAAGGATGGAACATCCCGAATCTGTAATCTTGTATCAAGGACTCACATTTTAGCCTTTATCTCTTTTTAAAAATCTTTCTGATTAATATTTGTTTCATTATATTACTTAATTGAATATCAAGAAATACTAGATGAGTGCAGTAAAGGGCTGTTGGTTGACATGCACAACTAATTTCTATGTTGATCAAGACCGTTCAGAAATCAGAAAATGACCTAGAGGTTTCATGAGACATTTTAAAATACAATTATGAAAGTCAAGAACAGGGAACAACATCAATAAGCGAGGTGATGAAGTGCCCTTTGGCGGAAGGGCACCCAAAGTAGAGGGCTCTCACAAGGGCAGATATGAACAAATCCTCCCGTCTTAAACTTGTGTATTAACTTACAAAGCCAAAGGCATCATGATTCTCCACTAGGAGATGGAGATCACATGGAGATCTCGTGGCTCTAACACCTCTAGGTGCCTTATAATAACCACCAAGATGGTCCAACAATAGACATGTCATAAACCAATGAGCTCTAGTCTCTCCATTGACGAACTTTGCCTACACCTGGCGGGGAGAGATAGTAAGCCCAATAATGGAAGAGCCATTGGAACTCTACTCATGGTGCACAAGGTGCTCCCCTAGTGATATAAAATCTCATGTAGATGTTGGAATTGTAGGACCACTTTTTTGACATGTTCCAAGAATTGAAGGCAAGCAACCAATATTAGAAACATTTCATATGCAAAAACAACTAAGAGATAAGATCATTATTGATGATAACACCCTTTCTAGATTTTAATGATTGAAATAAAATAATAGCTCTAAACGAATTCCAACTCCCCTCCGTGAGATGAAGAAGCCTGGGTATTGTTCCTGGTTTGGAGAAGATATTTATAGTGGGGGCCATATCTTGATCGAGGCCAACAAAAGAGCCATATATCAATACTAGATCCCAATATGTAGCATAATTGATAGGTACCCTAAAAATATCTTCTCTTTTGTAGTTATAAGTAGCACCCTCCCTATTCTATTTTATCTTCTATACAGGGGAGCTTCCCAATATCTTACACTATAGATTGATGGGCGATAGTGGCGTACCCCCATTAATATATAGGACATCCCTTTTCTATATCGATTAATGGGCTGTATCTTGAATTCTCTATATGGAATGAAAGGAGACAGAGTGAGGGGCATGGAAATATGAATAATCTATACAGATAAGACTATATGATTTTTATAGGATATCTAGAATAGTTGAGGTCAAGTAACTTACTCTTTCTATAGTGACACAAATGGGGTCAGGGTGCTCAATGAAGATCTTCTTTACACCTCACAGCCCTTAAAATTTGGGCAAAATAAAAATGGAATGAAAACATGTATATGTGGAAAGATCAAATTAACATAGTTAAAACTGAAGAAATCTTAATGATTTACACCTAGAGAAATAAAACAATCAAATTGATCACCAATGATATAGCCTCATACAACATTCATCATATAATTGTATCCTCTTAATTCATGAACTCAAAAATGGAAAATTTCCATACATGTACTATAATTTGGTACTCTATCTACTTACACCTTCACTATGTCAGGTCATGTCAAATCACTTACAAGACATGTAACTCTGAGAAATAAGATTGCATCCACTTTGTGCTCTTTAAGAAACCTCTGAGCTCCTCCACTTGAAATCTTAAATTTGGAGTTTTTGAATTGAAATACTCATTTAAGGCAATGGGCTCTACTTATATAGCCCTTCATGCCACCACTTAAGATTCTTAAACTTACATGACTCAATTTTTTTTTCCAAAGGACCCAATAATTGATCAAAATCACAATGAATAAACCTTCCTTGAAACTTGTGCCTTCAAACATTCAATTATTCTAAAGTTTATAGATCAAACAAGATTGCATGGAAAGTGCTACACATTAAGATGATTGTGTAACATATAGGAAAATACATAGAGGAATTACAAAATTGACTAACATTGCCCAATGGAATCACACACTCTATAGATTGCAACACCATAATTCATTTCATACCATCAGTACACTTCTTCAATCCATGGTATACAAAAAAAAAAAAAACAATTCTTAGCAAAATGAAAATATAATTTGACTCAAAATTATTCATTTTTTTTTTATAAATTATTTCCTATGAATTCAAATAATCCTACATCATATACCTAGAGTAATTTTGAAAACTTAACCACATGCTCAAGAAACTATAATTCTACATTGTTTGGCATCTATAACACTTATCCATGTCATGTCTTGAATCTTCTCTCCCTTTCACTTGAACATAGTGATGGGTGTCGTTATTCCCTTCAGTTAATCAACTTTTGTTGATGTCATATCAAACCAGGGGTGTGTCTAAAGTTATATGCAACAAGAGTAATTTTATTGATCTAGTAGTTGACTGTAGTTATTTTTGTATTTTCTAAGGGATCTCTTCAATGTATTAAGGACTTCTTGGTAAAAACTAATTTAAATCAAACTGTGAAAACTTGCTGAAAGTAAACACACTAAAAGCTTTGCTGAAAGGAAACACATTGTGCACAATGGAAACACACTTGCTTTTGAAAGTAAACACACTTACTGTTGAAAATAAACACACTCAATTTAGAATGCTTGAAAACAATTACAAGAAATATAAGAATCTATTTAAACACCTGCAGGAATAGGTATACAACAGAGTTGAACTGAAAGAATTAAAAAAATACAGAATTAACAGATCTAAGCTATCTTCTGAAGTAAATACCAAATAAACGAATATCCTGGTCCTTGGGGGAGTGGACCCTTGCTCCTCCTTGAATTAGGATTTAACAACTCACAATTCTTTCAAATAAGAATGGCTATTTTATTGATAAAACCTTTGGTATTACAAATGTATTGGATTTGAGTACCTAGTCTATTTCTCTTCTCTGTTCTATATCTATCTCATATAATATTCTATATATCTATCTATCTATTGTAGGTCTGCTTTTATATACATTTTACAATCACATCTATCTCAATGATTCTGATGAAATCAAATCATGCCTAGAATGGATGTTGAGTCAGATTGTGATTGATCAGATAGCTGTAGGATAACTCTCCCTTTATTTGTGTTTAGAAATCTTCTCATCCTTTCCTAATTGAAAGGGTCGTAGATGAAAAATATCTGGATGTAGTTAGAATAGATAACTCCCATCGGTTCCAGAACTTCGGAGAAGTTCCAGAACCATAGGAAATTGTTAAGGACCAAATCATGAGAGTTTCAGAGCTATCCGCAGGAGTTCCGGAACTAAGTCTGAAAATTCTGGAACTAAATACTGGAGTTCCAGAACTAAGTCTAAAAGTTCCGGAACTAGATGATGACTATGTGATGGACTTCCGGAACTAACTCAAAAGTTCCAGAACTAAGTTGTGTGGGAACAGATGTTGCTAAAAACATACTGAATGCTTCCTGCTTCATTTCCCTCTACTGACTAGACCTACTTTATTACAAAACTTAATTCAAACACACACTTCGTTAGGAATTATAGAGATTTTAACATTAGAATCAAAATCAATTAAAAGACAAACAATAACATCCTAACTCATATCAGATCAACTAAAAGTCACACAATGCAATGAAAATTAATAAAAAGGAGAGTAAGATGAGATCATATATTATACATTAATCGAACATAATCTGGCCTCATCATTTCCCCCAAACTTACTTGTTTGTAAGTACCTCTACAAACTTCATTCTTCAAAAGTGGGGTTGTATGTTCTACATTCCATTTGATTGCTCAGATCAAATGGCTGAAACTAGATTTTCCAATGTTTAAACTTAGATGTACTCTACCCTGCTCCTGCTTCTATTTTCCTCTCCCATTGTTCAAATTTAGTAGGGTCTTGAGGTTCTCTGTTTAGCCAAGGAGACATGGGGGTGAGAAGTAGAGAGGGCCTTGTTCACATTCCCATCCATATTTTCCCATAGGTTTCATTGACTTGGAAAATTATTGTGCATAACACTTTTGCCCTTTCTAAAATCCAGATCAGATTTGTTGGGGAAATTACTTCCCTTCTTCTCAAAGAAATAGTAAGGAGTTCCCACCTCTTTGAGCATCCTTCATAAATATCTTCAAACTTTTCCTCCTCATAGGAGGTGAAGGCATCAATACTCTTTTGCAGAATGGCAAGATAGTGTGTCTTGAATCTCTCATCAAAGGCATGAGTTCTAAAATGTGTGAGAAAGGCAGAGGGTTTACCATAATGAGCTCTCATACAAAGACCTATTGAGCTAGCTTTCAATAAAAATTCAGATTCCCTTTCCTTCCATGCAATTTGGTTTTGCAAAACAGAGACAAATACATTGAGCTAGCTCTCCCCTACATACAAATTGATCATAAATCCTATGTTTTTCTCTAGCATATAATTACAAAGATAAAGTTCACACAGAAGATTTTTCTACTCAGGGATGGATAGAGAGTAAGCTGTCATGAATTCAAATTCATCTTTTAGTTATGTGGAAGTTCACATGCAATCCTTGATAGCTTTCAGCAAATGAAATGCTCTTCTAAAAACACACTATATGCAGGAGAGGGCCTCCTATAGGAAAACAATTTTTCACTCATAATACAGACCATATGAGTTTTTGCAAGACATTTATATTTATGTCCTTCCTCCTTATAAAAATTTTCTTCCCATTCTTTTCTTGCCTTCATCTCTTCTTCCATCTCGGTCTTCAATTCTTCATTTGATGTTTTGACTTCTCTGAGTTCCCTGCAAGTGTCGTTCCATAGTTGTTTGAGTGGAAAATAAGATAACTCAGTCTGTGTAGAGACTGTGGACACAACAATCTATTTTCTGGAAGCCTGAAATTCTTCCTCTTTTTCTATTAGTTGTTTCTTGGTTGCTAATAATTCCTTAGTTTTGGCTGCAAGCTGAGTTGTTAGTTCTCCAATGAGCATTTCCCTTTGTTCCAATTTGAGTTTGAGGAAATCCAATTCCTCATATTTTTATCTGATAATGAGCTCTGCTCTAGAAAAGAACATAGCCTATTTAACTTGTTGTCTTTCTTCTTCCTCTGAAATTACTTGAGGAGTTGGGCATTCTTCCTCTATCAAAGGAAATTTTGCTTTTCTTATCCTGGATGCCAACTCTTTTTCTTCATTTGGAAATATTGATGGTTCAGCCAATTCTTGAAAATCCTGCTCTTCAAATATTTCTTCTCCTCTGTCCATTTCAACTTGACTTGGCTCAGGAGGGGTCATGGCCATGCTACCCAAAATATCAGCAACTTCCTTTTCCATCCTTTCTTGCTCACTCCTTCCCTCTGGGGTTTCCCTTTACCTCTTATGAATTTTTCTTATCTGGGGAAGTTCAACATGCCCAATAGTGAATTTCCTTCTAGAGCTTCTTCCTTTTATTTATTGCTCTTGCTTGGGTGAGCTATCACGACCAGAGACAGATATTGGCTCCCCTGAAGCTGCTGTAGAAGAAGGATTTTCCTTCACAGGTACAGAAGGCTCTACTATTTTGATCTTTCTCATCGAACTTATTCTTTTTGGTATTATTCTCTTTCCATTTCCCTCTGTTCTTCTACAGGGGCATCAATTTCTAGATTAGTTGAAGGAGAGAATGAAGCTGGAATTGTCCTTCTGATAATATTAGGGTTTTTCTTGAATTTACCAAGAAACTTATCCCTAATTTCTTCTCCATTCTTCTTTGACAGAAAATGGTGCTGGCATATTAAATGAATTATACCATGATGCCTAATTGTCCCAACACCCCAGGAATACCTCTGAGCCATGGTTTGGATAGAATCGAAAAGAAACCTTGGAAGGTTTATTATGTACTCAGGTTTGGTGGCTCCATACTTTAGATATATGAGCATTTTTAGGACTTCTTTTCCCACAGACCCAAATTGACCATCACAAGTTAAATATTTCACTATCTAAAATGCTACCATGTCAAAGAGTTTGGGTAAACTGGCCCTTCTAACCCCTTTTATGATTTTCTTTGTATTATAGATGTACTGGGGTTCAATCTCTCCTTCTTACAATAAGAATTCAACCAGTTCTTTCAAAGTCCCCTTGGTAGGTTGTGGGACATGCACAATTGGCACTCCAAACACATTACTTACAGTATTTATAGAAAAAGGAATAAAGATATCTCACCTTTGTCCTGGATTGTTCTAGGTTTATGACGAATTCTCTTACCAATTCATCAATATACCTTGAAATTTTCTTCAGGAACTCTAGCCATCCTACATGCTCAAAGATGGATGCCACTTCTTCATCTGCAAGTAGATGGGAATCATCCTCTAGTTCTAATTTCTTCTTAATCCCCATATCAGCTTGAGTTATGTCTCTTTTGATTTCATGCAAATTGGTTGTAGGCCCTTTTTCTTAGTTTCAAAACTGACGACTTTGGCTATGGAACCTCTGTTCTTAGTTGTGGAACCTCTGTTCTTAGATGTTGAATTCTCTGTTCTTTGCTGTGGAACAAAACTTAATTAGATGATCCTTCTTCAAAATCTCTACAACTTATTTCACTTGAGTTTTCAATAATGATTATTAATGATAACCATGCCGCCACTTATTCCATCCAAATCAACTTCATGATTACACACTTGTAATCATAATGTATAAATAGATGACTCATCATACCTAGTTTTAAATTAAGTCAAATCACACATGAAAACATTTAATCAACCGTAAATAAGTTAAAAGATATAATTACCATCCTTGATGATGTAACCCTTTTGCTATGATGACTCGTCATTCCTATAAGTGGAACAAAACATGATTAGATAAGACAACTAGAATTCAAAAGAATTCCCTTATTTGAACTAGCCAAAAAGAGAGGTCAACCGCCATTTTCTGGTTTTCAATTGACCTTTGAGAGATTCTTTTTGGGAAGAAAATGACATTTGCTGGTTTCATCTTATTCGTTTTATTCTGGATCTATTATCTGGTTATTTGATCATTTTGGAAGAACTGGGTTCTTCCATATGATCAAGTTCTTTGTCTACTTCAATCTTCCTCAAGAATTCATCCTTAGTGGGAGGCTTCCTATAGAGTTTTAGCCTATGCCCATTGACCAAGAGTGTTCTACTGCTACCATCAATGGGAAGTAACTAAATAGAACCATTGTCAAAGATCTGCTCAATCTGACAAGGTCCCAACTATCTGGTTCTCAATTTGCCCTTGAATTTTTGGTACTTAGAATCGAACAACAATGCCCAGTCTTCTACTTTGAATTATCTTTTCTTGATATGTGTTTCATGCCATTGCTTCCTTTTCTCTTAAACTATCTCTGTCTGCTGAAGTGCTTCTAACCTTAATTCATCCAACTCATTGAGTTGAAGGATTCTTTCTTTTTGAGCTGCATTCAACTCAATTCCCACCTTCACTACTGTCCTCAATGTCTAAAGTTCAAACTCTATAGGCAACAAGGGATTTTTCCCATAGACTAATTCATATGGTGAAAACCCTGTTGTATTTTTCTAAGTTGTATTATAAGCCCATACAACTTCAAGTAGTCTCTTTACCTAATCTTTTCTCCTAACTTCAACTATTTTGGTAAGGATGTTCTAAAATTTTTTGTTTGTTACTTCAGCTTTTCCATTTGACTGTGGGTGGTAAGGAGATGACTTCCTATGATTGATTTGGTAATACCTTGTGAAAGCTTGGATCATATTAGACATGAATTGTGGTTCCTGATATGAAACTATGCTCCTTGTTGCTCCAAATTTTATCATAATTTTGTTCTAAAGGAAATCAACAACTACTTCCTCAGTGGCATTTGTCAATGCCTGCACTTCTACCCATTTTGTCACATAGTCATTACACATAAGAATATATTCCTTCCCTTTTTAAGGAGGATTAAAGGGACCAAAAAAATCACAACTTGAGGCTAAAGAGGCATTTCATTCATGAAAGTTGGCTGTCCCATCCTTTGACAAGGATCACACCTCTTGATATATCTCTTCACATCCTTATACAGAGATGGCCAATAATAACCAGTGCCAAGTATCTTATGAGATGTTCTTTTCACTGAATAGTGTCCTCCACTTGGTTCATCATGACATGCTCTGAGGATGTCAAAGATTGCATCCTCTCTTACACACCTGCATAAGACAAAATCAGGATCACATTTAAATAGCATTCCATTTAACCATTTGAATTGTGCACTAGTTTTAATTAACTTCTTTATTTGTTTCTTAGTGAAATAAGGAGGAAACTTCCTTGTTGCAAGATAATTTTCCATATCAAAAAAACATGGTGTTCTTACTGAGATTGTAAATAGTTGTTCATCTAGAAAGTTATCCTTGACTAGATCTTTCTCCCCTGTGGTGGTTAGTCTTGACAAAAAATCAGCTACCACATTAGATTTACCTGGATTTTACACAATGGAAATATCAAATTCTTACAAAAGTAATAACCATCTAATTATTCTTCCTCCAACCACTGGTTTGTTCATTAAATACTTAATTGCTGAATGATCTGTGTGTACAAATATCTTCTACCCTGTAATGTAATGTCTGAATTTATTGATTGCATAAATCATAAAAAGAAATTCCTTTTCAGTGGTGGTGTAATTATTTTCAGTGGGAGTAAGATTCTTGCTAAGATAATAAATGGCATACATCTTTCCTTCCTCATCTTTTTTTCCCAATATTGCACCAATGGAATAATTTGAGGCCTCTATTTGGATCTATGAAATGGATTTTCCTAATTAGGTCCTCTTAATATTGGGGCACTGATTATTTTTTCCTTAATTTCTTCAAAAGCATGCTGACACTTTTCATCCCAAAGAAATGCATAGTGTTTTGTTAGAAAATTAAACATGCGGGCAGAAATTTTACTGAAATATTTTATAAAGTGCCTATAGTACCCAACATGCCCTAGAAATTATTTAATATTTGTGGGGGTCTGAGGAATAGGTAAATCTGAAATGATCCTAATTTTGTTTTGATCCACCTGAATTTCTTTTTTTGAAATATGGTGTTCCTAATACAATCCCCTCATCCACCATCATCAAGCACTTTTCATCACTAAGAGATAGGTTGTGTTGTTCACATCTTGTTAACACTCTGTCCAGATTCTTAAAGCATATCCAAATGTATCTCTGTGTACAGTGAATTCATCCATATATACCTCAACACAATCATTTGTTAGATCAATGAAGATTGCAAGTACAACTCTCTGGAAAGTTGTAGGAGAATTGCATAAACCAAATGGTAACACCCTATAGGAAAAGGTTCCCCATGGACATGTAAATGTAGTTTTGTCCTGATCTTCATCAAAAACTCTGATCTAATTGTACCCACTAAATCCATCCAAGAAATAAAAGTACTATTTACCTGAAAGGTTATCTATGACTTGATCTTTGAATAGTTAGGAAAAATAATCTCTCATTGTGGCTTTGTTCAGTTCCCTATAGTCAACACATATTATCCATTTCCCATTATTTTTTAGAACAATTCCAAGAGGAGATACCCACTAGCTATCTGAGATAGGGTAGATGAAACCTACTTGTAATAGTTTTTCAATTTCTTGTTTGACTATATCCCTTAAAGTTAGGTTAATCCTTCTTTGAGGCTGCCTAACTATTTTAATGTTTTTAGTATAGATGTGGTGAGTGCAGATACTTGGATGAATCCCCTTCATCTTTGTAATCCCAAGTAAAATCTTTAGTATGATTTTTTAGAAAATCAAAAAATTTAGCTTCTTCATCATCCGTCAACCAACTGTTAATGTTTAAAGTTTTTCCCGGTTGAATGTCAACATGTTTGGTTCTAATATGTGATGAACTGATTTGTGGGAAGGGTTTCATTAAAGTATTTAATGGACATCCATGTGGTAACAACATATGGTATGTAGCAACATCTCCAAAAGTTCCTTGAGACATAATACTGGAAAAAGGATAGTAATGAGAATTATGATACTTATCTCTTTATAGGACAAATTCTTCTCTACTTCCTGATGTAATTGAAACTGAAGCTACCGATTCATCCTCTCCCCACGAGAAATCTCCTTCCTCTGGAATGAAATAATTTTTAATCAAAGAGAACTACTGTTGTTGTGGTTTCGAAAATAAATGTGGTGGTTCCAAAACTATAGCCGTAGGTTCTAGAACTAAGTTTGAGGGTTTCAGAACTAAGTTCACGGGTTTTGGAAATAAGTTCGTGGGTTTTGGAACTAAGTTCATGGGTTCTAGAACTAAGTTCGTAGGTTTCAGAATTAAGTTCACAAGTTCCAGAACTAAGTTCATGGGTTCCGGAACTAAGTTCGCAAGTTTTGGAATCAACCCACAATTGTTCATGATTGTTAGTAAAAGGTTGTGTAGTAGGATATAAGGAAATTTTTTTAGAGTTCTTACCACTCGAGATTGTCATATCGCCTAACCTATAATCTATTAGAGTAGTAACTATAACTAACCATGGTCTACCCAAAATAATGGGATAACCCAATGTTTTACCTTTTGGCCGCAGTATAAGGAAGTTGACTGGATATTCCCATGACTCCACCATAACTTCCACGTCTTCAATAATTCCTTCGGATTTTGCTACATACTGGTTTTCCATTTGTAATATGGTATTAGTAGGTTGTATACCCATTAATGGTAATGCTTTCAGAGTATCCACTATCATTACATTGATAGCAGCTCCCAAATCTATCAAAACATTATGTACATCCTTATTTCCTATAGAGATAGAAATAACATGACTTCCAGGATCTCTGTATTTGGGAAGTAAAAGTTTTCCTGCTAATAAATCGATAAGTTTCCCATCTACTTTGATAGTCTTGGGGTACTGTTTCTTCCTTCCAGGATTTTTCATACATAACATTAGTGGTATTTCAATATTCAATTTCCTTAGTTCCTATACAAATTCAGACTCCTTTATTTTGATAGTTTCTTTGAATCTTTCTAGAAATGGAGTCTCAGTAGTGTTACTATCTTACTCCTTTTCTTTTCTTTGTATATCCTCTTTTGGAACAAAATTACTAGGGATTTCATTTTATTCTGTCATTTCAGTGATTATAAGGGGTGGACTATTAATGATTTTCCCAGATCTAGTTTGAATATACTTGCAATCCATAACATGTAAATCAACCAATTTTTCTGGTTCAGTTCCATAAACAGGATTTGTTTGTTTGTTTCTTGGATTTGCTACTGGTTGTGATGGAATTTGTGTTTGGACTATATTTTCAGGTTGTGAATTCTGTGCAGGAGATCCCATGATGGCCTGTTGGTTCTGATTTGGATATGTTCTTCCTTGAGAATAATTACTAGGGTTCCATATAGGTTATGACCAAAAGGATTTCCTTGACTAGCCCATGGTTGTTGATTTCCCTAAGCATACCAAGATTGATTTGCCCAATCTTGAGGGTTCCAAGTTGGTTGAGGTACCCAAGGTGGTTGTCCCCAATTTTTTGGTAATGACTAAGCAACCCATGTCATTATCCAGGGATTAGGAGTTGATCTTGGCATAAACTGCCCTTGGTTAGGTTATCTCTGAACAAAATTCAACTCTTTTGTTGTAAATGAGGCACTGGTTTGTTTAAATTGATTCTTAATCATGGGAAGTAAAGAACAAACATTAGTATCATGTCTTTAGATTCATAGATAAGACACATTTCTATTTTATCCAAAGGACAGTCTCTTAATACATGCTTCTTCCTACATCTAGGACAACACATAGCCAATGGTTCAGTTTTGGAGTTTTCTTTAACTTGTAATCCATCCATAGTAGAGGTTAATTGCACTAAAATTTCTGTTTTAAAGTTTGCTAACTCATCCATTAGTTTTTTCATATCTAGATTCAGACTTTTCACTGATTTTCCTTTTCTAGGTCCACCTCTCGTTCTGGAATAACTTCTACAAATATCTTTAATTTTTTTCATTCTTATTTGATCAATGTCTCCACCTCCTATCAAGTTAGGGATTCTCTAGATTCGTCATCCAAACCTTTAAGAAAAATAGTTTTACTTAACTCCTTAGAAACCAAAATTCCACATCTTTTGCTAACAAAGAGGAATCTATCTAAATAGTCTTCTATGTTTTCATCATCCTCCTGCTTGATTTTGAAGAATTCTTCCTTCCTATTTTTCCCTCTACAATAATCCTGGTATTTATCTCAGAAGGAAGTCTCCATTCATGCCTAAATGATAATAGAGTTGGATGGTAATCCCATGAACCACCTCATTGCTGCATCCTTCAAAGTGGATGGAAACAACTTAAGTTTTTTATTATCTATTTTATAATCATAGGTCTGACATAGTACCTTGACCTCAAATAGAAATTGGTCAAGATCTTCAGATGACATCCCTCTAAATGTGGGTAAATGTGTAGGTGAGATATTTTTCATTGATGTATCATCATCTCCCAATTGGATTGGATAGGTAAAGGTCCTATCAGGTTCTCTCTCAACTTCTCATGCCATTTTAAAAATATTTTTTGAATTTTCCTCCCAATCAATGTGGTAAGAGATATGCCTTGGAGAAGGTGAAAAATCAGGAGTAGGAGGTTGACTAGTCAATTAAGAATCAAAACTCACCCTAAATGGATCTTGAGTGATAAGCCTTCTCCTAAAAGTTCCACTTCCTTCAGGTGGCTGATCTAAGAATTCCAAAAATGGCAATTCTCTTTCTTGTCTAATAGGGGATGGTGGTGCTTCCAATTCTTGATCAATTTCCTTAATTTGACTAGAGGATGTTATGAATTTTTGTGAAGATGTTTTTGGGAGGAATCTACCTTGTGAGTCTCTTGGTCTACTCATATATTTTGTGATATAGTAGGGAAGATCCTTCAACTACTAGATGTATGTTTTGTTGCTCTTGCTAACACTTAATTAGAAAGTTCCAACTAGTGATCCCTGACAATGGTGCCAAAAATGATGGGTGTTGTTATTCCCTTCATTTAATCAACTTCTTGTTGATGTCATATCAAACCAGGGGTATGTCTAAAGCTATATGCAACAAGAGTAATTTTATCGATCTAGTAGTTGACTATAGTTATTTTTGTATTTTATGGGGGATCTCTTCAATGTCTTAAGGAATTCTTGGTAAAACCTTATTTAAATAACACTATGAAAACTTTCTGAAAGTAAACAAACTAAAAGCTTTGCTGAAAGGAAACACACTATGCACAATGAAAACAAACTTGCTTCTGAAAGTAAACACACTTGTTGGAAATAAACACACTCAATTTAGAATGCTTGAAAACAATTACAAGAAATATAAGAATCTATCTAAACACCTACAGGAACAAGTATACAACATAGTTGAACTGAAATAATTAAAACAATACAGAATTACTGCAGGTCAGATTTTATATACATTTTACAATCATAGCTATCTCAACGATTCTAATGAAATCGAATCATGCCCAGAATAGATATTGAGTCGGATTATGGTTGATCAGATAACTGTAAGATAACACTCCCTAGATCTACATTCAGAAATTGATGCATGGAATTGAGTGGGTCAGGTTTGGGTTTACCTTCGAGTGAAGAAAAATGATATGCAATTGATCCATATGTATGAGTAACGATATAGGGTCTAAGCCAATAAGGAGCAAATTTTTCCCTTTTATTTTTCTCCTCTTTTGTTACATGTTGATTTTCCTTCAGGACGAGGTCACTGACCTGGAAGGTTCGTTGTTAGGCACATTTATTGTAGGCATGTTTGATATGTTTTTGGTATATTTGGAGGTGATCGAGAGAATTAAGAGTACATTCATCTAATAACTCGAGTCATGTCAAATGGTCTTGGCAAAAATCATCATCATTGAGCATATCTTTGAGTGAGATACAAAGAGATGGTATTTAGACTTCGAGAGGGAGGATAACTTATGTACCATAGACCAAAGAGAAAGGCATGGAATTAGTTGAGGTACGAATACTAGTAGAATAAGCCCATAAGGTTAAAGGAATGTGTGTGTGCTAATCCTTTCCAGTATCATCAACCAATCTCATAAGGTTTTTTTGGTTAATTCCACTTGGCCATTTGTTTGGGGATAATAAGGTGAAGAAAAACTGAGTTGAATGTCCAAGTCATCACAGAGTTTCCGTAGGGTTTTTTTTGAATGGTTTTCCGTTATTAGTGATGAGGTGGTGAGGGACACCAAAGTGACAAATGATGTGATGGTTGATGAATTCTCATATTTTCTCATCTTTTGTAGAAATGAGAGGCATGGATTCCACCTATTTAGTGTATTATTTGGTAGCGGTAATAATCCATTGATGACATTGGGAAGAATGAGGATAAATCTCTTCGACAAGATCCAAACCCCATTGAGAGAAAGGCCAAACTTCTCGAGTGACCTATAAGGCGTGAATAGGGGTGTGATGAATATTAGCATGTTATTGACATTTCACACATCACTTGACATAATCACAACAATCATGGTTTAGGTTTGGGTAGTTATAGCCCAAGAAAAGAACACATTTAGTGACAGCTAAACCACTGAAGTGACCCCCACGAACTCCATCATGAACTTCCTTGATGGTGTAGTGAATTTCAAAACTTGTAAGACATCGTAAGAGGATATTGTCATAACTACATTTATAAATAAGATCACCCATGATGATAGAGTGAGAGATACTTTCGAGAAAGTCTCATTGTTTATTATGAGTAAGATTTGGAGGCAGAATGGAAAGGGAAAGATAGTCAACAAACTGCTTATACCCAAGGTCACGTGGGTCAGTTTCAATGTTTATGACAAAGTTAATGTCTTGAAATAGATAAGAAGGTGATTGCAACCTTTATTTGGTGACAAAGAATTTCGAGTTGGAGGGTGAAGCAGGGATTTGAGAAGCTAGAAAGGTCATGGTATCTACAAATTTATTAGTGGAATGTGGGGTGGTTTGAATTTCATAACAGTCAAAGGTAGTCAAAAGTATGTCAACATGATTCTTACAATTTTGAAGTATCTCATTACGACACTGGTATATACCATTAACTTAGTTCACAACTAATGAAGAGTCGCCAAAGATATTAATTAATTTAGCATCTAAGGAAATGGCAGTTTTAAGGCCTAATACGAGTGTTTCATATTCGATGATATTGTTAGTATAATAAAAATCTATTCTGAAAGATAATGGCATAGGCTCATCATCAAGAGGAATGAGAATGAATTCGACACCACCCTGACGCTAATATTTGGAACCATTGAAGAACAAGGTTGTCTGGTAAGAGGTATTGTCCAAGGACAGGGTAGCAATGGATTCATTAGGGAAATCAAAGTTAGAGGATTGATTTCTGGAGAGAGGTACATCTGCAAGTTGGTCAGCAATGGTTTTTCCTTTGACTAATTTTTGATGGGGGAATTCAAGATCTAGGTCTGTAAGAAGCATGAGCCAACATGCAGCATGTTGATGTTGGTTGGGATTAGTGTACATATAATGTAAAGGGTCTGTATTGGTGACAAAAAAAGTTTTGTGGTTGAGTAGGTAATGGCAAAGTTTAGTGGTGAAAAAAACTAAGGCTAAGAAGAGTTTTTCAGTGTGAGTGTATCTAGTTTCTTAATCTAAAAGCGTATGACTTATATAATAAACCACTTGTTCCCTATGTTGCTCGTCACGATGAGTGAGCATGGAACCCAAGGAATGATTAACATCAATAATATAAAGCTAAAATGGTTGGTCATCCTTAGGGGGAATGAGCACAAGTGGTTGAAGGAGGTATTTTTTTAAGGCATCAAAGGCTTTGTGGCATTCATCATCCCATTTGAAGGAGACATTCTTTTTGAGGATATGATGAAATGGATGGTAGCGATCAGAAATATGTGAAATAAAGCGACGAATAGATTACAAATTTCCTTGTAAACTATGAAGTTGATGAAGGTTAGTAGGTGGAGGTATTTCAAGAAAAACCTTCATTTTAGCAGGATCCACTTCAATGCCACACAAAGAAACAATAAAACCCAGGAGCTTACAAGAGAGGACAACAAAGACACACTTCTTAGGTTGAAGGAAAACACATTATTTAATGAGATGGTCAAAGATAACCTTAAGGACTGTAAGGTGTTCGGCCTGATGTTTGGATTTGGCAAGAATATCATCAAAGTAATATTCTAATATGTGATGCATAATGTCATGAAAGATATAAGTCATGGCCCACTGATATGTAACACCAGTGTTTTTAAGGCCAAAGGGTATGACACGATAGTAGAAGGTCCCCCAAGGAGTGATGAAGGTGGTGTTTTGTTGAGATTTTGGGGTGAGTAATATTTGGTTATAACCTGAGAAACCCTCCATGAGTGATAGCATATCATGATTGGTAGTGAGATCAACTAGTTGGTTGATACTAGGTCAATGAAATTTGTCTTTGGGGCAAGCTAAGTTAAGGTCACTGAAATCTGTACAAAAGTGGAGTCCCCGTGTTGTTTGGGTGAAAAAAATAATGTTAGAGATCCATTGGGGATAACCAATGGGTAGAATGAAGGAAAAATAAAGGAGGCATTGGACTTCTTCTTTGACAAGAAGGGCAATGCAAGGATGCATTTTCTGCAGCTTTTGTTTCACGGGTTTGACTTTAGGAATAGTTACAATATTGTGGACCACAATGTTTGGGCCAATACTGGGCATATCAACGTAGGACCAAGAAAAAGCATTTCTATGATCCCAAAGGAAAGAAGTAAAAGCTTTCTCTTCAGTAGCATCTAAAGATTGGCCTATTTTTAGAATGTACAGGTCATCCTGAGTGTGAATATTGATTTGAATGGTCGATTCATATAACATGGTGTGTGTCTTAGAAGGTAATGATAGGTGAATATAAGAATCTTGTACACTAAGGTAGGTGAGAATAGAATCATTATCCTAATATTGAATGATGGTAATAGAAGGTGTATCATCATTAATCATGTCAGGATACATGAAGGGAAGAGAAGAGGGAGCCTCTCCATATCGTTGATAAGTGAGAGGTCCCAGGGAAATGGTGTTCATGAAAAAAAAGTTAGGAGGAATGGACTCTGGATCTATAGACTCTGTAGGTGAAGGTGGTGAAGTTGGTGAATGAGTTGGGGAATGTTTATCATCCTTGATGATTTTGACTTGAGCCTTCTTAGGATATGGATTAGAAAATTCGATACCACTGTGGTATTTATGCTTATGGGTGGTGCATGGGATGACAGTATGGCAACCTTTTTTCGTAGAAACCAAAGCTAAAGCCCTTCCAAATACACCAATGGAGGAAAGTGTGGGTGAAGCAGCAGTTGTATTGGCTATGAGTCAAAACCATGTGAGTTAGAGTAGACCTAGTAATCTGATCTCTATAGATGACAAAGAAGAATATAAGGAATGGATAAAATAGTTCCGAAAGGTGAAATCTAGTCATTGTTTTATTTGAAAAGTTAAAACACAGTAACCAAAAATGGTTGGGTAACTGATGTCAATGACAAGGCGTAACTGATGCCGGTTACTATGGAAAATAAAAATATTTGTAAATGGTAACAAATGATGAAAATGGGGAAAAAAATAGACTTTGACAATGATTTCAAAGACATAGAGATATGGTGAAGTAACTAAGGAAACCCCAGAAAGAATAGAATTATGATGAATAATACGTTAGTTAAAATGACTAAAATAACAATAAATTGACATGGTCACATAAACCGATGTTGGTCAAATGAGTAAACCGATGATGGTCGCTGGACTAATGCTGGTCACTATGAAATTTGTGAAAAGATGGAAAAAAGTGAATTTGGTATTTTAGATCAAATAAAAGACCAACCCAGAAACCTGAGTATGGTTATGATTGACCCTAACATAGTCAGAAAGAGTTGGAATACACCAAC
Organism: Taxus chinensis; assembly: GCA_019776745.2. Classification (NCBI taxonomy): domain Eukaryota; kingdom Viridiplantae; phylum Streptophyta; class Pinopsida; order Cupressales; family Taxaceae; genus Taxus; species Taxus chinensis. The sequence goes on from CM034150.1 coordinate 104,291,854, forward strand.
TATGATTATGGAGTGTGAAAGGAAAGAATAATGGAGAATACGATATCACACCTCAAAACACATATCAAGCAAAAACTAGCAAACATGAAATCCTACATGGTGGATTTTATGTTCCAACTTATGCCATTTAAGACTGACTTGTGAATAGAGTAGAGTTTTTTGGTTTGATAAAAGGTGTCCTATGAAAATCCAAAAACTAAGGATGGTTTCAGGTAAAGTTTTGGCGAGGGAGGTCCTTTCTCAGAGATATTGACTGGATAGAGAAACCAGTTTGATGCCCACTATCAATCCTTAGATCATGTGATCATTGACAAATTCTTCTGGGTAGGATGTTGTTTAAGAAAATGAGTACTTTATTTTAGTGTGGTTTGGTGTAGATTAGAGAGTGTACACTACGATTCAATTTTTTCAACCATCAGTTGGGCATGAATTCCAACGTATAGGTTGCCCATAATTTTTAAATGAGTTACATATGCAACACATAAAAATGATATGCAAATATTTTAAACCCAAATCCACAATGACATTCGATGAAAGAAATAATGAATAGGCAAGAGTATGTCTTTCAATAATGAAATACAAAAATGAAACAAATGGCTCTTTTAAGTCCAAAATATGAGTGTCAATGAGACAAGTAGAAGAGAGAGAATGTTCTAGTGGAAGAAATTTAATGTGAACTAATTTCAAAAGGAAATAGACACACAATATTTCACCTAGGAATGAACGATGCAAAAGAACCCTTGATGAGTACCGCTAGGCTTGCCAAAATGTTTCACTGAATTCTTGTGTGATAAAACAGAAAAGGTAAAAGGTCAATGAGGAATACCTGTTATTATTTAGATTATAGGTTGAGTGTGTGCGTTACTAATTTTATCCAAGTTTCTTGTAGAGAACTCCTTTTTTTCTGGGAAGGAATACATGCAGATACAAAACAAGACCACCAAATGGTATTAAATAGAAAATGTTAGAGGAATTCGTAGCAAGGATAGATCCAAGAAGTGTGATGCTTCCTTGAATGGCTGTCAATTGTTTGTTTTTATCAACTTAATGGAAGTAAATGTAAGAAATAAAGGTCCTATTTCTAACACTTTGATGTAGGTATCTCAAAATGTTACTAAAAAACTAGATTAAGCAAGGTATTGAAATCCAAACTAATCTAGCATCAGGCAAGGTATGTTTCTAGTTGGGATAGGTCATAAGGTTGTTAGGTAAGGTCACAAAGGTATATGGTAAGGTTTGGGTGGAATTTAGGTGATGTTAGAGGTGGTTTGGTGAAGGTTAGTAGAAAACACAGTGACTAACGTCGGTTTGGTGACCGATGCCGGTAGAGAGGGGAGAACGATGATGGTTAAGGTGACTAGTGTCAGTCGCGGTAATTTGATAGAAAATTATCAAAAAGCAAAAGATTTTAGGCTCTCTGTGATTGCACTGAGAGTGAGGGTAGTATGGTTTGGGTCATAATATGACTGAGAAGACTTAGGGATAGTAAGAAAGAGGTTTAGAATAGTGAAAATGCTTGGGATGGTTGAATATTGGGTTTGTGGGAGGAAGGTGATGTAGAGGCAACAGAGGAAATAAACTACTAAAAGAAGTTAAATATCTACAAAGGGAATCAAAAAAATGATTAGGATCATAATAATTACTTGATGTCTTGCATATCTTGGGAGTTAGGATGGTTAATGGTTGATCGGAGAAGAAATTCTTGATTCCATTTCCACAGAAATACAACCTCTATCCTCCCATGATTTTTCTAACGCTTTGGAAAGATGAACCAGATGTTTGTCTTGTATTGTGGTTATGTGTTTTTGTCATCTGGATGCAGGAGGGCTTGAGGATTCATGCTTGAATGCAATAAGGCTCCAATAACTAAATGACCAAACTGGGTAAATAATTGTGAAACTATATATAAGGTAACCGATGAAGGTTAAGGTGATGGGTGTTGGTTGAGGGATAATCGACATCAGTTAGGGTGGGAAAGTATAGGCTTACCAAAAATAGGTAGATCATTACTATTTTGGTGTGATTTTAATTAAATCCACTTAGGGAAGTGGAGTTCAGTTGAGATAAGGTAGGAAGGTCATAGAAGAAGTCCAATTAGGTTTTAGCAAGAAGTCTCAGTTAGTTAGGTCAAGTGGTGACTCAGCACTGGGAGCGATGAATCAATGCGTAGAGTGATGACTTGGTCATTGTGAGTTAAATTACCCTGGAATAGGTCTAGGGTAAGGTTTCTTAGTGTTGTGCAAATTAACTTAATTAAATTAGTTAAATTAATTAATAATGTGAGGATGAACACTAATTCAATTAAAATTAATTAAATTAATATGAATGCGGGGTAAAGGGGTCATGGTTAGGTGAAAACGTTAAATTAATTTATTGAAAGGGGACGAAGGGGAGTGTGACCCAAATTTCGTGTCTAACTTCAATTTGAAAATACAAATAACACGGCGGGATATGAATCCCTCCACCTCGAGATGGATGTTTATGAGTGTATGGGAATCAAGAAGCTTAGGTGTTTTAGAGACACATAATTAATAGTTAAGAAAGTAGGAAAATAGTACCAAGTGAAGAATCCAAGACTCTGACACTATAAAACAAAGTATGGGACTGCATTGAATCCTTCGATTCCTTCTCCATCCAATATGTCCCTCGAGAGAAAAATGAAAGGTATGAATATATGGTTGTCTCATCTTCTTTAGTGATACCATATCCATATTTTGAAAAATATAAGGTGACCATGGGGATGGTTTTAAGACCCATCATGCTTGATAATGTGAATCAGTGACAAATTGTAAAAAAAAATCAACTCCTAGCCTTCTTAGAATAAAGAGATAATTGCAATAGCCTTTTCTTTTAAGGGAGCTAAAATTCACACACGAAGTGAGTGGCTGAAGAGGATAAAGAAGGAATCGAAGGCATTCATGAAGGAGTACTCAAGCTAAAAATAAACAAGATTCTTAGAGGCCTAGTGCCACTTGAATATATATTTGACAAAAACAATCGTTTCATCAAGAATACATTAAAATAATTGTCAAGGTGTACCACTGAGTTTGGAAAATAAAAGATTAGAACTCCAGAAAATCCCAGAATGGTAAACATCAGTAAATGTTTCTCACCAGAGGAGAATAGGATATTCATTTCACTCTTGAAGAGGTATTCAAAGGTCTCGTCTCATTCATATGATGAGCTCAAATCCTTGCAACCTAAGTAAATGCATCACTACATCTCCTCGAAGCTAGAAACAAAGCCTTTCAGGCCGAAGAAGAGGCACTACAATCTAAAAATTATTGATACAGTCAAGGAGGAGGTACAAAAAATGTTGAATGCAAAAATAATTTTCCCAATCCACCATTCTACATGGGTATCAAACATCATTTTGGTACAAAAGAAGAATGGATATATAAGGATATGTTTATATTTTTGTAACTCAAACCAAGCCTCCCTAAAGGAAAATTATCCTCTCCCAATCATGGAACACATTTTGCAAGCTATCATAGGATCTGAGATGTGATCAGTGTTTTATGGATCTCAGGGTATAATCAAATAGATGTTGCAGAGGAGGATAGAACCAAAAAATCCTTTACCACACCTTGGAGCAATTTCACCTATAACAGAATGCCTTTTACCCTAATTAATGCGGAAGAAAATTTCTAGCGAGAAATGGATTTGGCATTCAAAGATTTAAAACACTGCATTGTAATATATTTGGACGACTTGAATGTCTTCTTGAAGAAGAGAGGAGGACATATTCACCATCTTGAGTAGGTAATCATGAGGTGTAGAAAGAATGGTATATCTCTAAATCAAAATAAATGCATCTTCAAGGTCACTAACAGTAAAATCTTGGGACACATAGTGAACAAGGATGCAGCTAAAATTGATCCTACAAGAATAAAGTCTATTCAAGAATTTTCATTACCTACTAGTAAAAAGTGTATCCATTCCTTCTTTAGCAAAGTCAATTTCTTATGGCACTTTGTTCCTGTATTTTTGAAATTAACCAAACACATAACGATTATGATGAAGTTGTGGTTCATTTTCAAGTGGAAAAATAAGGAAAGATAGTTTTCAATGCAATAAAGGAAGAAAAAGAAAAATACCCCATTCTAGTGTGGCCTGATTTTGATAAAGATTTCATCCTATATTGATATGCTTTAGATAATACAATATCGCCCATCTTGGTGAAAACGAATGAGGAAGGTATTCAATCCCATAACACATTCATGATTTCACCACTAAAGAATCAAAAATTATAGTACAATCAATTGGAGAATCATTCTTATGCATTGGTTAAGGTAGTAAAGAACTTCTGATTATATATCCTTAATTCCCACACCATAGTCATCACACAAGGACCTACCATCAAATCCATCCAAACTCATCAAGATCTAGGGTCAAAAAGAGGAAACTGGATAATAAGAATCCAAGAGTATGTTTTGGAAATCAATCCTTCTAATTTGGTGAGGGGAAATGGTTTGTGTAGGTTGATGGTTGAAGAGGAGGATTTAAAATATCATCACGATGAGAAACAATTCTTTTGTTCTTAATATTTTAAAGAGTTTCCTCAGGTCCTCTTGGTGAGAACAACTAATGAATGGTATGCAGACATGTCGGGTTGTTTAAAATGATAATTTAACAAACCACAATGAGGGGACATCAAGTCCCTCCTCTTTAATGGGAGAGGTTCCTTTATTGAAAGCAAACAACAAAACTTATATACAAATGTACAACTTTGAAAGTGTGGATTCCTGATATTTTAAAACATTTTATGCCCAAAGATCATCAATATGAAATAATGTAAGAATTAAGTAGATGAGAGAGGAATAACATAACAATACCTTTAGGAAATATAGATGGCAAAGTATAACCTTATACATATTGAGCTCAAGAGATGGAAAGTAGAATCATTCACTTTCATAACAGATATAATTCCATAGACACAAAGTTCTAGAAATCGTATAAACAAGAACAAATAGTTTCTTATCATAAAACATGGATGATTCACAAATTTTCAGATAAGGAAGAAGGAATAGCAGAGGAAGAAAGGGAAAAAAAATTGTATTGATTACTTTGAATCTATTATATCTATAGAGTACCAGGATCCAACCCCAACAATGGCATGGAGAAGCCATTAAATAGATTCCAAGAATAGTTACATTTGGTTACAAAAATGATGAAAATATTTCAAGACACCGACGTCTAAACTTCACTAATGCCTCAGCCATTTTCATGCCTGAAGACAAAACAAGATGCATTAAATCACAGTTGTTAATCCTGCCTTTACAAACTTTGAATTTGAGTTGTCCACGTGAAAGAGATTTAAACTGAATCAGGACTGAGGACGCCTTTTTTATTTTGTGCCTTTTAGAGAAATGACACTTCGAAACATTTCAACCCACCCATCCGCTTCTAATATAGGCCTGACACGTGGCTTTACTTGAGTGGCGACAGAGTCACAACTCACTTTAACAATTTTAACTCTTTTCAACGCGGGGTCAAAAACTCAAATTCTTCGCCAACCCACCTCCCCGCTTTGACTTTCGATGCGGGCTCAACATTTAAATTTATCCCTTGGCATGAGCGGGGTCACGGGTCACTTTATAAATTTAAGCTCTTTATGGAAATAAAGTCAAAATTCCCAAATTGCTCTAATGACCCCACCTTCACGCTTTGAATTTTCAATGGTGGAGTCATGACTTACTTTATACTTTACACCCTTATGGAAACAAAGCCAAAATTCCCAAATTGCTCTGACGACCCACTTTCCCACTTTGACTTTTCAAAGAATCAAAACACAAAAAGGGCCCACCTTTCCTCCTCCACTTAAAACATGACCACATGTCCATTTGCAGGCCAGTTCAGTATTTTTGTGTTTTTGACTAAGTCCCTTTTGTTTGGTGGGGCCATATGTCTGACCTTGGACACGTGGAGGCTCAACGCACATTTGGGACCTGCTTTGGATTTTGCCTTTTAAGTTATGTCAAGCTAACACGTGGAGGATTCCACAAACCCTTCTATACTTAGCCAATTCAATGGGTGGTTCTTCCCCTTCTTTGAATCTGACCACGTGGTGAGACCACACACACTTGGGGGCCCCTTCCTTGACTTTGACTTCCATCACTTGTTCACATTTTAATAATAACCCATGAGGAGGATTCTAAGCATTATGATGATTAAATATTGTTAGAAATTGATTTGCGGATAGCTCAATATCCCTTTTTCTTCTAGTTTCTCGTCTTCTCTGTACACTTTTTTTTTCTGTTGTTTCTTTTTCGGTCGTCGATCAAGTTTCTTCGTCACCCCATCGACACTCAAGGAGGCATTCGTCATCCTTCATCCTATTAATTTTTCTTCTACCCCTTCAAAAAATTTACACTCGTTTACTTTTTTCTACTTTCTTTGAAGTAACGTAACGTACGTCACCCCAAAGAGGTGAAAATGTAGACACCTATAGTTTGATCAATGCACTATTATTCCTAATATTGCACTCCCTATTCTTCCCTTTGTAAATTGACGACAAACCACTAGTTAGACCTATCTAACTCCCTTCTCACGACATCTTTTTGGTCATTTTTCCTCTTATAAAGCACTTAAATAGGTTGTTATAGCCTTGTTCTAACTACATTAGCTTCTTATTCCCTTCTATCTTGCTTCTATTAGCTCCCTGGAATATCAATCCACTTCGTTGGATTGATTAAGCCCTTTAGAAACCCTTCCAGAACCCTAATCACTCTCTAAGAGAGATTAATTAGTCTAACCTAGGTTAATTACCATAAACATAGTCAAATCACACTTTGGCTTGCTAAAAGTGATTTTTCAACTTTAGCCTTTGTCCCACATGCACTCAAATCTCCCATTTCCCCAAACCAAAAACTATAAATAGGGCTATACCCCCTCCCTCTTTTCCTAATAATTCTCTCTTCTTCCTAGCATAGATTATAATATTTTGTTTAGGCTTTAGATTGTATTTCACTTTCTTCCATTGAGCTAATAGCATTTTCTTTTATATTTCATAGCACCAACATGAGGTAAAAGGGAAGATCCATTGGCCTTGAAGCCATTAATGGGGAGATCTCTTTCTCTTAAAACACAAACTGAATGCGTAGATCCTCTTAGGCTCATTATTTCAAGATTTCAAGGAATAGAGGTTAGTTTCATTTTTTTAGTTTGTATGTTTACTTCAAATTAATGTATGCAAAGAATAAAACCTTGCTCATTTCTTATCACATGGTCAATTGATCAGATTATTAAAAGCCTTTGGGGTTTCTTTAGAGATTCTTACCCCAAATCCATGGCTTTTACAACTTTTCATTGAACACATTTGACACACCCAATGAATCTTCCTTGAGTGCCAGAAACTGGTTTTCACTCAAATACTTGTCCACTGTGCCACAATTGCATGGTTTTCACATGTGGACAACCTACTTTTTCTTTACTATTTTCTCATTTTTCCAGTTTTTTTGCTTGTTTTTTCTTTGATTTTCTAATTCTTAGTTCTTATCTGATATTCCCATCATGTATGAGCGTAGAACCACATGAGGTGCATGGTGTTCATTGGTTCCTAAAGCTCTTCACCATCCGAATATGTAAGTATGTAAGCTCATGTTCCATATTTTGCAATCACTACATAAGGACCTAACCAGTTAGCCTCAAACTTTCCTTTCTTTTCCCTATCTTTGATGGTGTTCTAATTTTATTTGAGAACTAGATCTCCTACATTTAATTCCCAATGAATTATGTGTTTATTTTATCCTATGGACACTTTGTTCTGATAGACTTTTAGGTGAATGAGCACTCTAATACGCCTTTCATCTAATAGCTCTAAATCTACTAGGCGAGAAACCCTGTAGTCCTCATCTTTATCAAGATAGTATCTGAGAGATATTCTCAGGCAGGGAAGCTCCACTTCCAAAGTTATGATGGCTTCATTTCCATAGAAAAGTTAATATGGGGTCACACCAGTAGGGGTGCGGATGGAGGTACGATAGGTCCAAAGAGCGGGATGTATCTACGGATGCCAATTATAGCCAGTTTTACTACCCGTTTTCTCCATAATCCGTACAAGGGTTTTATTAGTGGCTTCTGTTTGTCCCTTACCTTGAGGGTAATAAGGGGTAGACCACTTGAGTTGGATATGGAAGCGTTGACACAATGTTTTAACCGTTTTAGTTTTGAAGGATTTACCATTATCAATGATAATGGCTAAGGGGATCCCATAATGGCATATGAGATGGTTCATGATGAATTTTGAAATCTGCACACTAGTGACATATGTAAGAGGTATAGCCTTTCCCCATTTGGTAAAGTATTTGATGGCATTAATGATGTGAGTATGACCATCTGAAGAAGAAGGATGGAGCTTCCCTATGAGATCTAAGCCCCATTTAGAGAATGGCTAAGGCGTTGCAATAGGTTGTAAGGCCTGTGCTGGCACATGTATTAAGTTCCCATATTTTTGGCATAGTTCACACTTCTTTATGAATTTTTAATAATCACATTCCATTGTATGCCAATAATAGCCTACCCTCAATAGCTTTTTAGCTAAGACCATGCCGCTAGTATGTGCTCCATAAATACCACCATGTACTTCTTTAATAGCATGGATAGAATCAACAACATCCAAACAGCGAAGTAGATTCCTGTCCTAGCCACGACGATAAAGGGTGCCTCGTATGAGGGTATAATGGGATATGTGGTGAATAAGGGATTTCCTTTCAAAATGGGTGATGTCAGGTGGAAGAGTGCCAGCTTGTAGGTATTGAACGATAGGGTCATACCAAGGGGATAAAGGACCAATAACTTCACATGTCAAACATGACTCTGGCATAGCATATGCAGGTATTTGTAAATGTTCCATGAAGAAAGGCATCTTGCTTTGTTTAGGTGCTATGCATAAGAGATACCCAATAGTTGCCATAGCATCTGCAGATCTATTATGCAACCTTGGTTTTTGTTCAAATATGACCTGTGTGAAATATTCCTTCAAAGTTTCAACCATTTTTTATACAGAATAAGCTTCTCATCTTTAACTTTGTACTCATCATTAACTTTTTTTATGATAAGTTGAGAGTCCCTAATGACTCGTAGTTGTTTGATGTTCCATGTAATAGCTAGCTTGAGGCCAGCGATGAGTGCTTCATACTCTGTAATGTTATTTGTGCATGGGAATCCCAACCAGAATGCTCATGGGATGACATCGCCTGTTGGAGTTATGAGAACCAATCCTGCTCCAGATCTATTGAAGGTAAAAGATCCATCAAAATGTACTTGCCATTCTATAGATTCCTCAATATACATCATATATGCATCTAGTAAATCTAAGCGAAAGGGTTCCATTCTTGGGAGAGGAGCTTCTACCAACTGATCAGCTAGTACCTATCCTTTTAAATACTTCTGATTCAAAAACTCGATATAAAATTCACTCAGGAGAATGATCCAATTGGTCATTTGGCCTGTGAGGGAAGGTTTGGATAAAAGGTACTTGAGAGGTTCAACTTTGGATATGATCTTAGTTTTATTATTCGGGAGATAATGGAGAAGCTTTTGGAATGTGAAGACAACTTCCAAGCAGGCCTTTTCTATTTGGGGATAATTCAACTTGTATGCGATCAAGGTGTGGCTAGGATAGTAAACTACTCTCTTTTTATGGTCTATGTTGTATTGGGTAAGCAATGCACCAATAGCAAACTGGGTAACTGAAATGTATAAGAGGAGAGGTTCACTTGCGGTAGGTGGCATGAGTACAGGTGGGTTGGCCAAGTACTGTTTGAGTAATGCAAAGGCCTTCTGATAGTTAGGTCCCCAATTAAATGTGACATCCTTCTTGAGAAAATGGGTAAAGGGGTGGAACTTATTTGCGAGTTGTGAAATAAAGTGATGGATGGCCTTAATTTTTCCTTATAGACTCCTTAGTGGCTTGAGATTGGTAGGTGGTGGCATTTCTATGATAGCTGTAACTTTTGCAGGGTCTACCTCAATCCCTCTTTGTGAGACAAAGAACCCTAGGATTTTTCCTAATAAAACACTAAAGACACATTTCTTAGGGTTCAAACAAACCTTATAGTCTCGGAGACGCTGAAAATTTTTCCTCAATACTCCAAAATGTTCTTTTTTACTTTTGGATTTTGCTAGGATGTCATCAACATAGTCCTCCATGGTGTCACTTATCATATCATGGAAAATAAATGTCATGGCTCATTTATAAGTATCCCCAGTGTTCTTGAGCCTGAAAGGCATGAATTTGTAACAAAATTTCCCCCAAGGAGTGATGAATGTTGTCTTATGCTAATCTTCTTCTGTAATTCGTATCTTGTTATAACCTAAAAAGCCATCCGTCAAGGATAACATTTCATAACCAACTGTTGAATTGACTATAATGTCAATGTTAGGTAGGGGAAAATCATCCTTTGTGCATGCTTTATTAATGTCATGGAAATCATTGCAGATTCTGATGTCAACAGGCTTTTTCTGTACTGGGACTATGTTAGAGATCCATTCCAAATAATCAATAGGTTTAATAAAATCAATAGCTAACAGCTTTTCCAATTCTTCTTTAACAAGGAGTGCCACGTTAGGATGCATCTTTCTTAACTTTTACTTTATTGGTCTGGCATTTGGGTGTACAATGAGGTTGTGCACAACTAGCTTTGGGTCCAAACCAGGCATATCTGCATATGTCGACATGAATATATCCATGTATTCTTTTAAGATCTCTATAAAGGTATTTTGTTTCTAAGTTGAGAGTGAAGCTCCCAACTTTATTATTCTAGGTTGCTCCTCTAAACCAATGTTGACGTTGATTGTTTCCTCAACAAGCATTTTAGAAGCATATTCCATCCACGTAGGATCAGGGGAAAGAGTAAGATTGATCTCTTGCAGTAGCTCATGATCATATTCAAATGGATAAATCGTTTCATCTTTAGACTCTTTGTTCTATTCTTCTACGAGTTTATCAAAGAGTTTTTCACTGTGAGATTTCCACTTATCCCTTTTTCCAGGTTTCTCAAAAGTAGATGTACCTTTATTTACAGCCTTCTTACTCAACCATCCACACTTCTTTTCTTCTTCCCCGAAGTAGGCACAGGTGTCTAGTCAAATCTTAAATCCTTTCTTGTGGTCTCCAGCTGGAATAAAATCCCTGAGTCCCATGAAATCTGTAAATGCCTCATCATTTTCAAAGAAATCCAGGGGCACGTGAAGTTGTTGATCCCAATCTATTAGTTTAGGATATACAAGGTCCACTGGATATTTGTTTAACGGGATGGATTTAGATAAGGTAAGGACTGATGAATCTGGGAATAGGTTCATGGAGGCAAGATCTTTGTATAGGATACTTTGGGAATCTACATCACTATCAGAATGAGATGAAATGTCCTCATGTTCAGAAGAGGTGGTGTCATTCTAAGAAGATTGAGCGTTATGAGGCCTTATCCCAAGGCCATGTTTATCATATTTAAACCAAGGGATGGGAATAGGCTCTAACTAGCCTTGGTCATTAATGCGACATCCAAACCCGCTATAACCCATGAAAATATCATGCGAGGACCTTTGATGTATTGAGGTTCTTGATTGCATGAAGCCATGTGCCCTCTAACACTCTGTTGGTAGGGTCTTCTAACATTTTCTCCTTAGATAGGAGGCCACTATGGAAAAAAATTTCTAATGGTTTAGGACATTGCTCACGAGTACTCTTGAACTGAAAATAAGGATTTCCCCTTGTCCTAGGGGATACTGATAAGTCTGATATCAACAAACCATGTTCAAGAGTAAATGGCTTATCTGGGCCATATTTTGCTGATGTCACCTCCCATGAAGAAAATGGGTTGACCAATGAGGGAAATTCTTGATTGAAATGCATGAGGGACTCTGAATCTATTCATTTTTTCATAGCCTCCATTTGTAAAGGGACAACTACATCCACATAAGGACATTCATAAGCTGCACAAGAAAAAATATGCAATGCCCTACAATGTGTGAATGGTTCCGGGTCACCCAAAATGGTAACCACATGACCTTTATGACATAACTTGATGCACTGATGAAAATTTGATGGAATAGCTTGCATGGCATGGATCCATGGGTTCCCTAGGAGCATGTTGTATGGAAGGTCCAAGTATAAGACATGGAACGTTGTTTCATGACACATTGGTCCTACCTCCATAAGAACCACTATTTTCCCTGCTGAATCTCTTTCTTCATTGTCATCTGCCATAATTGTGATAGTCTTATCACCCAGCTCTATTTATAAATGGCCTAGCTTCTTAACCAAATTCAAAGTGCAAATATTTAGACCAGATCCCCCATCTACAAGTACTCTCTTAATTTTGCGATAGGTAACCACCACTTTGAGATATAAGGGTAATTTATGTTCTGGGTTGTTATGTGGGATTGTAGCATGATCAAAAGTGATAAGATCATTGGAGTATAGGCACACAATCATGGCTTGAATTTTTCGTGGGGTCTACATATGTGGAAACCCCTTAATTTTGCAAAGTTTGGTATAGTATGTTCTTATGGGCATTAGATATCTTGAGGAGATCAAGAATAAATACCCTAGCAGATGTTTTCTCTAACTGCTCTATTAAATTATACTGACCTTCTTGAGGGATAGGCACAAGATCTGGTATGACTGAGCGGGCACGTCTTGTCCCTAATGCACAACTCTTTTCTAAAATCCAAATGGTGTTAATATATTCATTAGATGAGCTAATACAGACAATGAGGGAATCATAAGGACTATCATTTGTAGGATAAACATAGGTAACAGTCCTATAGTCATTGGAGGTTTTCCCTTAATCTAGTTTCCTTTTATTTTTATCCGCATGGTTAGGAAAAGGTTCCTTGTAAATACCCATTTTTCATTTGAAATTCTATCGGACTCAGGGGAGAATCCACAAAAATCTTCCCTTCCTCGATGAGGTCTTGGATACAGTGGCACAATCTCAGAAATCTATCCATTTTGTGTCCTTTAACACGGTTAAAGTCATAATATTCATGATCTTTGAACCAAACTAGTTTTGGACCATCATCTGGGCATGGTACCATTGTAGTTTGGTATTCCACCATTTTTGCATCATCCAATTGTTTTAGGATGGTAGATAAGGACTCTGTTAAGGATGTAAACGTATGTTTTGTAGGTGCTTTGGGACAAGGTCCTTGTGAAAGCTTTAAAAGTGGGCATGTTTATATGGCTTGGACTCTCTTGGATTCTATAATGCCATCACCAAAAATGTGTTTATTCTTATTGAAGAATTTAGGTTTGATTGTGGATTTGGCTTCATGTTTCTTCTTAACAACCGGTTTTAGCGTTCCCTTAGTAATGAGGGCTTTCTCAATTTGACTACCTTTCTCTATAACTTCTTCCAAGCTTGAGCCACAATGCATTTGTAAATGAAAGGCTATTTCAGGGTTCAAGTTAGGAAAAAATATACTCACTAACTATTTTTCTGGTAATGCACAAGGAAAACAACTAGCTAACCCATGCCATCATTGTAAAAACCCCGTAAATGTCTCATTGGGTTTTTGTTTTGTATTGCATAGATCGTTCATTGTAATTTCACTTTCAATATTGTAGGAGTAATACCTTACAAATTTCTCTGCTAATGCGGGCCACGTTGTAATGGAGCCCTTGGCTATGCTATAGAACCATTCCAATCCCACAGCACCTAGGATGCGAGGAAAAAGTCGTATTAAGAAATTATCGCTATGTACAACCTCTTGGCAAGCCATGTAAAAGCATTTTATATGATCACAAGGATCACTTTTGCACTTATATTTATCAAACTTGGGAATGGTAAAGTGTTTTGGGAGAGGCTGTTGTAACATGTCTTTATCAAAGGGGTAAGGACATAGTTCTTCATACGAATATTTTCTGTTTTGGCCTACATTTCCCTGTTGTAATGTAGTAAGTGTATCTTTCATATATTTTATCTATTTATGAATGAGTTGTTCCTTAGTAGGTGATATAGGTATTTGTACTTGAGTCGCCTTAATGGTATAGTCTGTGTGTGGATCAAAGTGGAACTCATTAATTTTGTTTTTGAAAGGAACGATAACCAGATCATACCAGGCCAAGAACACAGATGCTAATCAAACACCATGATCAATAAGATGAAAGTAATTCACTAGAATAACTTTACATAAAACCTTTGCAAAACAATGAGCGGAAATATCATATATTATTGTGGAAATCAATGTATTGCATTGAGTTCCATAATAATATATGATATTGTTGCTCATTTGTTTACAAAGGTTTTATGTAAAGTTATTCTAGTGAATTTCTTTCATCTTATTGATCGTGGTGTTTGATTAGCATTTGTGTTCTTGGCTTGGTACGATCTGGTTACCATTCCTTTCATGAATAGCCTTGGTTTGCTAGTTTCTGACTCAACTTCAAGATCTATTTTTGGAGGATCTCCTCCTCAACCAAGGGGTCCTCTTCTTCATCAAATTTTGGAAGAGGGGAAGCTTTACGCTCAATTTTCACTTTACGTGAAACTTTAAAGTGAGGTTTTTGTGATGGTTCACCTTCAATAGTGACCTTATGTTTCCTAGAAGTGGAAGTGTATCCCACATCAAAAGGGTTATCTATGTATAAGATGAATCTTTTCTCTCCTAGGTTAGGATTAATGACCTTTATTTCTTCTTCGTGCTCATGTGGAAGTTTATCTACTAATGCTAAGACTCTTGTGAGTACTTGATCTTTATTATAATATAGGATTTCATCGAATATTTTTAGGTCTAACCTCTGTTGTTCTCCAGAAGAGTCTGAATCTTCACCACAATGATCAATTAATGCCTCCATAACTTTGACTTGAGAAAAGAGAGGTGCCAAATTATGGCCACTATATGGGAAGGTTTTGAAAGGGTTTTCTCCTATATCATGCTCATTTGATTTGGTTGCCATTTTTATGATTTTAGGCATTACTAGCAGACCTTTGTATGTAGCTAGCGTGACCCCTAAGTGTATGGTTTCTACATGCCACTCAAGATGATGTTTGAACTATACCACAGTGTATCCTAGATGCAGTGTTATGCAGTTTTCTTTATCAAGGAACACTCATATGCACACCTAAATGCAATGATCACTCAATTTGTTGTCACCAAGCCTATGTCCTAAAAACAAAAAGTGACAATGATGTACCAATATGTAGTTCAAGTTAGAACCCTAACAAGGCCTAAGTACTGACGTAATGCTATAGAAGTCCCTCAAAAAGGCATACATAAAATTAGTCAGAACACTGATGAAAGCCAAACCTTTTGAAAAATGGAAGTCAGGAATAAATATAGTGTAACAACGTCACTGTGATACATTAACCAAGCAAGCAAGGTGCTAGTACCATGACAAATATATAAGGCGTTATCAACACTTTTCAAGAAGAATCAGATGATGTCGAAATTGAAACCAAGTGATAAGTATAACAAGGAGTTTCAAATTGTGTGAGCAGCATAACCGCGCAATAAAGGGACTTATACCATTTTATCATAAAATGAGAATATGATGTAAGTACCAAGATTGTGCATCTAAGATGCAAACAAAACTATCAACTCAAGAAGAGACAAAAGATGAACCAGAATCATATCGGTGAAGATGATCTTGAAATCAAGATAGAAGGACCTTTATCAAAGATATGAGAAATGTACCTACACACATTAGATGTTTAACAACCTAGCTGCAAACATGGATGGGCATAAACGGACAAAAAATTGGTACGCACTATCTCTGATAAAAATATGTGAGGTATGCACCTTTCTCACCCTGAAAAAGTGGGTGGTGAGAATGCAAGGGTATAGATCAAAAGATGAAAAACAAACCAAGTACCACTTGGGAAGAGTTTCACC
This sequence comes from Taxus chinensis, assembly GCA_019776745.2. Taxonomy (NCBI): domain Eukaryota; kingdom Viridiplantae; phylum Streptophyta; class Pinopsida; order Cupressales; family Taxaceae; genus Taxus; species Taxus chinensis. The sequence continues at coordinate 104,307,691 of CM034150.1, forward strand.
TCATCCAGAGACAAGAGAAAAACTAAGCAAAAGTGGGACGTAGTTTAGTTTTGTGATGAAAGACACTCAGATCAAACTTGCAAGGGTTCTTTGCCTTGTTCGAAAAACAAGGTTTAGATTCTAGATGGCTTGAACCAATGGACTTCATGACGGATTGATGCAAGAATGGACTAGCAAATTAGGCTCTAAGACAGAATGGCCTCCTTAATAAGTTCTCTCAACTAGGTGTTACACAAGTTGTCTTAAGCGAGTGTGATTTACCCAAATAGTCCCTTGCCTATATTGGGAGTTTCTCGACTTTACTTTACCCCCTTCAAGCACAAATGGAAAATAGTGTGTCCACGTGTGCTCTCCCTGGGGTCACCATATGGACAACCAGTAACTCTATCTCACAAGGTGTACTAGTCAAGTGAATAAGTGGAGCACTTCCTATTTCATCCAAAAGGTTACTCAGCGATGGATTACTTTAAGGTTCCTAGATCCAACCCCATTATTGTAGCTTAAGGAGTTATGCCAAAGGGGTTATGTTTCAGTTAAGCGGATAGGGACGTACCCTTTTCCAAAACTTGCAATACTATGTTTTGAATATGGTGTGTTTTTTTTATCTTCCTTAACTTAATGTGGTTTTAAGTAGCAAACTATTTGGCAACCTACGAGAACATGTATATTAGAAGATTTCTATTTTTGACACCTTTCTTTGACAACTGTTAGGTCCTGTAGACAACAAGTTTTAGTAAGTTTCCAGTTCATAGGTTGATGTCTTAAGAAAGAGAATTCTACACTTTGCTTTTGATTCCTAAGATTGCCAAAAGGCGCGAAGGAAGATCATATGCAAGGAGAAAAATTCTACTAAAATCACATGAAATTTTTACTTCATCCTTTATAAAATAAGTGTTTTTTGAGCGTTTGATATAAGTTTGGTATAAGTGTTTCTAATCTCCGAGATCACTTTGTAAGATGTGAGGAGAGAGCATACACACCTTTTACAAACTTATTTTTAGGCTTAAAACTGAAAAACACTTAACTATGCAAACTGAAAGATGAAAGAAAAGCTTTATTTATAACTTGTTAGTCCTAGAAATCTGCAACAAAGATTAGAAAAAAAGTTTTTGTAGTTTATAGGAAAAATTTCAATCTTTACACAGACACCTGCACACCCAAACCAGAACCAGCAATCCCTCACCGATGCATACATGCCCCTAGTCTGTTTCCCCCTTAGCCGCAGGCCAAAATGAGTGCATACATGCCAAGTGTGACGCCTACATGCTTGCTTTGATGCATGTGCATGCACGTGTCCATCCTATCACCATCCGGCGCATACATACCCCTCTGACATTAATATATTTTTCGACGGGTATGTGTGTGTGTATCCACCTTTTGATGGGTACATGTATGCATCCCTGTGTCTATCGAGTATGGATGCATGTACACACCCATGTCTATTTTGATGCATGCGTGTTTGCGTACCCATCAAACCAATGCATATGCCCATGCGCATGCATCAAATTCCATCCTACCTACCCTAGAAGATCCCTAAAAATGTAATAAATGTGTAATTAATAGGAGGAGTAGGCCACTCACAAAGGGTCCATCCGATGGGTCCCGCATGAACTCTTGGATACGATCTACACGTCTCGTCCTCCTCTATATGCTTGCCATCTCACTCTAGGGCTGTCACTTTCACTCATGGTAAAAATTTGCAAGAGCTCTGGTAGAAATGAATTGATCGTGAATTTTTTACCGACCCCAGGTGGGTATATTAACCCATTGTGATACCCCTAGGGCATGTTTTATCTGTTGTGGTCATTCTAGACCTTCTATTTGCCGTAATAATTTTTTTTTTATTAAAAATAATTATTTTTACTAATTTTCGCATGTTGGGGCACTTCATGCTATCTTGCAGTCACTTCTCCATCGCACTGAACTAATTTGTGAACCTTTCAGGTTCGTTTTCCCACATTTTCCTCTATTTTTCATCTATTTTCCCCTCGTCGTGATAATTATTTATTAATTTATATTGAATAAAATATTCTCGACCCTTTTTTCTTTTCGTGGGAATGTATTTTTACACTCTAACAGCCTCGCCTTCCCACTATCATCCCCAAACGTACTTTTAGAAGATCTATGATATTTTGAAATTCTTCTGACCGATCAAAAATAAAAATAAAAAATTAGGAAAACCATTTAAAAAGTCAAAAATATTGAAATACTTCGAAAATGGCTCAAAATTGGTTAAACCGAGCATCTACAGTTGAAATATGTGTCTATTGCATGACACTCATCCCAAATCTTGCTGACATTTTCAAATATTTTGAAACAACGACTCACACATCACCAGAATCTTCAATCACCTACAAAATTTATGTTTCTTACTTCGTCTATACTGTAGGGCACTAGCAGTTTCTTGGTAATGTTTTCGTCATGCACATTACTTTTTCACAGGACCCAAGTGTCCTCTGTCTTTCCCCTTGCATAATACACCTTGATTGGGGCATCATTCTTCACCCTTGTCATTTATTAGAACATTTGGGACTTCATCTCGATAACAAAATATTTGTTCAACTATCTTGAATGTTGTTGGTTTAAGTGTGTGTGATTGTACTTATTTCCCTATTAGGTGATTTTTTAAATTTCTCATATTGTATGGCATTCATGTATGTTACATAGATTTGGTCATTTATGGCACAAGAGAGTTGTTAGTATCTTGGATTTTCATGTCATTTTACGCTTCCGTCACCTACTCACATTTTAATAAGAACCCATGAGGAGGATTCTAAGCATTATGATGATTAAATATTGTTAGCAATTGATTTGTGGATAGCTCAATATCCCTTTTTCTTCTATTTTCTCATCTTCTCTATACACTTATCTTTCTATTGTTCCTTTATCGATTGTCGATCGAGTTTCTTCATCACCCCATTCAACACTTGAGGGGGCATTTGTCATCCTTCATCCTATTACTTTTTCTTCTACCCTTCAAAAAATTTCTACTCATTTGCGTTTGTCTACTTTCTTTGAAGTAACGTAACTTATGTCACCCCAAAGAGGGGAAAATGTAGACACCTGTAGTTTGATCAATGCACTATTATTCCTAATATTGCACTCCCTATTCTTCCCTTTGTAAATTGATGGCACACCACCAGTTATACCTATCTATCTCCCTTCTCACGACATATTTTTGGTCTTTTTTCCTCTTATAAACCACTTAAACAGGTTGTTATAGCCTCGTTCTAACTATATTAGCTTCTTATTCCCTTCTAGCTTGTTTCTATTAGCTCCCTAGAATATCAATCCACTTCGTTGGATTGATTAAGCGCTTTAGAAACCCTTCCAGAACCCTAATCACTCTCTAAGAGAGATTAATTAGTCTAACCTAGGTTAATTACCCTAAACATAGTCAAATCACACTTTGACTTGCTAAAAGTTCTATTTTGACTTTAGCCTTTGTTCCACATGCACTCAAATCTCCCATTTCCCCAAACCAAAAACTATAAACAGGGCTATACCCCCTCCCTCTTTTCCTAAGAATTATCTCTTCTTCCTAGCATAGATTATAGTATTTTGTTTAGGCTTTAGATTGTATTTCACTTTCTTTCATTGAGCTAATAGGATTTTCTTTTGTATTTCATAGCACCAACATGGGGTAAAAGGGAAGATCCATTGGCCTTAAAGCCATTAATGGAGAGATCTATTTCTCTTAAAACAGAAACTAAATGCTTAGATCCTCTTAGGTTCATTATTTCAAGCTTTAAAGAATAGAGGTTAGTTTCATTTGTTTAGTTTGTATGCTTACTTCAAATTAATGTATACAAAGAAGAGAATCTTGCTCATTTCTTATCACATGGTCCATTGATCAGATTGTTAAAAGACTTTGGGGTTTATTTAGATATTCTTACCCCAAATCCATGGATTTTACAGCTTTTTAGTAAACACACATATTTTTCATACCTTAGCTTAATAGACCTCTTTTCCTTGGCAGTCAAGTGGGATGGACACTCTTCATAAGTAAGAAATTGTGCAATATCAGCATACCATTCATCTGTTGAACTCAGGAAGAGGACAACATGAACATCAACTGATTCTTTAGACAATGTTGCATCAGCTCCTTCAGCAATAAGCTCACACAAGCCTTTACCTCGAACTAGTTGTTAGGAAATAAGTGATAAAATATGCAGAATAATCCCTTACAAAATCACAATAGTAGAAACTGATATGCAAAAAATATTACAGATCTCAAATAAAAGTGCAAAATAAATAACACAATACAAAGAGACAAGATTTAACATGGTTCACCCAATTTGGGATACGTCCACCAAGAATCACTTGCTCAGATTTTATTACAAGCCTCCACTCTCTCAATACAATACCCGGATCCATTTGGAGATATGCTAAACAAAATCTATAGAATTCACACCCGAATTCAAAACACATCTGCCTCCGTGGTTGACAAAGCCACCAACTTTTGTAGTCATGAAATCTAGCTCACTACTGTCCCACCTACAGTGTAAATATAACCTGTCATGCTCCTCCTGCTGTCTACATCTCAAGCCATGTCTGAATCTACATAACCACGTAAAGTGGTGTTTAATACACTATAGCACAAAACTGTCCCCATGGTCCCTCTCAAATACTGAAGGATCCACTTTATTGTTTGCTAATGCTCCTTACCTGGATCACTCATAAATCTACTCACATCTCCCACTGCATGGGTAATATCAGGCCTAGTGCACACCATAACATACATCAAACTGCCAACCACTAATGAGTAAGGTACCTAGGACATCCGGTTTCTTTCCTACTCTATCTTGGGACACTTCTCCTTTGATAACTTAAAATGGCCTGCCAAAGGAGTCCCAACCGATTTAGCATCCTGCATGTTAAACCTATCCAATACCTTCTTAATGTACTCTTCCTGAGATAAAGTCAACTTCTATTCCTTCTTATCCCGAGTTATTCTCATACCAAGGATTTGTATGGCTGCCCCCAAATCCTTCATATCAAAGGATGCATTTAGTTGTTTCTTGAGTGCTTTTATTTCCTGCATGTTTTTACCTGCAACCAACATGTCATCAACATACAAACACAATATAATATAACTTCCATCCTTAGATTTCTTTATATACATGCAATGGTCAGAATGACATCTAATATAACCTTGCTCCATCATGAAGCTATCAAAATTATTATACCATTGATGTGGAGCTTGTTTCAAGCCATACAACCTCTTCTTCAGTTTGCACACCATCTCCTCTTTACCTTTGAATTCATATCCTTTTGGATGCTGCATCTATAGCTTCTCCTCCAAATCACCATGGAGAAATGTAGTCTTTACATCTAACTATTCTAAGTGCAAGTCTTCAGCTTCCACTATTCGAAGAACAGTTCTGATAGAAGTCATTTTAACTCTGGGAGAAAATATCTCATCAAAATCTATACCTTGTTTTTGTGCAAACCCCTTGACCACCAACCAGACCTTATATCTTTTCTTTCCTCCTTCTTCATCTTTAACTCTGTACACCCACTTGTTCTGCAATTCTCTTTTGCCTTCCGGTAGCTTCACCAAATCCCAAGTCTAGTTCTCCATGAGAGACTTATGCTCCTCATCCATGGCTTGCTCCCACCTCTTACTGACATCTATTTGTATTGCTTCATCAAAGCTCTTTGGCTCTCCACTATTAGTGAGTAATAAATAATAAAGAGAAGGAGAAAAATGTTCAGGTTCTTTTCTTACCCTAGAAGACCTCCTCACTATAGGCGTTTGGGGTTCCTATTGAGTACATTTCTAAACTGATTCATGGGTCACTTTCCCTTTCAGAAGATCCTGTACCATCGCATATTATTTCTTGGATTCTTCCCTATTTTCATGCAACTATTGCTTATACATGAATTTCTCATTAAAGACCACATCCTTAGACCGAATGATTTTCTTGTCTTTAATACTCCAATATTTAAATACAAAGTCATCACCATCATAACCAATAAAAGTGCATTTTTCTTATTTATCCTCTAGCTTGGTCCTATCATCCTTGTCAATATGAACAAACACCTCAAATCCAAAGACTCTAAGAAATGAGTAAGTCAATTTTCTTACCATAACAAGCCTCCTCAGGTATGCCTCCATCCAAGGCACTTGAGGGTCCTTTATTTATCAAGTACATAGCTGTGCTCACCGCTTCTGCCCAAAAATAAATAGGTAGTCCTGCATGTATCCTCATGCTCCTAGCACATTCCATTATTGTTTTTTTCATCCTTTCTAACACCCCATTCTGTTGCGGGGTTCTTGGAACCGGTCTTTTACCTGCAAATTCCATTCTTAGAACAATAATCATTCAATTCATTGTTGTAATACTCCCCTCCATTAGCTGACCTGAGACATTTTAACTTAAGCCCTGTTTCATTCTCTACCAATGCTTTCCATTTAACAAAAGTATCAAATACATCAGATTTGTTTCTAATACACAATAAACCTAAAATTTTCTTGTTGCATCATCAATAAACAGTAACATAATAACTTGAATCCCCAAGAGATGATACCTAAGCCGGCCCCTGCACACTTCAAAATTTACTAGCTCTAACTTACTCTCTTTCTTCGTAGGTCCAAGACCTTGAGAAACCTTACTCGCTTTTGTTTCCCATATATGTAGTTCTTATAGAAATCCAAACATGTTTATGAATATCTAGGAAAATTCTTCTTTATGATGTCCATGCCCTTATGGTTCATATGACTGAGCCTATAGTGCCATAATGTTGTATCTGCATCTGAAGCCACAAGATTACAATCATTAGTACTATCAGAGGTTAAATACAAGGTTCCAACCTTCTTACCTCTTGCCACCACAAGAGCACCCTTGGTAACCTTCCAAGAGTCAGCTGTAAATATCACAGTATAATCATCGCTTCCCAATTGCCCCACCGATATCAAAGTTCTCCTTAATGTAGGCACATGTCTGACATCCTTCAATAGCCATATATTCCCATTCTGCATCTTAACCTGAACAAAACCTGTTCCAACTATACTGCAAGGCTCATCATCACCAAGAAAAACATGCCCAAAATCCCCTTGAACATAATCAACAAAATAATGCCTATGTGGAGTAGCATGAAAAGAAGCCCCTGAATCTAAAACCCAAGATTCAGTAATATTATGCAAAGAAAGAATCAAAGCATCTTGGCATACATTACCCAATGCCACATTTACCTCCTTGTTTTCTTCTTGTTGTTTCTTATTATCCTGAAGCTCCCAAAAGTCCTTGTTTGCGTGCCTAGAATTTCCAACAATTCCAACATACAATCTTGCTCTTGGATTTTTACCTTGCCTGATCTTTCAATTTTCCATGGTTTCCTCTATTCTTATGTCTCTCTCTAGTTTCCGCTGTCAAAGCATTCCCTGAAGTAGAAGATTCCCTGGATATTTTTCTTCGCATTTCCTTGCTTAGAATCACCGCTACAACATCCTCATACTTCAACTTCGAGTTAGCTAGAACTGAGTTACTTACTGCCATTGCCAGGTTATTCCAACTTTTAGGTAAATAGCACAGAATTAATAAAGCCCTAACTTCTTCATTAAATTCTATTGTAACCGAAGCTAGCATATTCACAACCGTATTGAAATCATTTAAATGATCTGCTACTAAACTATTCTCAAACATCTTCATATTAAACAACTTTTTCATTAAAAATATCTTGTTAGAGGCAGAGGGTTTTTCATACAACTTCCCTAATGCATCCATTAGATATTTTGTAGTATTTTCCTTTGAAACATTAAATAGTACTGAAGATGAAAGACACAGCCAGATTTTCCCAAGTGCCTTCCTATCCAGTAAATCCCATTCCGAAATATGTCATGCTCAAGGGTTTGTTCAGGTTCTCTGGACACCGGAATATAAATATCCTTTTGATAAAGGTAATCTTCCATATGAATCTTCCAAAGACTGAAATTTTGTCTGTTGAATTTATCAACCCTAGATCTTCCATCATCTGCCATAGCTCCCACTCAAGCTAAAAAATTTCCCTGTGATTCAACACTTCAACAAACCAAACCAGGCTCTGATACCAATTGTTAGGAATTAATAATATCTAATGCGGAATAATTCCTCAGAATCACAATAATAAGAAGTATGAATAGAATTATAGAAATGAAAAATGTACAAAATGAAGACAATATTTAATATGGTTCACCTAATGTGGGCTACATCCACCAAGAATAGTTGCTTAGATTTTATTATAAGCCAACAGTCTTCACAATTACAATAATCAGATCTTGTTTGGAGCTGCACTCAACAAACCCTCCTGAATTCGCACACACTATTCACCTTCACAAAACACACTCATATAAATCCTATTGTATGTCCATCTATTTATAAGTACATCAATAGGTAGCTGAAGAGGCAGTTTTACAAAACAATGGGTACCGAAAAACCATGGGCCCAAAAATAGCCCATAACGGTTACCCATTACCCATGGGTTAATAAACCACCCATGAAAATTTGCTTCGGGGGCTTTGCCCCCGAACCCCCTTGACTCGCTCACTAGCGAGTGGGATTGCCGTAAAAATATCTGATTGTAACACATGGAAGGTGTACCAAACTCTAACATGAAAAAAGACTCCATAAACATAACAGGATGTTACTACCTCCAAGGTCTCCCCAAGTCCACAGCCACTTCACTCTAGAGTCCCACTGCTGATCCCCAATGCACAACTCTACATGACCATACTCCGCAAGGGTAGAGTATGCATCCAAGGTCTCCTGAACACCCCTTTCCCTATGAATGTCCAAGTCCACCAGGTGCTCCACATTCCACTTGGTGTGGGTGTGAGCTCACCATGTTGGCCACCAATTTCTGCACTGCCCTTATGGCTCTTGAGGCACTTGCACTGCACTCCCAATGCAAGGCCTCACTTCTGTAAGGTATTCATGCTCAAACCCTCCAACTCTGTATGTAAATGTAGTAAAGGTCATTGAAGAAATATAATAAACCTTTTTGTTTCACTTCGTTGTTTTGGACTCTGCAAATGACATAGGGTCGTCTCTATCACTGCGTCGCAGTAGCACTTATTTGAGTCCAACAAATTGAAATAAAATTATTTTCAAGGTTCTATAAAAGAAGTCATTTTCACCAAATTGATAAAAAAAATTAAAAAATATTAATAAAACGGGGATTAACCTCTCTTTATTGGATCCTCCTTACACTTTTCAACTAATAAAAATAAAAATAAAAATAATTGAGGGAAAACACATTTTCTTTGAGATATGAATCAGGAAACGTATTTGAACAGATCCATGAATCAGGAAACACTTTTGATTGGAGATTTGAGTCAGCTCTGGGATATAGAAGTCCCCAAAAGTTACTACATCAATAAAATTAACCCACGAGACTTAGTAAAGATCCAATGTAGCCACTCTTGATAGACCTGTAGTAGTGATCAACACCAAAATCAAGGAAAATAGACTTAGCTGAAACAACTCAGCAAATCAAAAATAAAGGAGAAGAAATGAAAAATATCACATCCACCAAAATATTGGGTGACACAAACCCTCTAAAATAGACAAAAGAGGGACATAAAGTTAACAACATGCAAGAGTTAATCTTCAGTTTCCATTACAATCCATCCTTTAAGATTTTTCGATGCTTCCAACCTAGAGAGGAGGATACAAAATTTGCCTCGATCTATGCCCTTTTTGTGTAGTCATAAACCCCACAACAACTTTGGGTGTCACATCTTGAGAGAGGGTCTTCTAAATGGGACTAAAGTCCCTAAGACCAGGATCCCTCACACCAAGTTGGAGAAGATCCATAGCAACATTGAGAGTAGGTTTCTCTTTTGCAAGGGTCTCCTCCCTAGAGGTAACCGAAGGATCCAATAGATGAGGAGAAGAAGGAGAGGAGATGACTCTATTATAAAAGTTACCCAGGGTTAATTTTAAGAGACCTCTGGGAAATCGAAGGTGGAAAATCCCTGGCGAATATGCCCAAAACCACTTTCGTGAAACATGCAAATTTTTGAGGGTTTGTGTGCAACATTTTCACACATGCGACATTCGTGCGGCAACACATTTATCAAGACATAAACTTATAAGGTCTTTGTCAAGCGTTGTCCCATGTGACAATAAACTTGTTGGTTAACAACCTTGTTGTCGCATGTTAGCAAGGGTGTTATCGCGTGACATAGACCTTATTTTCAGTCGACAACAAGGTTGATGTCGCATGATAGTAAACTTGTCGTCGTACGACAACAAACATACTGTCGCACGACTGCAAAATTTAAATAAATTGTCAGCAAAATATCCTTATTGTGGGTCGTGCGTCACCAAGAGTACTGTCGTGCATCACTAGTAGCAGTGTTGTGCGTCAACAACTAAACCCTTGTCGCATGTCAGTGAAATCTCCTTGTCGCACGTCAATTGAAAACCTTTGTCATGCGTCAGTAAATAACATTAGTAACCCATCAATAAATAACACTTGTCACCAGACTGTAAACTTCAAAACAGATATGCACTGTGCACTGATGCTTAAAGTACGCAAGTTCATAGTACTTGATACGCCGATACCTCAACTAGTAGTTAGGTAGTAAACTACCTAGGTTTTTATAGGAGATGTTTTCAAATGTAGGTGAAGCTGACACCTAAAAAAAATATACTGTAAATATACTACCCGGGGAATCACCTAGGTTTTTATAGGAGATGTTTTCAAATGTAGGTGAAGCTGAACCTAAAAAAAATATACCCCTGCTTCAAAAAATTTGCCCTTTCAAATTTTCCTGAAATGGAATATTCGCCAAATTACAAATATTCATCATTAAAAAAATCTCTAAAGTTACCATTATTATGCCAAATAAAATCCTTGTCATGGGAACCATCAATCTTTCTGCAAACTGACTTATAATAAGAGAGAGTGACGATTGAGCAAAAGAAAAACATACCTTTACATGGTGCCAAAAATAATTGCAATGGAACCCTATGAAAAAAGAGACTAATGAAGTTAAAATATTGAGTCTAGAATCCACAAGAAGAAACCATATTGATTGATTAAAGTACAAGTTTTGAAATATTGAAATGAAAATGTGTTAATAAAAACTCATATTCACCGACCTAAGTTAAAACATAGCATTGTTAACATGGATAGGGACTCAATAACCAACTTCTTGCACCAATAAAAGAATAAACTTTTGCATATGATATATAAAAATAGACTTGATGGTTGTATCAGGTATAAGCACAACAAAATCACTGGGCCCTACCGCATGCCTCCATATACGCCCCATCCCATCCGTGCGCAGGCGGGATCCACTGTGGTATACACAAAATGCAACACTTAGATTTTTTGGTTTTGTGGTATACACACAGTGTGTATACCACAAAAAAAATTGTGATTTGAACCCATGACCTATCACATACAAACACATAGGACTACCAACCCATCTAACCCTTGCCACATGCTACCACTTGATTTCATTTGTATTTATTTTGATGTTTCCCGAAATGTGTGTATACCACATCTGGTGGGACCCGTCTATGCATGTATGGGATGGGGACATGCGGTGGGGCCCAACAATTTTGTCGCATGGATAGCCACATGCGATATACGAAGAGGGGTTGACTGTAACCTTCTGTAACAGGCGTTTTAAAACCTACTTTTACACGAGGAGGAGAGCACTTCAATTTGAGTAATTGGAAGTTTATGATCCTCAGCACTTCAATTTGATTGCAAGTCATTCGTTTGTTAAATTGAACACATTTGATTTCACATTTGCATATTAAAAATTTACGAGGGACAAGTCGGGACTCCATAATCAATTTCTTACACATTTTTCAATAAAAGAGTAAATGAACATATCAGATCTAGGTGTTTTCAAAGTACTTATATGCGGATGACATATGGAGAGGGGTTGGACTATAACCTTCACTAGTAAATCCCGGCGTTTTAAAACCTACTTTTACACGAGGAGAGCGCTTCAATTTGTTTGCAAGTCATTAGTTTGGTTAAATTGAACACAATTCATTTCGCATAGCATATTAAAGACTAGAGAGGGAATTGGACAAGAAAGCAACGAATAAGTCGTCCATTATCTGTTCAGAAAAACTACCACATTATGTTAACTCATGAAAAATGAAAAAGGGAGACCGGGATTACCTATACAGAAGACTTCTAATGGAAAGCCCTGTCTGTACACGGTACACGGTTTCATCAAAATACAACCCAGCTCAAATATAACGCTACTGAACGTGTCTTCTTCTGTCCATTCCTCTTACAAAATCGTTAACAAAACCGTGCCATCTGAGCATATACTGGGGTGAAAAACTTTGGTCCTGCACTTCATTATGGGAGGCTCGGTTGGGTACTTTTCTGTAATTTCAAAACTGAACAAATGCTCATAGTCATTTCTGTAAAATTAGGAATGAATCTCCTCAGTAAGTTTATCTTACCAAAGAAAGAGTGAACATCCTTTTTGATTGTGGGAAGAGGAATCTGGTGGATCACTTGAGCTCTTTCTAGATCTATCTTGATTCCTTCTTTAGAGATAATATGCCCGAGAAAATTTCCTTCAGTGACACAAAAGATAGACTTCTTTGGATCAAGAGAAACTCCATGTTCTCTGCATTTCTGGAGGACTTCTTCAAGATGCTGAAAGTGATCTGCCCTTATTATGGAGAAAAAATTCAAATCATCAAGGTACACAACAACACACTTTCCCTTTAGACTGCTAAAATCTAATTCCATTACCATCTAAAAGGTGGCACCAACATTGGTAAGACCAAAAGGCATTCTCTTGTAGGTAAAGCTTCCCCAAGGAGTAGTGAAAGTAGTTTTGTGTTGATCTAGGGTACCTACTTCCACTTGATTGTATCCAGAGAATCCATTAAGCATAAACAACATTTGACAGCCTATGATATCTTGCAAAACTTGATCCACCATGGGGAGAGGATAGTTTTCCTTCAGAGAGGCCTAATTTAAATTCTTAAAATCCACACAGATGTGAATCTCACCATTCTTTTTCTGAATAGGCACAATGTTGGCAATCCACGTTGAATGATGTATAGGGAAAATGATCCATGCTTTTAGTAACTTCTAGATCTCTTAAAAAATAGTTCCAACAACCTTGGGATTGTATTTCCTTTGTTTCTTCTTGAACAGTTTGATCCCAGGTTTCAGAGGGATAAAGTGTTGCATTTCCTTTGGCTGGAAATCTTTGAGATCATCATATGAATAGGAAATAACATCAGCATACCTTTTTAGTATATTTACTACCTTCTTCTTTTCCTCTTTAGTGCAACATTTTCCGATGTTCACCATCTTGGGTTCATCAAGACTCCAAATATTAATATTTTCACATTTAGCAGACTGCTGAGCTCCTTGGGAAGCTTTAGAATTAATGTACATATCATGTTTATCAAACAAATCTTCCAAACTCACCATCCCTTTGGGTATCTTATTACCTTTCGATTTGATGCAGCCATCTTGATCCAGCTCTTCCTTGATATCTCCTTCGTTAGAGGATACACACTCTCTATGCAAAGTCTCTCTTCCTTAAAAATACAAGTAGTCAAAATTATCCTTAAGCTCCAAGAATTAGAGCAAGTGTTGAACATCATTGAAAAGCTGTCAATTGCTTCATTATCTCCTGAGAGAAATCTAGGTGAGGAATCAATAGAGAACCTGAGACCACCGAAGAATCAGCCCTAGTGTTCTTTTCTCTTGGCACACCTTCAATGGAGAAAGCATCAAGAAACTCAATGGAATCCCAGACAATATTTCTATAATGCTTCAATCTCCTATTATTCACTTGAAAAATATATCTGACTTGTTTCACAATTAACTCTACATCACCAATAGCACAAAGATTCTTCACTCCCATTTCTTTTACCATGTTCTATCCAAGTATGAGTGTCTCATATTCAGTTGTATTGTTGTATTTTTAAAACAAAGCTTGAAATAAAAAGGATGAATGTTCCCTTCTGGAGAGGTCAACCACTCCATCTCCAGAACTAGCTAAGAGCACCTTTCATCAAACTCCAGAGTCCAAAGGCCATTGGGATCATGAATCACTCCCTTAGGAAGTTTTTCCTCATCTTGTGACATGATCATGTAATTACCATGCCCTATATATTTATACAGTATATGTGCTTTTGGATCATCAGTATTTTATACAATGTATTCAGTATGTTTCTTAGGTAGCAGCTTCTTCATTTTTCCATTGACTGGGATCAAAGCATACGACCAATCCATCTGAATTTCACCTCCTACTTCCTTACAAAAATTTTTACTCAGAAACATCCCATATGAGGGAGGAATATCAACTACCAAAATAGTGGCTAAGACTGTTTTCTCTGGAAAAGCAACAAAAGCTACTTGTGCATCTTTAATTATTTCAACCAAAGGAACTTTCCTACTCTCCATGGAATAGCAGGAACTAAAGGCATGTGTTAGAGTCAGGCCCAAAGCATGAGCTATTTTTGTAGGCATTACATTGTCTGATGCTCCTGAGTCTATAACACAATTACTGAGTTTATGGCCAGCTATGAGAAGAGTCGCATAGAATGGTTCAATTTTCTCATTAGGGGAAGTGACTGCAGCCATAAGGCTTGATTGAGGTGAGGGAGAGGGAGTGGGGAAAGGACCTTTAGAAGTATGGGATGAGGCTTTGAATTTGGAATTGAAAAATTTTACTATTTTAGAAAAATCTTTTGGATGGCTTCGGTAAAACTCTGCCTCTGAGATTTGGATTTTAGTTTTTTTGAGGTGATCAATGATATCAAAAGATCCAGAGGTGGATGAGGCATCATTGCTAGGAACTTGAGATACTTTTGATTTATCAGTTTTAGGATTTGAAGGACATAAAGATTTAGAAACAGAAGTAGAAGAAGGGGAATTAACATTACTCAAATTTTGTGTGGAGGCAGTGGGAATAGTATCTCCTCTTCTTACAAGCATTGGGATAGCTATAGGAAACTCCCTAGATTTCTTAGCAGGATGCATCAATTTTTATGTTTTTTTCATTTTCTCCCGAGTCATAACAACATATGAATCACTATTCATCTTTATCACTCTTTCATCATATTCATATTCATCATCCATACCTTCAGTGGTGAGGAAATGAACTTGAGATCCATCAAGATCCTCCAGTTCTTCATCAACCTTTTCTTATGGTTTTTCATAGAGTTCATGAAAATCCTCATCATTAGGTTCTTCAACTTCACAAGTTGCATTGATCGGAACCTTGATGGGTGGGCCTTCAATAGCCATTTTGGTCTGAGAAGAAGGTAGATGGTTCCTTGGCTGAAAATTCTTCCTTGGAATAACTTGGTAAGGAGTATGCTGAGCCAATTGTTTATTGATCACAATGAGATCCTTTACAAGATTCTATACTAACTGATTAGAATTGGCTCCAAGGGAAGAGGAAGAAGAAGAAGATTAAGATTTGGAGGATTCTCTTTTTAGTTTACCAGACATGATTAAATCATCCTCAACACTGATAGCTAACCGTTGATTAGCATCCAAAGTTACAAGGTTATCCCTCCTTAGTGCATATCTTACTTTGGGTAACTAAGCATTGAGGAAGAATCAGTTTTGGATTTGATCTACTGGACAAGTGTTCTGTGGAATTTTATGAATTAGATTGTTGAATTTGGCCACAAACTCCCTCATGGGCTCAAATGGTTCCTTCTTGATATGATATATTTGAGCTAATAAAGTATGCACATCTTCAATAAGTTTGAAACATTGCTCAAAATGAGTTGTCATGGTATTCCAATTAGTGATCGACCCAATAGGAAGATGATAAAACCAATCAGCAACATTATCCTGCAATGTCTCCACAAAAATCCAGATAAAGACATCTTCATGTTCAACCCCAAGAATCCCACCTGCAACAATGAAGGCTGCAATGTGTTCATCTGGATGAACCTTCCCATCACCCTGGAATTTGGGAAAAAATTTCGTGATACCCCTAGATAACTCATACAATGGCTGAGGAAGAGAAAGAGGCCTAACCTATTGTCCCTAAGGCAAAGGGACTGCCATATTTGGAAAAACTGACTAAAGGGGAACTGAAACACCAACAAGTATCAACGCACGAAGATTAGGACTGAGATGTTCTTGAGGAATGTTATCCTTGGAATTTTTTTTTTAACAGGAGGTGTTCTTGTATAACAAGTTCCTTTGTTCCTTCTTGCTGGAAGGGATAAGTTTTGTTGCTCCAGAAGTTAAAAATGAGAATCGTCAACCCAGAGAGCTTTCTTCCCACGTGTATACTGTAGATTCATCAGACCAAAAATAATCTTGAAGTTGTTCTTTTAGAAAGGGATCCATTTGAAATGAAATTCCCTAGTGGAATCACCAAAAACTGTTGGGTTTTTTAAAATGATACTTTAACAAACCACAGTCAGGGAAGAACAAGTCCCTCCTCTTTAATGGGAGAGGTTCCCTTATTGAAAGCAAGAAACAAAACTTATCTACAAATGTATAACTTTCAAAGTGTGGATTCCTAATACTTTGAAATGTTTTATGCCCAAAGATCATCAATACGAAAGAATGGAAGAATTAAGGAGATGAGAGATGAATAACATAACAATACCTTCAGGAAATATAGATGGCAGAGTATAACCTTATATGTATTGAGCTCAGGAGATGCAAAGTAGAATCATTCACTTTCATAACAAATATAATTCCATAGACACAAAGTTCCAGAAATCATATAAACAAGAACACAAATTTTCTTATCATAAATGATGGATGGTTCAAAAAAATTTAGACAAGGAAGAAGGAATAGTAGAGGAAGAAAGGGAAAAACTTCTATATTGATTACTACAGATCTATTACATATACAGAGTACCAAGATCTAACCCCCAAAATGGCGTGGAGAAGGCATTAAATAGCTTCCAAGAATGGTTACATTCGGTTATAAAAAATGACGATACTGATTCAAAAAATTGACGTCTGAACTTCTCTAATGCCTCGATCATTTCCATGCCTGGTGGAAA
Organism: Taxus chinensis; assembly: GCA_019776745.2. NCBI lineage: Eukaryota > Viridiplantae > Streptophyta > Pinopsida > Cupressales > Taxaceae > Taxus > Taxus chinensis. The sequence goes on from CM034150.1 coordinate 104,324,670, forward strand.
AACTAGACGCATTAAATCATAGTCATTCATCCTACGTTTGCAAAATTTGAATTTGAGCCATCGACGTGGGAGAGATTTAAACTGAAGCGGGCCTAAGGATGCCTTTTGTATTTTGTGCCTTTTATAGAAATGGCACATTAGAACATTTTGGCCCATCCATCTGCTTCTGATATAGGCTTGACACATGGCTTTACTTGAGTGGTGACGAAGTTGCAGCTCACTTTTGTAATTTTAAATCTTTTCAGCGTGGGCTCAAAAACTCAAATTACTCCGCCGACCTACCTCCCCACTTTGAATTTTGATGTGGGCTCAACATTTGACTTAATCCCTTGGCATGAGTAGGGTTGTGGGTCACTTTATAACTTTAAGCTCTTTATGGAAATAAATCCAAAATTCCCAAATTGCTCCGACGGCCCGCCTTCGTGCTTTGAATTTTCAATGGTGGAGTCGTGGCTTACTTTATACTTTATGCCCTTATGGAAACAAAGCAAAAATTCCCAAATCACTTTGATAGCCCACTTTCCCGATTTGACTTTTCAAAGCATCAAAACACAAAAAGGGCCCACCTTTTCACCTCCACTTGAAACATGACCACGTGTCCCTTTACGGGCCAGTTCAGTATTTTTGTGTTTTTGACTAAGTCCCTTTTGTTTGGCGGGGCCATATGTCTGACCCTAGACACATGGAGGCTTGGCACACATTTGGGACCTGCCTCCAGATTTTTCCTTTGAAGTTACACCGAGCTAACATGTGGAGGCTTCCGCATACCCTTCTATACTTAGCTGATTCAATGGCTGGCTCTACCCATTCTTTGACTCTAACCATATGGCGAGACCGTACATAATTGGGGACCCAGTCTTGATTCTTCCTTTGAACTTGTGCCAAAGAGACACGTGGAGACTTTTGCCAGTTATTTTATACTTAGCTAATTCGGACCTACTTTTCCCGTCTTGACTTTTGTTGAACCCTAAACACGTGGAGAGCTAGCGCTCATTTGAGTTTTCACTTTGGATTCGCCCCCTAAAAGGGTGCCGAGCTGACGTGTGGCTCCTTCCGCCAGTCCTAAAATATTCAATGGCCGACTCTACCTCTTTTTTGACTTAGACCATGTGGCGAGCTGGTGCTCATTTGGGGTCTGTCCCCCTTGGGTCTCACTTCTAAATTTGTACCATTGAGGCACAAGGAGGATTCCGCTGACCCTCTTATACTTAGTTGATTAAATTACTGACTCCATCCCTTTTTCAGACCTGAGACACGTAAAGGGTTGGCACAACTTTTGGGGAACCACCTTTGGCTTTGACCCTTGAAGTTGCACCAATGAGGCATGTGGCGTCATCCATTGAACCTTCCATACTTAGCCGATTCAGGATTTTTTTGTCCTCTTTTTAGACCTAGGACATGTGGAGGGCTGGCATAAGTTTGGGGAACCACCTTTGGCTTCAACCCTTAATGTTGCGCTGATGAGGCATGTGGTGTTGTTTGCTGAACCTTTCATACTTAGCCTATTCAGGCTTTTTTTGTCTTCTTTTCAGACCTGAGACACGTGGAAAGCCTATTCTCATTTGGGAAATTTTCCTTGGGTCCTACCCTTGGAGTTACATTGTTGAGATGTGTGGAGGCTTCCACTACTACTTGAAACAACCAATCAGGATCCTTCGGGCCACTGGCCCAATTTGACACTTTTGCAACAAATAACAAAAGTGACAAGTTTAAAATATAATCCCGCCATGCTGCATCCAATCAGATATTTCCATGTACCCATGGATGTTGGGACACAAATTGATAGGGAAGATACACCCGTCATTCACGACTGTTGAAAAATAAAAATAAAGGGGAAAAACCCACTTTTATGCCTAAATTTCAAATTTTTCTCCATGGAATGAAAAACTACAAACAATACAATGCTCGATGCGATCCACAACCAAATTAAATGATTAAAAATGACATCCGAATGAAGGAAAATATTTTTAATTAAAAACATGGATTACTCCAAGGCATCGAATAAAAAATTTCAAAACTTAACTATTGGTCAGATAAAACACTTAGCAAAACTCACACACAGAGTCCACACGGAAAAACAAGAAGGGATCGAAGGCACGAATGAATAGAAAGGTGTCACACGCGGAGGTGTAAAGACAAACTTTTGGCACTTAGCTGATTTTGTAGATCATCTATTTTTATAGGTTGGAGTGTAGAACACACAAAGTGATGCCAAGAATTGCACGCCATGATTTTTCTAGATTTTTAGGATCATATCAAAGCACTCTTGCATGGAAGTAATCCAAGAATAGATTCATCACTCTAGTTAACTAGAAGTGATATGTAGATAGCATACTTGCATGTATGGCTATAATTATAAATAGCACGTGGCTATTATTAGCGTGTGACCTATTTTTGGCATAGTTAGCGGTGAAGGGCAAGTTCCTCACCCTATATATTAGATGAATCACCTAGTTGATAGAAAGTGTTGTCAAAGGGTTAGAGATTCATGAAGTGCATGAGACTAGATAATTGTAACAGATCCATGTGTGTATGACTATTATTGTATCAGGCTTCTATTTCATTGTCATGTTTAGTATATGAAGAATATTGGCTGAACCAAAGTGTCTTTTATGTGTTATCATTACATACTATTGATTTCTTGATGATTTATATGTAAATTCATGCTTTTATAGATCTGGTTTAGTATAACTGTGTAATGATGGATTAGTTTCTAAATATATGTCTTTATCATTTCAAAATGCTACCATCCTGCTACAACAACCCTAAACAGGGACCTGGTACCTTGGTGCACTTTGGGTGATCGCTCAGCTTGTGCTGAGTGATATGCCAGTGTGACTAGGTGTTATCTGAGAATTCTAGGCTGTATTGGTTCCATTGCCATGACCTCTTTTTTAGTTGTTTTCAGAATGGTTCACGATGAAGATATACCGGCTAACTTTGGCGAGTGTTGAAGAGTGGATTCATGATCTAGAGGAAGAATACACATGAAGGTTTAGCATTAGATCTGGATTTAGCGCATGCACTTGGGTAGAGCATAATTTGTATGACAGTTTGCACAAAAGCTTCTTTTCTATCTTTCCTGTAGAATTATACGAGTGGTTGAATGCATATGTGTCTAAGAGGAATTGGAGGTATCATACACTTGTTTGGACACAGGAGGAATTTCAAACACTATATGATGGTGAATTGACATACACAATTTAAAATTCAGCATGCACACTGGTTTATCGAGGGATTAATTACTCCATTTCAAAAAGAACTGTCACATAAAACTTATACCAACCTGCGTGAAGCATTGGAAGTAGCTGTATGCACTGAGGCAGTTAGGAGTATTGATACTAGAGTTAGTCCATTCTTGGAGGCTCAGATAGTGGTTATGGAAAAATAGTTAGAGAAATTATCAGTAAACTCAGCTCATGAGACGCGCTCAGGAATCTGGTGTATAGATTATGAAATGGAAGGCCACACTAAGGATAGTTTCCCTCGCATATCTGTATGTTAATTTTTGTTATACTATGAGATTTACCATTTGAATCATGACGCTAGTCACTGCCCCCTACTACAATGCATGATCAAGAAGAATTTATCCTGCTTTTGTAAAATTTGTAGGTCCACGACCCATAATACTGAAGATTATAGGCTGATTGGCTAGATCCATGATGCCATTGATATTGGGGTGTGACAGGCGAGTGTGGATGATAGTTCTAAAGGAAAGAATGAGCATCAGGATAGGGATTATAATAAAATGCACTATGATAGGCATGATAGAATATTTGAATTAGTTCATGAAAGAGGATGCGGATATGGAGGACGAGGCCCAGGAGGGGGAAGAGGTTAATTCCCTCAAGGAACTTGCTATACATGTGGCTCACTTGACCATTATAGGTGTGAATGCCTATAAAATATTTCCTATTTATTTTGTGGAAAAGGGCATAGTTATGAAGAGTATCCGGACTTGTATGAGCATATCAGTAAGTAGCACAAGAAAGAAAAAAAAGGCACAAAGATGGTTAGAATCCAACGTGTAGTAGAGAATCATTGGATGCCCAAGTTAACACAAGAACCTAAGGTAGTAACAGTCAAGATAACCACATGAGCTGAGGTGACACGTGTGAAAGAGGTCTTGCAACAGATGCTAGCAATCACTAGGGAGGAGGTTTTGCATGCTAGGTATCCAAATCCAACTCATCAGAAAGAATTCTATCAGGAAACTAGGGAGGTTCTTAGAAGCCTTCAAGGTGAAATACAGTGTTTGAAATAGCAGTCTCGAAAGTTGGAGCATAAGAATACATAAAAGGCCCTGTCTAATATTGATGACATCAGACAGGTATGTAGAATGTTGCGTCAAGAGAATATTATTCCTTTATTAGGAAATTAGTTGAAGGGGAATACTCCGTACGTGGGAACTGAGACTAGAAGATAAATACTTCATGTGAATCTCCCCCCGATAGCATTGAATATGATAAGGATATCACTTTGAATGTTGTTGTGAATGGTTGGTTGGTGAGTAATATTTTGATTGACATAGGTGCAGAAGTGAATGTACTTACATTGGATGCATGGGTACAAATGGGGAGACCCCCATTGCAACCACCATATAATGTATTATTCATGAAAAACAGAACAAAAGCTACTCCTATAGGATTTTTGAAGGATGCATCTATCACTATACAAGGGGCCAAGTTCACAGGAGACTTCAAAATGTTAGCACTTGTAGAATCAAATAGCTTCCCAACTTTACTTGGGCACCCTTGGTGTTATGCAAACAATGCTGATTTGAGGTTTAACATGTGGTATATCAGCTTCGAGAATAAGGAGGAAAGGGTCATAATACCGTTGACAGATGGAAAATCCATACCATATGTGGAACCTTTGAGTGAAGAGGACTTGAACAGAATCTATATATGTGTTATTCAGGACCCAAAGGTCAATGAGCCATCTAAGGAAGGAATCCTTAATTGGGAAGATTATCAGTCAATCAACGATACTACCAGTATTTCTTGTGATAATTGGGCTCATGGCTCTTATGAACTAGTGGGGCATGAAGTTAAGTGCGTGGTTGCTTTCAAAAAGGGTTTTCACTCTATCCGATGTATAGGTCGCTCAGTGCCCCAATATACTAGATTCAAAGATCTGGCTGGATTCTTGCAGGCCATGGGGGCAAACTCTGCTAACGAGATTAAAATACGAGATACACTATCATATACTTTGGGAGGGACAGTAGCACATTGGTGGGTGGTCCACAGGGATAATCTCTTAGAATGGGGATAGATTAGGACCGCCTTATCAACCAGGTTCTCAAGAAGTAATGCGCCTAAATTTTTTTCCCTTATCATGGTGATCAACATGTTCCTCATCATATCTAATAGTGTGAGAGACTCTAGATAGCAGGACATGAAGCATTACCACCCTCACTTTGGGTTCATCGGTTTTATTCTAGTCTACAAGGTTGTGCGCGTGGTTGGTATGTATATGTTGAATTACATCGCAACATTGGCAATTGGCAGAATTTGATGGCAAGGATGATCCAAACTTTTGAATTCTTCTCATCTACACCACCAATGAATAAGGCTTTAAGCTTTATCAAGTGCTTAACCATGGGAGATAGTGGGAAAGTGGAAGAACTTATTTAGGAATTATTTGGTGAGAAAAAGATAGGGGCATGTTTTGAGGATGAAGTAGATGATATCATACTACTTGAGAACCCTTCTCTAGAAAAAGACAAGGGGAAGTTGGTTTACATAATTGATATTGAGGAAGTTGAGCACTTGGAAGTGGATAATTCACATGGAGCACGTGAAGTGTTAGCCAGTACGGATGTAGATGCATGTGCATATCATGAATCTATGAAGACAACAAAGGTAAATATTGGTGTAGAAGATGAACCTAAGGAGGTGATAATTGGGGATTACTAGTTAGAATTAGAAGCGACAAAGATCATAGAGTTACTTAGAGACTATGAGGAATTATTCCCAAGAGGATACCATGAACTTAAAGGCATGCGTAAATCACTTGGGGAAATGAAGATAAAGCTTAAGGAAGGTGTGCACCCTGTTAGGAAGTGACCTTATCGAATGAATCCCAATTTGCGTGGGAAAGTAGAGGAAATTGACAAGATGTTGAAATCTGGGATCATTCGACCATTGGATGAGTCAGAATGGGTCAGTCCTATGGTGATAAGTATCAAAAAGGATGGTAGGATTTGAATTTGTGTTAATTATAGAGAGTTGAATGCAACATGTGTTATAGATCCCTTTCCTACGCCATTCACAGAGGAAATATTGAGAGTGGCTAGGCGCGAGATATATTCATTTACAGATGGGTTCTTAGGGTATCATTTGGTTAGGATTTCCCCAAAATATTAAGAAAAGACCACCTTCACTACTAAATGAGGAATATTTTCCTATACTGTGATGCCCTTTGGATTAAAGAATGCACCTACTCTATTCACAAGGATAGTGGTACAAGTATTCAAGGATTTTATTCACAACTTCTTGCAGGTCTATCTTGATGATTGGACCGTTTATGGGCTAATTAAGGATCATTGTGACAATCTGCACTCAATGTTTGAAATATGTAAATAATTGAGTATCTCATTTAATATTAAGAAGTGCATCTTTGCTGCTCCCTTTGGCATACTTTTAGGACACATAATCTGTAAGGAAGGGTTGTTGATCGATCCAGCTAAATTTGCGGTCATTTTAGGCTTGAAAGCACCCGCCAGTCAGAGAGAGGTGCATGAATTTTTGGGTCATACAGGGTATTACAGGAAGTTTATAAAATGGTATGCAAAAGTTGTCGCACCCTTGGAATAATTACTCAAGGGGAAAGGTACATTCTATTGGCGGAAATCACAGCAGCGCGTGTATGAGATATTGAAGAAGAAACTTACTACCACACCTATCTTGCACTTTCCTTCATGGGATAAACCTTTTCATGTTCACGTGGACACCTCTGGCATGACCATTGGTGTTGTCTTAGCTTAACCTGGAGAACGTATAGTTGATCATCCCATTAGTTTTGCTAGTAGGATGTTGACCCCTGCCAAACAGAATTATACCACTACAGAGCGTGAGGCTTTGTCTATGATATATGCCTTGCATAAATTTTGACAGTATCTGTTAGCCACACCTTTTGTGTTTTATATAGATCATATGAGCATTTGGTGAACAAGCCCATCTTACAAGGCTGCATATGTAGATGGATGCTCTTATTTCAAGAGTTTGACTTTACAGTTTTGGTAAAACTAGGGAAAAGTAATTCTGGACTGGATCACTTGTCTAGAGTTCAATCAAGTGAAGAAGCACAAACAATAGAAGAGACCATGCCTGATGCACAGTTGTATAGGTTATAACACACACCAATGGAATTAGAGGACATTGATGTCTTCCTAAGGACATGGATGGAAGCAGAAGGCATGAGGTCCTTGGAGAAAAAACAACTTGCTATATGTGTGGCACCATTCATGTTAATTAGTGGTGATTTATACAAGTTAGGTAGAGATGAGGTGTTACACCATTGTGTATTAGAGCATGAATGAAAGGATATAATGGAGGAAGCCCATGGTGGTATTACAGGTGGCCACTATGCAGGTGATGCTATAGCGCGAAATATACTACTTGTTGGTTTGTGGTGGGAAACATTGTATAAGGATTTTAAGGAGTATTGTAAGGCATGTGACCATTATTAGTGTCTAGGACGACCAGGAAAGAGGGATGAGATGGCTTTACGACCAATTGCAAGTGTAGAACCCTTTGAGAAATGGTCGATATACTTTGTAGGGCCTATTTCACCCACTACGCGTAGGACTGGATCGTGCTATATAATTACTTGTACAAATTATCTAACGAGAGGGGCATAAGAAGCTCTTATGAAGGACTGTACAATGGGTACAACATCAAGGTTCTTATGGGAAAATGTCCTTACCAGGTATGGCTGTCCTTTAAGTTTAACCAGTGATAGGGGCACCCAATTTTTAAATGAGACAATCTAAATTCTGTTAGATGAGTTTATGATTTCCCACCACAAGACTACATCCTATCACCCTTAGGAAAATGGAACTATTGAGGCTTTCAAAAATATTTTGAGCCACACATTGACCAATATTTGTGATGTGGGATGAAAATATTGGGATGACAAAGTATCTTCTATTCTTTGGGCCTATTGAACAACATATAAGAGATTGAACAAAGCCATACCTTTTCAGTTGGTGTTTGGCATGGAAGCTGTTCTTCGTATAGAATTTATGTTACCTGCATTACGCATTACAAGCACTAGAGGTCTAGCTGATGAGTAAGCTTTGGAAGAATGGATTGAGAACATGGTTCAACTGGATGAGTGCCAGGCCATAGCACGTTGGAGTCAGAAATAGGAGAAAATGCGCTAGAAAGCATGGCATGATAGGCATATCCAGGATAAAAAATTTATGGTCAGACAAATGGTACTTCTATATGACTCTAGGTTTTTACGCCATCCAGGGAAGCTCAAGGTGAATTGGTTGAGGCCATATGTTATAACTCACATAATTGAATCAGGTGCTTTCCAGTTAGAAGCAATTGATGGAACATGGATGCCGGTTACTTTAATGGGAGTAGGTTGAAGCCCTAATATAAATAATTCTTCTTAGTGTTTGTAATAAGGCAATGTTGCCAGATAGATTGGGTTTCCTTTTCTGCATTTCCTTGATGTGTTTCTTTCATCAGTGTTATGCTTTGTTAATTTAGTTCTTGTTTTTGTGTAATAAGCGCGCTTGCGCACATGAAGCTCACTACAATATGAAGCATGCTGATGTGTAGATGACTGCACATACTTTTAGTATGGGGTGGATTGTTGGCAAATCCCAAGTATAATGCCATGAAGATTGGAAGGTATAATAATGCTATGGATGTTGAGGAAGTAAGATGCTAAAGGTGATTTACAAAGGATTACTTCGCAAAAGTAACTAAGGATGGAGATGAATGAAGGAAAAGTATAACGCGAGGTAAGCGGTAGCCATGATAACTACTAGGAGAAGGTGCAGTGACAAGGTACTCAGATGCTAGAGCATGCGCTAAAGGGAAGTCTATGACTAGAAGGTAGGAAGGGGTGCTAGAAGGTTATACTTGTGGCACAAAGATGTACAACATTGCCAGCTTCATGTGGAAATAAAATATATGTGAATACCCCAACAATAACAAGTCTCCAGCTGAAAGATTTAGCAAGTATCTATGCAAGGGGCTTATGAAAGACAAGGTAAAGGAGAGAGTGGAGATGTGGTATGACAAGCTCCGCATGGCTTTTGAAGAGGAGTGGCACATACCAAAAGAGTTTCCCTCGGTATTGGGGAAGAAAGCTCAGTTTTCCATTTACCAACATTTTTGTATTACACATTTTCCGATGGTGGATGGATCATGGAGCCCCTAGTGAAAACTACCATACGCATTCATAGCATGGTATTTCCAAGCTTCCATTCATTGGTTCACTGATATAAAGAGGTTAGTGTTTAATGCAGACAAGGTGAATACCACACCTTGCGAAAGAAGTATGAATATCTGGGGAAGAATGCTTACAACGAGAGTATTATCTTAGAGATTTTGAATATCAAACCAGAAACACTTGATATTGGGGATATCAGGGCCACAATCATATCTCTCCAACTCAAACCAAAGATGGAGGATAATAAGTATGTAGAGAACGAGTTCGCGCTCCCAGGACCACCAAAGGGGAAGTACACTATGGAAAACATCCCGGCACCTAGGCCTTCTAAACCCATATAGGCTAATGAGAAAGAGGACAAAGAGCATGAGGATAGTGGTGGTTTGGTGCACATGAGGAAGCAATCATCTAGTGGACAGGAGGAGGAGAAATGATGAATTCACAAGGAGAAGGAAATATTAAGGTAGCACAGGGTGACCAATTGTTCAGAAAGGTGTTCAAGCACACAAGGTCGCAAGGGGAAGCCTAGCAGACAACAAGGAAGTCACCATGACTTTTACTGGTAGAGGAACCTGGAGAAGAAGAAAAGAAGAAATCTCAAGCTAGATGAAGAAGCAGGAGAGTCTGAGGAGAAAGCACTTACATCTCCAATCCGTCATAGGGTAGAAGAGGAGCCTCAAAATGAGGAGGAAAAAATAAATGAAGGGGAAGAAAGGGAGCAATCAAAAGCTACACAAGGCAAGGATAAGGATATAACCAGTATTCCTAACCTTGATGCCACCATTCCAAAAGGGCCAAATTCTCATGAGACAAGTGAGGACGTAAGGGTGCAAACAATGGGTTATGCAGAGGACCAGGAGAAGATTGTTCACGCTCAGTTCTAGAGCACCGTTACGCAAAAAAAATTATTCGGATGGGCACTTATGGATGAGAAAAAAGCGACATTACAAACACAAAAACAACTTTCATGGTCGATGCATACACATATGGATGAACCAGATTTTTATTTCTATGAAGAATCATGTGCATCTAGATGGTTGAAAAAGACACCAGAAGCCCGACACATGACAATTAAACCAACTGTTATGATGGATGAGTAGGTAAGAAATGCCTTGGTGAAAGTATCTGCTGAGGTAGCTAGAAGGAACATTGACAAATTTGCTACAATTAAAGTGCTTACAGAGGAGCTAAAGGTGAAGAATGTGGAAATAGCATATTTAGTACAAGAAAGGGATCTGAGCAAAAGGAAATATGAGACTTTTGTTAGTATGGCAGAGGAAATTGTAGATGATGCCCTAAAGGTACGCCCATATTTAGAATCACAAGTACCAAAAGAATTTCCTTTTGCGATGCGCTACGTAAAGACAATGATAAAATTAGTATTGGAGGATGAAAAGGTGTGTATACCAGAATAACCAAAGGACCCAGCAGAAGAGGTAGAAAAAGCACAGGTTGTAGTAGCAAGGAAGATTGCTACATATGAGGGCCTACTAAAAGCACTCCAAGAGGAGTTGAAGAAATCCGATCATGCCTTGATGATATACACAGCTCCAAATGCACTAATAAGGGTAAAGACACTAGCATAAGACAATGAGGTGTAAAAGGCCATGAAGGATGACACACTAGGCCACGCTCAATGACTAACTATGGTAAAGCAAAAGCACAATACATTGGTTGCGGCAAAGGCACCACATAAAGAGAGGTTAGATGAACTCAGAAAGATCATTGCTTAGAAGATGGATGTGCTGGAAGGGATGTATACATCTATGTCAATCATAATGCTTGTAATCTTGAATGAGCAAGGGAAAATAACTCAGGAAGAGCTGGAATCTATCATTATGGATGTTCCAAAGAAAGAAGGAAAGGCATTAACGGAGTGGAAGAACTTATAAGAAGACATAAAGGAGGAGTATCCAAAGATGATACTTCAGAAAGAAATGGAGGAGCTTGAAGCCTAAAAAATTCTTTGATTCTTTAATTCTTTTCTATTCTTTGTGTAAGATTCATTCAACATTATGTATTTCAACTATTCTTTACTCAGTTGTGGACATCACCATTATCGGGGTGATAATGAGATTAGTATGGGATAATTTTGGTCAAATAAAACACTTAGCAGAACTCACACATAGAGTCTGCACAGAAAAATAGGATGGGATCAAAGGCACAAAGGAATAGGAAGGTGTCATGCGCGGAGGTGCAAAGACAAACTTTCGAGACTTATCCAATTTTCTAGATCATCTATTTTCAAAGGCTGGCATGTGGAACACAAAAAGTGATGCTGAGACTTGCGTGCCATGCTTTGTCTAGATTTCAAGGATCATATCGAAGTACTCTTGCATGGAAGTAATCCAAGAATAGATTCATCACTCTAGTTAACTGGAAGTGATATATAGATATCATACTTGCATGTATGGCTATAATTGTAAACGACGTGTGGCTATTATTAGCATGCGACCTATTTTTGGCATAGTTAGTGGTAAAGGGAAAGTTCCCCACCCTATATATTAGATGAATCACCTAGTTGATAGACAGTGGTGTCAAAGGGTTAGAGATTCATGAAGTGCATGAGACTGGATAATTGTAACAGATCCATGTGCACATGACTATTATTGTATCAAGCTTTATTTCATTATCATGTTTATTATATGAAGAATATTGGTCGAAACAAAGTGTCTTCTATGTGTTATCATTACATACTATTGATTTCTTGATGATTTATACGTAAATGCATGCTTTTATAGATTTAGTTTGGTATAACTGTGTAATGACGGATTAGTTTCTAAATATATGTCTTTATCATTTCACAATGCTACCATCCTAGCACCTGCTAAAAAAACCCTAAAGAGGGACATGGTACCTTGGCGTGCTTCGAGTGAGCGCTTAGCTTGTGCTGATTGATGTTCCAACATGACTAGGTGCTATCTGAGAATCCTAGACTACATCATTAACTTTAAAAAGAGGGGACTTTTAAGGGTGACAACAAGACATCACTTACTTCTTGAGCTATGGTGAATGACCTTCTCATCCAGATTATAAGCAATGGAGGACTCTCAATTTGAAGGCAGCTAAGTATGTCATTTGGAACCATACTCTCTATAAGCTCGAGGATTGGATGGTTCTTTTCTCAATTGTGTGGAAAAAAAAAATTAAAATGATAGCATGATCAATCCTACAAAGGAAACTTCTCAACGATGGTTACAACTCACAAATTCCTTCATGGCAGGTTCTATTGGCCAACCCTATTCACAGATACTCAGGGGTGGGTATCTAAGTATGAAGCTTGTCAGTAGTTTTTCAAAAGACCACAACTTTCCACACTTGCTCTTTGGTCAGCGATAATTTAAGAACATTTTTAGCAGTGAGATATAGACTTCATTGGAGTCCAAAATCCTCATCCAAGTGTGGGCCATTTCTATGAGCTCAGAGAAATAGATTATTTCATGAAATTGGTGGAGGCCATTCTAGAGAAGCAAATGAATAATGAAACAATTTACAATTTCATCGAGGATAATATCATTGTCCATTTCGGTATGCCTCAAAAGAGCATGGTGGATAATGCCACATACTTCTCGTTAAAGGATACGACTAATTTCTTCTATGGGTATGGAATTTATGTGTCACATGCATATAAATATTACCCACAAGGGAACAGTCAATCCAAGTCAAGAAATAAGAACATTATGAACGTCGTCCACAACTTGGTCAGAGATAATCAAGGGAACTAGCACAAGAAACTATTTGATGCTTTGTGGGAAGACAAGATAACACTTAAGAAATCCATAAGTATGTCTCATTTCAATTTTTTGTACGGGATAGAGGTCGAGATACCAATGAAAGTAGAAATTCCAGCCTTGAAGATACTTCAAGAGGTTAATGATGGGAAGTACCATGATGCCATTGACAAAAGGATTCCATTCCTTAAGAAACTTGAAGAAAATATATGCAAATTAGTTGATAGAATTAAGGCTCGTCAGTTGCATGTTAAGAAATTGTTTGATAAGAAGGCAAAGGCTTGTGAGTTCAAATTTGGAAATCTTGTCCTACTTTGGGACAAGTGGAGGGAGCTGAAAGGTAACCATGGAAAGTTTAACTCATTGTGGCTTGGTTCATTTGATATATGTGAACCATATGGAGAAAGTTATTTCTACTTATCATATCTTGATGAAACACCATTAGAATTTACCCGTAGAGGGAAATATCTCAAAATGTACAAGCAATGAAAGTGGAGTGCCCCCTACTTCTATACCATTGGTGATTTTTAGATTTTTTCCATTTTCCCGTTGTGTCCAATCTTTTCTTTCCGTGTTTCATGTGCTTTTCCTTTTGTTTTTGTGTGTGCACTCCTTCTAGCTATTTGTTTGAGTAATTTTGTTTATCCCAATGGATAAGGCACTAGTCAATCTAACAATGAGATTATAGGATTTCTCATGTCATTTCCTAGTTTCACTCAATCACTAATGTGTCCCCATGTTAGATCCATATGTGTTCCTCTATTTTTGCATGGGAAAAATTCAGCCAAAAATAGGACAGTCATACCCCAGTTTCAAAACTTTCGTGTCATACCTTAACTTACACCCCCGATCAACCTACCCCATAGTGTCAAGTCCAGTCATGTCCTCCAGTTGTTCATCTATGAATTTTATTATTCCCCCATAAGTGATTTAGGAAAATCAAAATCATTTAAGTTCCTTTCGAGTAGTGGTTTTCGAGGAAGGTTTTCAAGCAAACTTAGAAAGTGCTTTCATAAGCCTTTATAAGCCAAGTACACTATAATTGGAGTAGTACAGGAGAATAATTTTGATTATGGATTTTTATTTATGATGAAGGAAAATAAAACAACTAATTTAGGAAGATTTGAGGAAGATTCAAAGTTTTAGGAGCCATTTCACTGAAAGTGGGTTTTTGTGCCATAAGGAGCTTCAATCGTAAAAAGGGACCTAAACTTCAAGGAGTGATTTTGGGAGATCCAAAATGAGTCATGATCCAAAAAATATATCATTGAAAATTATTTTAAATCCCCTACATGGTGGATAAAGCATATCATCTTCAAGCACCATGCATTTTTTAGGCTAACTCATTCTTTCCATACACAATGGGCGATCCCAAGAAAAAAAGAGAATTTTGGAGGAATTTAAAGAAGAATCATGTCATAATATCCATCCCATTCTTCTATAAAGTTATTTTTCATGTGCAATCATACAAATAAGCACATGGAAACTCATCCAAGAGCTCAATTTCTGACATTTTCAAGTTGGCCCTCAAGGTACGCTCTTCAGTACTTAGCCAATTTCACACCTAGGCACATGTCAAGCTGAGGCTGAGGAACAAATTTTTGCACCCACTACACCAAACTTAAGGTGAAAATGGTGTAAAAAATTGAACCTTAAACCTATTATTCCTTTTGGTCACCCATATGACCCGGTGACTTACCATTAGCACCTTTGACCGGTTTGACTTGCTCATCCACCAAACCCCGCATGTCCACCACTTGTCTTGTTTAGGATTAGGCATAAATTTTTTCACCCATTACACTGAGCTTGAGGTGAAAATGGTGTAAAACAATTCACCCTTCCATTCTTTACACTCCAGGTTCATCATGCAGCTGTTTTTTGGCCCCCGGGTGCTCAAACTAAGCCCCCTCCTCCAATTCTCAAATTAAATGCATGTTCACCAAGTGTCGTAATAAGGATAAGGAACACTTTCTTCCACCCATTGGACTAAATCAAAGGTTAAAATGGTTCAAAAATATGTTCCCTACCTCCTCTCCTCAATTTCCAACCATTATATATATGAGCACTTAGCCATTTTTTGCATTTGAAACCCCCATAACTTCCATATGTTGCTTGAATGCTGTGAAATTTTTTCTAGAATATGAATCCACCATTATCATCCTAAAAAAACATATTCCATTCTTCCATGATTTTAAAGAGAAAAAAACACGAAGAAATCCAATTTTTAAATGAATAAAAAACAAAGATTTTTACCTGAAGAAACCCTAAAGTTTGCAAAGAAGAATCGTTCATATCTCACAAACTAGGAAAAGGATCGATGTGAAATTTTTTGCAATCCTAAAGTTTTATAGGTTCCTTGAGGATCCAAAAGGATTTTTTTACATGCAAACCCCTTATTTTTTACACTGAGAAAACCCTGATTTCTTTGTAATAAAATTTGAAAATTTAAAATCTTTATTTCTTGACACTGGATTAAGTTGAA
Source organism: Taxus chinensis (assembly GCA_019776745.2). NCBI lineage: Eukaryota > Viridiplantae > Streptophyta > Pinopsida > Cupressales > Taxaceae > Taxus > Taxus chinensis. Next base: position 104,340,300 of record CM034150.1, read on the forward strand.
ATTTTAGAGGTGCACTAAGGATAAAAAACCCATATCTGAAATTTTTTTTTCATTGCAAACTGAGGTCTATAAACATAATTTTTAAAAATAGTAATACTCCTACATAGGAACTTGCTATTTTTGGCAAGCCTATGTAGAAAATGATTTTGAAAGAAGTAGTGTGCACGAAGGTGATCTAAAAGGACAATCTCGGTGGTTAGAGCCAAGAAAGGTGAAAATTTCCTCTTACTAAAAATAGTAAGTTTCTCATACGGGCACTTGCTATAATTAGTAAGTCATCGCAAAGAATAGTTTTAGTGGAGGGGTGGTACACAAGGTTAATCAAGAAAGCTAACTTCCCCTGTTATGGTGAAGAAATGTGAAATTTAGCACTTAATAAAAATAATAAGTTGACTTTTTCAGTGCAGTAAAGTTTCCCAAGAAGCATGAATTTCAAGTTCATAATGGTGAAACTATTGCTGGCCCTCTCATCAAAGTATGTAAAAGTGGGTGAAAATGATGTCAACTACATGGACCTGGTTAACCTCAAAGAACACATGCTCATTGTCCCGAGGGGGAAAATTGAAGGAAAAGTGTTCAAAAGTGGACTATTTGCAACAGGAGGGAATCATGTGTATGTATAGAACATTGAGTTGGTATTATCCTAATTACATCATTATGAACCTAAAATAAGGACCATTCAGGTAGATAATGGCATAGCCATGGTGGTAATTACTCCTAAGGTTATTTCCCTTGTAATGCAAATTACCACCTAGACCAATATGGTTGTCATCTCAAAGGAGAGGGAAATGAATGAATGGAGTAACATGGAATCATATTTACAAGGCCTTCCAATAGGATCATGATTGAATTCAGGAATGAATCCTTCTTGAATACCCAAATATTTCTCAAGTTGTGAATTTAATGAACGGTTTTCTGATGAACTCACTCTCCATAGTAGAGTGATGGGTAAAAACAAAATGAGATATTTCAAAGAATGGATGGCCCTGTTCATATTGACCATAGTTGAAGGGAAATAAAATATTTACTAATAATAGATCATAAGTGACAATTTACATCTCCAACTACTTCAGGTGCCTATGAAAAAGAAATTATCAATGAATTCATACCTAGAGTATCCCCTTGCGAGCTCATGACAATTTAGGGGGCTGGATCTTGCTCATAATATATCTTTGAAAAATCCTACATTTGAGAGGTTTCCTTAGTTGGTAAAAAATAAACACCTTTGGGAATTCACCCGCATGAATGATTCCTTCACCATGCTCATTTTCAGAAATCTTGAAGGTGACCTTTATTTGAGGATGTTGCCGTAGGCAGCATCGTTAATCAAAAGATATGGATCTTTCTTTATCCAGTTCTCCACTTTTTCCTATATCTAAGTTGCAAGCTTTGATCATGCTCTGCTAAGGTTACCTTAGTACCTTAGCTATCAAATATTTTTTTTTGAGCTATGCAGGAAACATGTATACGTGTATAGTAGGGTCAAAAAATGAAAGAAAAATACCATCTATTTCCCCATCTCATTGGGAGTCTTCACCTGTAAAAATATTCATGATACATCTCATTTGGATGTGTATTTCACACATATAACTTTTCATACGTACACTCTAAGGATTGATTTCAACATTCATGTTGATCCAGATGTATTTCTCCTAGAATTACATCATGTCACACAGGTAAAAGACAACTGGGAAAATTTTGTAGATGAATTCAATTGCAAGAAAGAGATCATATGATAATGAAAATTGGAGAAATGAAGAAATAAAATCTCCCATTGTATGAAGAAGATGTGTAAATTTATGGAACTAAGTTGTTCGATACAAAGTACAAGGAAAAGGATTCCTCTTTATTACAGGTAAATTAGAATGTTCATGAGTCTGGCAACATCACTAAATGAACAAAAAAGTTAATCAAGAGAACAAGGGAATGGTTCTAAAATAAGAATATCATTTCCCTCCATTCTAGAAGTTTCCCCCAATCTTAAACACAAGCCTTGCATCATTCATCATAGAAGTTTGTGGAGGTCACTTCCAGTTTGGGCCACTCAGGAGTAAGTTCAAAGTGAAAGTCTACAGATTTGGAGGCCCCCTGCCACAAGAGGTCACCTAAGAAAGCCAAAAATATGGAAGATATAGTGGCAGAGGAAAAATTTGAAGAAATTGAACCAGTCAAGATTCCAGTTCTTGAACCACCATAAGAGGCTCCACCCCTTGATGTCACTCTTGCTTGCTCCCTATTCATAGAAAATAAACCTTCCTCCTAAGAAAGAGATGACAAGAATGAAAATTGCAAATCCAAAAGAAGATGAGATATTCCATTGGATTAGGGAGATTATTTCAAAGGAAACATGTACTATTTAATAGGTTACAATCCCTGATATATTGGTAATAGTGTCATTGTCTAGAGGAAAGAAAAGTAAATTTTCTCATGTGGCCTCACACTTTTTGAGTGGCGAGACTGGTCAAAAGTACATTGAGGTTGTTCGACCCAAAGTTGTCAAGCTAGTGGAAGAAATGACACCAGCTGATTATGAAATGAGCACCATTCCATTGGGCCCGACCACTTATGAAAAAAATGAGCATATGTTTCAGTAGTATTTTACTCTCCTCATGGCGAGAAATCAAGAATAGAAGAAGAAGATTGAATAATTGGAAGAAAAAGTACAAATTCTCTCCTCCTACATGCAACATCTAGTGGATTCGAATGCTTCATCAATACAGATTGAGTAAGTAGCTCCATCAAATAAAATTGATCTGGAAGCCATAAAAAGACTCAATAGTTCACCATACATGGACGATAAAATAGTTAAAGGATGGGTACAATATTGGAGAAAGTAAAAAAATTGATCCAAGAGGTAATCTCACTATTCAAATACATGTGTGCAATTTTAGAGAAAGCTCATATACTCATAGAATAGTTGGAAAAGTAGAAAGAGCATTGGAACTTGATATATCCATTGGTGGAGGAGATGGGGAATACTCATTCCAGAGAATTTTTAAGTAAGAAGATATTTAATTCCCCATCAGAGGACTTGTTGTGTGTGTGGGGGGGAGAAGACTCTCATCGCATGTTATGAAATGATTAATCATGATATTGATGAGTTGGAATCAAATGAGGAATGTGACTAAAATATATAAGAGCATGTCAACCAAAGAATTCAAAAACTTGGAGTTCCCGTGATGGAGGATCATACCAATACTCATGAGTTGCTCATTCCATTTAAAGAACATGTTAAAAAATAAGTTGGAGATCCAATATCTTTTAATGAAGACACCTTGGAGTCTCTTATCAGGGATTTGAGCCACCATTACATTCTATTGTAGAGAAACATCAATCATGTTGTGCAAAATTTAAATATATCAATAATGTGAATGATGGTTTGATAATTTTTTTGAGTTGCATGTGTTTCCATCACATGGACAAAGTGCAACATTTGCAGTGGCATGATTCAACAAAGTGTTTAAAGGAGTTGAGATTTCCCAACTAGATATAGTCACAAGAATGGTCAGGTAGTGACATAGGATTAATAGGAGAAACTTCATCATCCTAGTCTTCTCTCTCTTCTTTCTCTCCTCTTCTCACCCCTCCCCCCATTTCTCTCTCTTCATGTTATAATTCTTCTTTGGGGTTGCAGTTTTTCATAATTATTTATTCATGTAATAAAAAACTAACTTTAGTATAATAATGCAATAAGTCACCTTTGTTTTATAAAAATGGACTCAATATTTTATATGAATGTGAAAAGTCTTAGGTTGTGTAAAGGCATATGAAAATTCATCAGGGGATAGGTGAATAGTCACTTCTCTTTCTATATATTGTAAAGGTAACCATCTTCCAAAGGGTTTTAATTTTTGTGAGTTCATGAGAGAGTGATCCTTGTGAAGAAACAAAGAGGTAACAATTTTCTTCCACTTCTAATTTTCTACATTATTCCTACTCTTACCATGTATAGTTTCTCTAAAATATCAATGAAAGAAGGAGTTTCTACCTTTTTTGATTAGGAGGTTTCTTGATACTTTTTGCTCATTAAATCTGAACTAGTCTTATTGTCATATGCTTAGTTGTTTCTTCTAATATTATGCTTGTTGGAATTTTCTGATCAATGGGTGTAGGAATTTGATTTAGTACCTACAACATTAATCCCTCCACTTTTTTCTCACTCCCTTTCCCGCTCTCCAAGAAAAGTTCTCTCTAGCAAGAAATTGATAGCTTTTTCCATAAGGTCAGTGGAGTTACCCTATTGGATCCTTGGCCAAAAGGCCAACATAAAAACCATTTTTCATTGTGCATATAAACACGAAGATACACCATTCAAGAAGAGGGACTTGGATTTATATTGTATACAATGGAAAGTTACAAATGCTATGGAATGAGGCTAAAGAACCTCAAAGCTTTGATAACTCATCCATGCACCATGAGATAAGAGCTAAACATGAGTTAATCCTATACATACATCATAACTTTGACAAAAACATTAAAAAAACTAGCATATATACTACTCTCTACTCTTTACATTAATTAATTAAGAAATTGAACCTAAAAATATCAACTTAGAAATCAAGGGTGTAATGTTTAATATGAAACTAAAGCATTTCAAGAAAGTCTCACCATTATGGCTTTTAAGGCCAATGGTTCTCTCCAAATACCTTAAAACTTGCATTAAGGAGTATGTTCATAAAGTTAAGATGGGGAAGCTCTCTTTTGGAGTATGGCCAAGATCTCAATTAAGAGATTCTTAACTATCACAAATGAATAAGATGCCTTTCCAAACTAGTTTGAGAGAGAAGGACCATTTTCAAGGCAAGCCTTAGGATATGTATTTCAAATTTTCTGGTTTGGAATTAGTTTGGAATTTAACTGCATTGGGATAAATGGTCTAAAAATCACTTAGGTTTAGATTGGGATAAAGGTGATTTAAGCTTAGTTAAGCTTGGTTTAGGTCTAGTCAACTAGGGCTTCAAACTAGTCTAAACTTTGATTAGGAAATGCATATTAGAGAAAATTTGAGGAATGGGAGGGATATGATAACCAATTTTGTCTGATAGATAACCTAGGGTAGTCAATAAAAGTGGTCTAGAGATAACTAGGGAGGTTCTGTAATGGTTGAAAAATGGGTTAAGGTACATGGAAAAATATAGGGGGTATTTTCATTATAATAATATAACAGGAGGGTGGTCATTAATGAGGCATAAAATAGACTAGAATTAATGGTATTATTTAATACCCTTCGAACACATGTGTTGAAACCATAATTTTACTAAGTGAAGCCCCCATGCTTAGATGTCTACACATAAAGCGCTAGGAAATACCAATTTGTCCACCTGACAAATTTTCTTGCCAATGGTTTTTGGCAACTACCATGGGGCAGATTTGGTAGCATCTGCACCCAAAATACAACCTCAAGAAAATAACACAAAAATTCAAAAATACTAAAAATAAAACCTATTGGAAGTTGAAGAGTCACACAGAGTCATATGCCTCATAACCATGGCTATTCTAGGTAACCCTCTTATTAAAAGACCTGAATTATTATTCCATATTCAAGAGGATATTGCTTCATATTTAAGAGAGGCTATTTGGCATAACAAACTAATTTTCACACAGTAATTCATAACACAATAGTTTTGGATCTTGAAGAAGAACATGTTACTAAATTGGAAATATCAAGTCAGATTCAAGAACCACAAAGAAGGTCCTAAATTCATTTCAGATTTACAAACTGGTTGATAGAAGGTACACACACTTGCAAACGCAAGGTGGACATACCGATCCAATTTTTGAAGAACTTCAGCGAAGACAAGAACTAATCAGAAATTCAAGGTTCCCCCTTCATCCAAAAACTTGTCTCACCTACATCCCAAGAATTTTCAATCCATTACACATCGAGTTTCTATACATAAAAAAATCTTTAAGAATTCACCGATGTAGAGACTAAAGAATAAGCTTAAGCTAGAGAAGAAGTTTAAGCTAAGATAAGAGCTGCATATAATAGAAGAAATCGAAGAAATAGAAAGAGACTCAAGCAAGGGAATATGAAAGAGCCACAACTAGTAAAATGTTAAAAGAAGAAGCTGAAGAAGAAATGGAATACCTAGAATAACCTAGCAAGGCTAATTATACCATGGGGTAAGAATATTGGCTCATTTGCACTTCCACAACCACTCCATGAGCTACGATGTGGATCAAGGAAAATATTTCCAAAATTCAAAGGAGATGGTTCCAAACTCCTTGAAAATCATGTAACATCCTTCATCACTGCATGTGGAGTGTTGGGTGTTGAACATGAGGACATGTCTGTCATGATTATTTCATGGAGATCATTGCAAGAAAAGGTAGGCTGAATGGTTTTATATGTTACTAGCAAGATCTATCACTTGTTGGGAGGATGTAAGAACCGAATTTGAGCATAGATTAAAAACTACAGAATATTGTCAAGACCTATTTGTTCAACTTGTATAGATGAAGAAGGAACCTACTAAATTTATGATAGAATTCATTGCCAAATACAATTAGATAATCATAAGGATCCTTGAAGATTTTTTTCCTCCTAACAATAATCTGAAAAGATTCTTTATTAGTTCCCTACAACTAGAAGTACGGTTTCATCCTTAGAAGATCTCAAACCACATATTTGAAAGAAGAAAAACATTATGCAATCAAGATGGAATATGACCTAATGAATTGTCCTAGTAAAGTAAATGAATCCCAATGGAAAATAGGGTCAAATTTCATGCTCAACTACCACTAATCCAATGATCAAAATGATGGCTAATGATATTATTGCTTTGAAAAAGTATCTCTCTCAGATCACCATTAGGAATGCACCAAGGAATCCTAATCCTTCGATCAGTCCAATAATAACTCCACCTCCTTTTTGGCTTTCTCTTCAACCACCACCAAACAACGCTACATGTGATGTTGAAGAATTAAAGGAGGAAGCATGAAGGTGGAAGAATTATAAGAGGTAGAAGAGGGTAACAATGGAAACTATATTGAATTTGAAGAGGTCAGTGGTGATACTTATAATGGCCTCATTGAGTATGTCTTAGCAAGTGAACATGAATATGGTGAAGAAGCACCAAGATTTTGTTGTGTCGTGTTCACTTGTGCAAAATCAAAGAAAGGAGCTTCATCTTTGAGGTAGCAGTGACAAATAATAAGTAGGATGCTCCTGTTGAAATTCCATAAAATAAAATCATCAAAAGGGGATCTCTACTACCACCATCAATAAACTCATCCAAAGAGAAACTAGATCCAATGGCAATAAGTAAGCCTTTGGCAACTACAAGTACGTATTCTAGTTCTTCTCCTAGTGCAAAATAATATTCTAAAACTAACCCTTTACCTAATTCTATCCAAACTAAATCTACTAAAACTTATTCAAAACCAGTCACCCCTCTCCTTCTAATTCCACTACCACGCCGGCCAAAGAGACCAAAGATCTCCACAAGGTAGCATCATCCTTGCCATGTAAAACCTCTACCATTCCTGGGGAACATCATCTTCACTCCCCAAATCTCCATTTGACTATGTTGAATATGTAGCTTGACCTAAAGTTCAAATCAAGGAGATGGAATATTTACAAACATACCCAGCTCAGTTTGAGAGGTTTGTTGACACTATCTAAAGTGGTACCCTAAAGCCTAATGTTTCAAACCAAAATGTCTAAAGGCCTACTCCCTACACCATCTACAACCCCCTCATAGAATATGTTGGCACTCAGCGCATCTAAGACCAATAAAGTAGAACCTTTCTACCTGTCCCTTCTCGTAAAAGGCTACCAACTTAATAACTATATCATAGACTTAGAGCCTCTGAAAATGTTATTCCTATCAAAGTATCCAATGTCCTATGACTTACCTTGACTCGTGCAAATGGATCTTTGTTATTCAATAGACTCTAAAGAAGTAACGATGGTGGGTAGAATAAAAGAATATTCTCAAGTGGCCATGTCTGATGATTTCATGAGAAGAAATTATTACTCACGATCCTGGTAGCTAAAATTCCAGCTTCCTTTTGGCATGCTCTTAAGAAGAATCTTCTGAAGAGATTTTGGGTCTTGAAATAAAAATGCATTGGTCCTTGGTGACCATACTAGTGAAGGGAGAAATGAAGAAACTATTGCCAGTGCATAAGATGAAATACATGGTGAAAAATTCAAATGATCCAAGAGTGAACATATTGTTCAAAGATAATAGGATGGGAATTTAATTTCTCACATCAAAGATAGATGAAAATATTCCCTTCCTCACTGAAGAAGAAGAGGATCAACTTTGCACTATGAAACTCAATGAAAGCCACTTAAGTGCGAGGATCTTAAATCTGGAGTAGTATTGAATTAACCCACAGGTGAATCTTTCCTATTTTCATATAAGCTACAATATTGAAAATACTATTAATAACTGTAGAATAAAAAGCTCATTCTCTTTGGGATAGATGTCGCAAAGTCAATGGGTGTGAAGAAGATTGAATGTCCTTAGAGATGAGGAGGTGATAGTAAAAAAAGTTTGAGACCAATACCAAGTGAAAAATCCAAGACTCTAACACTATAGAAATAGAGTATGGGATTGCATTGAATCCTTTGATGCCTTCTCCATCCAATCTGTCCCTTAAGAGAAAAATAAAAGAGTCTGAATCTTTGGTCTTGTCATCTTCCTTAGTGATCCCACATCCATCTTTTGGAAAATATGAGGTGACTATGGCGATGGTTTTTAAACCTAGCATACATGATAATGTGAATCACTGGAAAGTATTCAATGATGAAAATCGACTTCTAGCCTTCTTGGAGTAGAGAGATAATTTCAATAGTTGTTTCTTTTAAGGGAATGAAAATCCACATATGGAGTCAGTGGCCGAAGAAGATAAAGAAGGAATCAAGGGAATTGATGAAGGAGGAATACTCAAGTTTAAAGGAAATAAGATATTCCTAATGGCCTAGTGTTGCTTGAATATATGTTTAAAAACATGATCATTTCATGAAGGATAGAGAAAATTAGTCATCGAAGTGTACCAGTGAGTTTGAAAAGAGAAAATTGAAACTCTAGAAAACCTAGAATGGTAAACATAAAAAAATATTTCTCACTCAGAGGAGAAAAGGAAATTCATCTCACTCTTGAAGAGGTATTCAAATGTTCTTGGCTTATTCATATGATGAGCTCAAATCCTTCCAACCTAAAGAAATGCATCACTCCACCCCTTGAATCTAGAATCAAATCCTTTTAGGAAGAAACAAAGTTCCTACAATTATAAAAATTTACTGATACAATCAAGGAGAAGGTGCAGAAAATAAGGAATTCGAGAAACATTTTCCCTATCCACCATTCTACGTGGGTAGAAAACATCATTTCGGTATCAAATAATAACAGAGATATATAAGGATATGTGTAGATTTTTGTAACCTGATCCAATCCTCCTTCAAGGAAAATTATCATCTCCCAATCATGGATCACATCATGTAAGTTTTCACAGGGATTCAGAGATGCTCTTGCCACTCGATAGTTTCTCAGGGTATAATCAAATACAAATTGAATAGGAGGATATAACAAAAAAAACCTTCAGACCATGCCTTTGGGCACTTTTTCCTACAACAAAATGCCTTTTGGACTAATCAATGCAGGAGAACATTTCCAACGAGAAATGGATTTGGAATTCAAATATTTAAATTACTGCATTGTGATATATTTGGATGACCTGACATGTCTTCTTGAAGAAGAGAGTAGATCATATGCACCATTTAGAGAAGGTACTCATGAGGTGTTAGAAAGCATGGTATATCCCTCAATCCAAAAAAATGCATTGTCAGGATCACCAAAGGAAAACTTCTTGGAAACAAAGTGAACAAGGATGGAGAAATAAATTATCCATAAAGAATAAATGCTATTTACAAGTTTTCATTTCCTCTAAGTTAACACGGAGTGCATTCCATCTTTTGCAAGGTCACTTTCTTATGGTATTTTATTCCTGAATTTTTTGAATTAACCAAACACATAAGAATTATTATAAAGCCTCATGATAATTTCTAGTGGAATAAAAAAGGAAATATGGCATTCGGTGCAATAAAGGAAGCAATAAAAAATTCCCCTACTATGGTGTGACTTGATTTTGATAAAGATTTCATCCTATATTTCTATGCATTAGAGCATAAAATATCATCCATCTTGGTGAAAATTAATGAGGAACGTATTGAATCCACTATTGCATTCATGAGTTCACCACTAAATAATAAAAAATTATAGTACAATCAATTGGCGAAGCATGCCTATGTAGTGGTTAAGGGAGTAAAGAACTTATGATTCTATATCCTTGATTCCCACACCATATTTATTGTACCATGATTTTCCATCAAATACATCCTCACTCAACAAGATCCAGGGTCAAAATGAGGCAACTAGGTAGCAAGAATCCAGGAGTATGATTTAGAAATCATGCCTTCTAATTTGGTGAGGGGAAATGGCTAGTGTAAGTTGATGGCTGAAGATAAGGCTCTCAAATCTCATCATGATGAGAAAAAATGATTTTTTTCTTAATGTTTTAAAGAGTTTTCTCAGGTCCTCTTGGTGAGAGTGATATATGAATGGTATGTGAACATCACTTACTTCATGACCTATGGTGAATTCCCTCCACATATCGATTATAAGAAATGGATGACTCTCAAGTTGAAGGAAACCAAGTATGTCATTTAGAACCATGCTCTCTATAAGAGAGGATTGGATGGTTATTTTCTCAAGTGTGTGGAAAAAAAACATCAAGAGCAACTTTTGAAAGCATACCACGATCAATCCTATGGAGGAAAAATTTTAGCAATGGTGACATCTCACAAATTCCTCGATGGTAGGTACTATTGGCCAACCCTATTCTCAAATAATTAGGAGTAAGTATCCAAGTGTGAAGTTTGTTAGCATTTTTTTGGAAGACCAAAAAATTTCGCCCTTCCTCTCAGGTAGGTGATAATGAAAGAACCTTTTTAGTAGTGGGGTTTAGATTTCATTGGAGTCCTAAATCCTCATTCATGTGGTGCCCACTAATACATGCTCAAAGAAAAATATTATTTCACAAAATGGGTTGAATTTGTTCCTACCAAGAAAGAAACACATCAGGTAGTGATGGATTTCATCTTAAACAACCTAATTTGTAGACTTGGAGTTCCTGTTATTATTATAGTTGATAATGCCTTATGTTTTATAGTAAATCCTGTGACAGCCATGTGCCAACAATATGGTATAAATTTTACTTATTCATCTAATTATAAACCTCAAGGGAATGGCCAGGATGATTCAAGCAATAAAAACATACTCAAAATAATTAGGAGAATGTTTGAGGTTAAAAAAAGGAAGTGGGGTGAGAAACACAAAAAAAATTCTCTATGGGCAGACACGGTTACCACTAAAAGAGAAACTAGAAATAGCCCTTTGGAATTAGTTTATGGTGTGCAAGCTCTTTAGCCCCTTCATATGCAGTTATCCTCTTATCAATTTATGTAGCAACTTGGAGATGAATGAGAAGTAAACCCCTATGAAGCAAGGATCAATCAAATAATGGAACTAGATGAAGAGAGAAGCGAATCCCATTAAAGGCGCCTTAAATTCAGAGAAATACTTAAGAATTTTTTTTATAAAAAGGTGACCCCTAGAGTTTTCAGTGTAGGGAGATCTAGTATTATTGTGCGATAGTAGGCATGAGGAGAAAGGAAAGCATGGAAAGTCCCTTTATGCATTTTGGATAGGCCCCTACCCTATCGATATAAGGATTGGTGAGCATACTTTCTTCTTGAAAGATTTGGGTTAAGACTTGCTGGAGTTGCCTATCAATAAAAGGCATATGAAACATTTGATTTTTTTACAGTGTACTATTGTTTTCCTTTTCTTTTTTTATTTCCCTTTTCATTTTCATGGTCTTCAATGACCATTTTCCTTGATGTCTCAGTTTGTTTAAGAAAGTCAGTTTCCTCTATTAGACCTTGTGCATATTTTGAATGGACTATATAGCTCAATGGATTTAGGCACTTGGTTTATTTGATTTGTTTTTCATGTGGTTTTTGTGACACCCATTGGGGGTTCTCATCCTCGAGTCAGAGCCAATGTTGGTGCTCAATTTGATCTCGCACTTATATCCTAAAATGTGCCTTCAAAAAACTTTGTATCTAATTGTCTGAGTTCGAAAACACATACGTCGAAGAAAAAAATATTGTTAAAAACATGTTGAACCCTATTTCTATGTCATGAAAATTCTCTTTTCTAGTCGAGGATCATCAAAACGTATTTTCTCTTGTGAATAATGTTGAACAAATTGTGTAGAACCATGAAAATCCCCTTTGAATGTCATCCTTGTTATTGCCAGTACAAATTATAGATTACAAAAATCTTTTTGAATTTTGACGACACATGACACAACACCATTGGTCATGTTGTGGCAGACTTATCTTGCAAACATGCATAATTTTTACATATTGTAAATATAATTTTCAAGTCTGCCCCTGAAGCCCAAAGAATATTATTTTGAATATTCGGGTTAATGTTACAAAAGGATAAATTGACCCCGCTCTCGAGAGAAGGTGACAAGTCAACATATTATTAGATAAGGGGATCAAATGAGAAATATAGTTTTGTATCGAAGGGATATAAAGTGAAAATTACAAAAATATATCTGATGCCCGATAAGGAAACATGGCATGCTTACAGCGACAGTCAAATGTTAGGGATTCGGGTCAAAATTGCAAAGTTCCACCTGTATGAAAAAAAATGAAAAAGTGCAAAAAACATCCCCCGACCCCCGTAAAGCTCGAAAACATGCCATGTGTACGATCTCAATTCAAATTAAATTTTCAACATAAACGGTTGAGATTATGTGAATTTATGGTTGCCTCAATTAATACGTTTTGGGTAAAGCAAAACCAGTTTTTTCGAGCTTTTTTATATTCCTTAGTTTTCATTCTACAAGAAAAGAATGATGCCCTAAATTGCTAAACTGTTGTCCTGTAAATTGCTAAAAATTAACACAAAAAGGATGAAAATCAATTGGAAATGATGAAATTGATCACATAATTTCAAAAACAATCACGGGAAGAGGAATTACATAGATCAAGTGCAAGAAATCGGTAAGTTGTGTCATTCTCCCGTACCCTAGCTAATTACTTCACAAACTTCATAGTAATTTGGGGAGAATATATTAAAGAATAACATGAGAAGTTATGGGTCAATTTTATTTGTGTCCTCTGGTATTACAAGCAATCTAGATAGCAAAAAGGACAACGATTTTATTTGATGCGGACCTGGAGGATTTTATAAGGAGGCTTCATAGTGAAAATCAAAGTAAATTAATGAAAGCTATTAGTGTGGGTCACATTGCTCTACTGGTCGCCATCCCACCCACTATCCATGTTCCTAAATTGGTGTGGTGGTGTGCCCATAACTATGACTCTGATAACTTCAAGTATTAGATTCAGAAGTGGAAGGTATGTCATTAATGATTCATGAGCCAAAAATGATATATTACAATTTCAAGTGGAAGGTAATTTTTAGTAATTATCAATAAAATTTTAGAATTCCCAGAAATTGAAGGACCTATTATTGAGACTATAAAATCTATAGGGGAGGACTATAAAATAGGTGTGATGAATACATTGAGGTATTAAATTCTCAATAGTTAATTGAAAGGAAGTCAACAATAAAAAAGATCCCCAAGAATCTTATCTAGTCCTTGTTTATTGAGGAGGTAGAAGATTTAGTTTTGCTATTGAGTAGAATGAGAGGGATAAATGGGTCCAACAACCTAGAAGAATGGATGTGCCCTATTATCACGGTAATTCTAGAGGAAAAAGGAAAAATCTACTGAAGGAGTCTTATCTTCGCTTCAATTCATTCTCAGATGATGACAATGTACGTTAAAGTCGGGGAAGGGGAGATAAAGGAACTTAGATTCTCAATGATGACATATTTCATATATAATGTTGCATGTTTCAAGCCATAAGGGCTCAAAAAAGTGGGAAAATTTAAAACACATAAGGTCTATGATGTATTTCCATAGTTAAGGATGGACAATTGGAAAAGTAATGTAAGACCAATACATGATGGGTTCATTTTCTGGCCCACATGTCCTCAAGTTTAGCCCCCTTTGATCCTCAGATTAGAACAGTATAGATTGTCAGCGCACAAATCATGTTATGATCTTGGATTATGGAGTACCTTTTCATTGCAATACATTGTGCTTCAAACCAATTTTAGAATAAGTGGGCTTGTAGGGGAAGCCATGAAAATTCCCACCTCAGGTAGCATTAATGACAAATGGGTTTTAATGGAGCTATATCTATCAACACATCCAGTTCCTATCGCATGGGAGAACCCCCAAAGATTTCACATATGTTGCCTGAATGCATGCCAATTTTTCCCCTAGCCCTCTGGAAGGTCCCACATGTCAATCCACCACAAAAGAAAAATTCCATGCTTCCATGATTTTTAGATAGAGAAAATTCACGAAGAAATCTAGTTTGTCCCAAGGCCAAACTTTGACAATAGAATGTCTTGTCACCTATGAAGAAACCTCGAACCTCAGCATTCAGAAGACTCGTTGGGATGAACTGCAGGGATGATGCAAGGAGGTTAGGAAGAGGTCATTTTTAGAGAATGACCATCAATTTTTATAGGATCATTCAGGATAAAAAGGAAATTTTTTCATACACACTCAAGGAATTTTGACGGATGATGAAAACGTCGGTTAGCCTGTAGTAAAATCTCGAAAATTTAAAATCTAGATTTCAAAGGCAGTTGCTCCTGATCAAGTTAGAATGATTTCAGAATATGGTGATCCTCATAGGAGGAAAATCGTCATTTTTATGAAACGTACATTAAATTGGTTGGTGATAAACGAAGGTCCATTGATTTACCCTACTTTAAAAAATACTAAGTCTCTTATACATGTGTTGGTGAGAAAATTTGTCTGGTGGATAAACTTGTGGATTTCTTGCCAATGCTCTAGGAATCTAAGTCCCTCTACTTAATCAGTGTAGCTTCCGTATGTGCATGCGAGAGAAAATGTGGATTTCTGTTGTGGTATTTTGACCATGGGATCCAACATGGGTACTCCACTAACCCTATGGAAAAGCTAGCAATCTCTTGCTAGGGAGGAATTCGTCTGTAGAGTGGGAAAGGGGAGTGAGAATTAGAGGTAGGAGAACTAATGTTGCAAGTAGAAAATCTAAATTCCTACACACACACTAGTTAGAAACTTCAACACATGCACTAAATTATGGGAAGAAACAACTCTACGAATAGACAACAAGACCAAATATAATTTGATTGATCACCAAGTATCAAGAAACCCCTTAGTCTTGAAGAAAGTTAGAAACTTCTTCTTCTTATATTGATTGCTCAAATCAGAAGTTGTACATAATGTTGAGAAATGGAAGAAATTTGAGAAGGGGAAGAGAGTAGAAGAAAATGGCTATCTCCTTTGCTTTTTCTCAAAGTACAATGCACTCTTGAGTTTACAAGATCAATTTCCAACCCATTGCAATGGGAATGGCGTTACAATTTATAGAATGAGAGGTGACTTATCGTCTTCCTCATGACCTTTCGAATACCTTAATATGACTTAAGATTGTTCATATTCCACTTTAAATATTTAAATCCATTTCACAATAGTAAGGTGACTTAAATTTACATTATATTTCCAAATTCATTTAAGTCATATTAAAAAGTGCAACCCTCAATGCAAAACTATAACATTGAAAAGAGAGAGTGTTGTATGAGGAGCGAAGAGAGAGAGAGAGATAGAAGAGGAAGAAGAAGAGGATTATGCCATCCCAGGATGAAGTCTGATCATCCTCACTGATGGAAATCTCTGATGCGATCCAGTTCTCTGAATGTCCTATTCTGCCAAAATAGCCCTCTGAGTGTGACTTCCTATTTTTAGTAAGTGTGAATTGCGAGCTGAGATGACCCATCTGGTGACCTTTGTCTTCATATGCTCCCTCTATAAAAAACAACTTATCCGTGGCATTTTTATTAATGGTGGCTGACCCAAAGTCAACATACCCTGATCTGCAAGTGGATGTTGTGGCTCAGTTTTCCTAGTTTCTGGACCTACGAATGTCCTCATTGCAACAAAACTGGATCTTGAAATTTATGGGTTTTAGTCCAGGTGCTCGAGGCTCACACTTACTATTTTGAGTAATTCCTTCATCTAAACAAGTGGGAAGATGATCGTTTTCATCGGAGGTGGAAGAATTCTCAGAATGTAGTACAGTCCTCCAATGTCTTCTTCTAAAAAATGCAGGTTCTTCTATGGCGTGATGACTAGTTCACGTGAAAATAGCATTTTCCTATGATCAGTACACCTGCAATTTTTAGAAATGATTTCCTCTGTCGGATCTTCAGGAATTTGAAAAATTCTTCAAGGAACAAAGTTATTATGATAAAAAACACAGCCATCCATTTCCCTACAAAATATGGGACCTCGTGGTCTGAAAACTAGTTTGAGCCCACCCACTTAGATTAGTCGCCTAGGAGATTTCCTCTAATTTTCTGGCGATTTCACCCACTGGAACCTTGAAAAGTGAAGAGGTAGCTTGCTGATTTTTTCCATTACTATGTCATGGAAGCCATTAATGGACCTTGAAAATTACAGGTATGGGTTTTATTATCTGTTTGTGAAGAAAATTATATTTTTCATTGCGATGGGTTTTTTCTTCTAGTGCTTCACGTGTGAAATCTTCCCTTCAATCCGGCAAAACTGGTTTGATGGAAAATCCCACTTCTTTCCTTTGTTGAGCCGAGAAAGGAGATTTCTTCATTGTGGATGCTCTGTGCACACACCAGGGGGGAGTTTGAAGTGTTGTCTTCTTGATGGCCTTGGGTAGAGGAATGAGTATAAAAATCAGCATCAAATTGTTGTGTCAATCTGAGCATCAGGTTTGCAAGATATTTATTTAACTTCTCAGCTTCATGGCTATTGGAGATTTTCTCTGTTCTTCTCCTTCTAGTGCTCTCGTTGCTTCTCATTTTGTGTTTGATGAGGATTTTCCTTCTGGGACCTGCAAGGATGCCATCATGGAGTTAAAGGGGAGATAATGTTTTGTCATGGATCTGGTTTGAGTTCTTGACAATGGTGGAGTGATGGAAGAAAGTGTGCAGAGGAAGTATGGAGGAATGAAGTGCTTCATATAACTGTTAGAAGCAACTAGGAGCAACAAGAAGCAGCTAAGAGTTATATTTTTTTTTAAAAAATGTAATTGGATTTGGGTGTAGTTTTTTGTGTTTGATTTCCCTGACCTTAGGTATATGAGGGACATCAATTTCCACAATGAGCAAGATGGCGACACATGGCAATAATCCGACGGTAGGGAATGAAGGTGAGAAAAGCTGCTTTAAAGCATTGGGAGTTGAAAGTAGGTCACATGGATGTCCAAAAGGCTCCCCATAGGGGGATGGGAAAATTTTTCCATGTATAATGTACCCCACCTTAGGGACATAAGGGACATCAATTTCCACGGTGGTCCTAGAGTTGACACGTGGCGCTTGATCCGTCGGTAGGGAATGTATGCTTAAAAAATGCACCTGGGGGCTGAAAGTCGGTCACATGGATGTCCAAAAGGCTCCCCATAGCGGGATGGGAAAAATTTTCAAGGTCTTATGTCCCTCACCTTAGGGGTATAAGGGACATCAGTTTCCATGATGGTCCTGGAGCTGACACGTGGCACTAGATCCAACGACAGGGAATGGATGCTCCAAAAATGTACCTAGGGGCTGAAATATTCAAGTCTGGATGTCTCATGAGGGTCCAATAGGTCATATGGGGACTGAGAGGGATTCAAAGGGGCTGGGTGCACTTTTCCAACCTTGATGTACCTAACCTTGACAGACGTCAAGGACACAAAATCCCGTCAGGCTCCTAGAGTTGACATGTGTCCTCCCAAAAATTTGGCTAAGTCCTAAACTTGTGATAGTGATAACTTGAGCTCTCGATGGAATTTTTTAGAAAAAATTTATACGGTACTAACTATAACATTCCTTTTAAATCCAATGGTGTGGGTATCATGTCTTGATTAATCCATCTGATCCCTTAAAAATCATATTTTTGACTTGAGACTCCACTTGTTCCTGATAAAAATTGCATGCCAATCCTATGCGCCAAGCTGTTGTGAAAAATATTATTTCACCATCATGTAGGTATTTAAATCCTCTTTCTAGAACTATATTTTTTTCTTCTAACTCCATCTGGAGCTCTCGGAATCATCTTCTGAAGTCCAACAGTTGTTTTAGACCTGTGTACTGCTTAGGCTTGTGAACCCTAATTTTTTTCAAAATGTACCAAGTTTCCCAAAACTTCCCAAAATATTCCAAAACCATTTCCATGACATTTTAAGGACTTCAATTCACCTCTATGTCAAATATTACCCTTCCGTTCCACCCCAAGGGATTGATCCAGTCCTGGGAAGGCCAGTGATAACCCTTCCCAATACTGCCAGAAGATAGTATCTTTTCAGAAATCACTAAAATCACCTAGGGAGATTGAATATAATTCTCTAAATCACCTAGGGGGATGATATACCATTATTTAGGAGGTCATTTGGACTTACTAGATAGACCTGGGGTGTCTTGGATTGATGAGACTTGAAAAATTTAACACTAGGGTATCATTGTCGTGCTTAGAAATTGTCAATTTCCCTGTTGCACATTTGCATGACAACAACTGGCTCTAGCTTGGGGACATGACATGGAATGAGTGTAGTGAAGAGATGACATGAGAATCTAGAATCTCAATTTTAGACCCTATAGTTCATTGACCAATGCCTTATCCATTGGGCCTTGCGGAGTCATGTATAACTTACGAGAGAGAGAGAGAGAGAGAGAGAGAGAGAGAGAGAGAGAGAGAGAGAGAAGGAAAAACACATGCACATGAAAAGGAAACAAATGACACTCAACAGGAAGGGAAACACACCTAGCAATCACCTAAGGTATAAGGCGGGGGAAATCCTGCTTTCACTGAAGCACTTTTCTTTCCTCAATAGTTAGCCCTGAGCGTGAAACACTGAGTGATGATGTTCTGCAAAGCTATTGATAGGTTCCAGAAAGTAGCCCTCCCCTCCTCAACTGCTTATGAAAGCTAGGTGATTTCACAATTGTCTATGTACTTGGTAGGAGTGAGTCCATGTGAGCTTCTTGATGTCTAGGTCCTTGTTTGGAAACTCCACTACCTTCATGTTCTTTGAAATTAGTTTCATCATGTTAGTTTCCTTCCATGTTTATCCATATAGTTGATTCTCCATCAAGAATCTCATCACTTCCCCAAAGCTGATTTTTGTTCAGATTCCTTTTATATTCTGATTTACTTTCTTTCCTAGGTCTATGCTCGTGGACATCTTTTCCATGAGAAACCTCAGAGTTATCCTTTTCCATTACTACATTGTGAGGTTGTTGAGTACTGACGAAAGGGTTAGATGTGACCTCATACTTGTATTATATATCCATGGCATGAGTGAAGAGATCAAGAATCAACTCAGGGTCTTCTGCAACTTCTACTGTATCCAAAATTTCGTACACAAAGTTATGCTTCATCATTTCTTGCAGCTCCTCTTTGTACACCTTTGAAGAATATTTATTTGGGAGCTTAAGGAAACTATCTAGAGGGGTACATCATCATCATGGTAACCACTACATTTTATCACTCCTTTATCCAGAGGAGCTTCAACTTCAAAGGCCTTAAAACTTCTTGCTTTAGTCTGTTAATCATGGAAACATTCTTCCTCTTCAAATGTGAAAGAAAATATCTCCATTTTGTTATTGCATCCATTAATCATTAGCTTAAAAGTGGCATCATACTTTTCAATATGGCCAACCTTCACATTGGTTAAGGCTTCCAAATCAGCTTCACACTTGTCTTGCAGGTTTGTGGCTTGCATCAGGAGCTCAAGACCAATCTCAGGTTCTTCTATTTCTTCCGCGGCTCTTAGGAGTCCTTGTATCGAGATTTATTTCAAGCCTTTCAAAGGCTCATCAAGCTGATTTTGTGTCTCCATAGATGGCATGACTGAGATCATCTTCATCCCCAAATGGGAATGAGAATAACTCCTCATATTGGAAAAGCATATAGGCTGATTTTTCTTCTTGAAAATCATCGATAACCATCTCCTCTTCCTCATGGTTTGCATCATCTGAAAATTCTCGGTTGTACTATTGTAACTCAAATATCCTCAATGCTTCTTAAAAATCCAAATCTCTTCGGGAAGGCATGTCTAGGCCTATCAAGATGGGAATATCCTCATCCTCCTCAATTTCCACCAATTTATTCATTTGCCTACTATCTTGATACAAGATGTTAACTTCCAAGCTTCCAAAATTTCATATAGTATACCTCATCTTATTTTCTGTATGTAATTTCCCCATGTCTCCCGTCATTGGTATGGTTGTAGATGGCCAATTCATCTGAATTTTACCTCCTAAGTCTTAGAAAAAACTTCTACTCAACAACATTCTGAATGAGGTTGGAACGTCTACTACCAAAATCGTCTCTAAAAGTTTCTTATCTAGAAATTTGGTGAGAGACACATGTGTATCTTTAACCTTCCCTACAAGTGGGACCTTTCTCGACTCTAAAGAGTAACAAGAGCCACTAGATGAAGTCAGGGTAAGTTTGAGAGCCTTAGTGACCTTCAAAGGCATTACATTGTCTAGGGCACCAAAATATATTATGCAATTGTTCAGTACATATTCTCCAACAAGAAGGGAGACACAGAAAGGTTCAAATTTATTAGTCTTTGATGCACTCAGAGAAATCATGTTCTGTGAGGGAGGTGTAGGTGATTTTTGTGGCATACCTTTGGAACTAGATGTTACAACATTGGGTGTTAGACTACCACTCCCAATATATCAGACGAACCTCTCAAATTGTTCAGGATGAGTCCACAAATAATCAGTTTCAGTAATCTGCACTTTGGATTTGTTTAGATATTCTATGAAGACAAATGGAGAATATGTGGACAAGGGCGTGAAGGGACTGATTTTGGAGTCTGGAAAGGCTTGGGAGCAAGATTTGATGTTTGAGGAATGGACGGTATTTTGAAAGGAAAACTAAGAGCTTTCAAGGTACTATATTTTACAGGAGTAGATTTAGGATTTGGCTTAGAAGAGACATCAGAAGACTTATTTGGGATTGTGGAAGCCTTCTTACCTACTATGGGATTAGGTTCCAATAATGCATACTTCATGGAAGATGGAAGTGGGGATCCTCGACCAATTATTTTATTTTGTGGAGTCACCATAGGAGGATCATCAACCTTCTTTTTCTTTATAGAAGTGGAGGAAGAGGCTCCTTTCTTAGACTGAGAATGAGTGAATACCGTACATGAGAAACTGGGTGTATCTTCTTCATCTCCTTCATCACCTCTACAATACTCACAAAATATTATTTGTGTATCATTCTCAAGCTCATCAACTTCTATGAGATTATCACCATCAATTTCTTGTTCAAACTCCACTTCACTTTCTTGGATCCTGAAACTTGCATTACTATGTGGGGCCTCTAAGGCGAGCCTTCGAGGTGCTCTTGTAATTTGATTTTTCTTGTTTCTTTAAGAAGATACTTGTTCAAATAATTCCCTCTTCAAAGAGGCCAACTTATTTTCCAAATTTTGCAGCGATGGATTGGTTCTCTCATCTCAAGGATATTTAGCCTTTCCCTTTGATGGATTCTTGATCTTTCTAGAAAGGATGAGATCGTCATCAAGTTCAATGGCCATCCTTTTTTCTTCTATAATGCTCCTTGGTTGGGCTGTTCGCAGCAAAAATCCTACATCTGATGATTGAGAATTGATGAAGATTCTCTTGACATTGTTTTGAGATGGTGAATCCTCTTTAGGTATCCTGTAAAGAAACCATTCAAAATGAGCCACAAAGTCTCTCATGGTTTAATTTTCTCCTTTCCTCTTTTGTATGTTGTGTTTTTTCACCTTTGAACTTTGGAAATTTCATGCGGGAACTTGTTGGTAGATCGTGGAGAGGTGGTTTAAAAGAAAGCGGGCCCGTATTCCTTCCCCATGGAACAATGGGTTGAGTTATTTCTTCTTCATCTTCCATTGTTGTCTCTGTTTCAGCTTTTACTTCAGCTAATTCTTCTTCAAATTATAGCACTAGAAAATCTACAATAGGAATATGAAAAGACACCGTAGAATCTTAAAAGTCACATGTAGAAATCAGCAATGTGTATTTTAGAAATGGACTTTCATGAACTCTTTTTTCTTTTTCTTTTTTTCAATATTTTAATTTTTTTTGTATTTTGGGACCTTGTGGTCATTTTTAGGTACAGATGTTGCTAAATCTGCCCCACAGTGGATGCCAAAAACTGTTGGTGAGAAACTTTGTTAGGTGGACAAACTTGTGGATTTCTTGCCAACACTCTAGGAATATAAGTCCCTCTACTTAACTGGTACAACTATTGTATATGCATGCATGAGAAAATGTGGATTTTTGTGGTGGCCTTTCAACTAGGGATCCAATATGGGCACTCCACTGACCCTGTGGAAAAGCTAGCAATTGTTTGCTAGAGAGGACTTTGTTTGAAAGTGGGAAAGAGAGTGATAATTGAGGTAGGAGAACTAATGTCGTGGGTAGAAATTTAGATTCATGCACACACACTAGTTATAAACTTCATCACATGCACTAAATTTAGAGGAAACAACCCTAAAAATGACAAAAAGACCAAATAGAATTTGATGAACACAAAGTATCATGAAATCCCTTAGTCAAAGAAAGCTAGAAACTTCTTCTTGTATTGATTCTTAAACAGAAGTTGTACATAGTGGAGAAATGGAATAAATTTAGAAGGGGGGAAATGGAAGAAAATGGCTATCTCCTTTGTTATCTCAAAGTACAATGTACTCTTGAGTTTACAAGATCAATCACCAACCCTTTGAAATGGGAATGGCTTTACAATTTATAGAATAGAATTGACTCCTCGTCTTCCTCATGGCCTTTCAAATACCTTAATATGACTTAAGACTATTCATATTCCACTTTAAATATTTAATTACCTTTTATAATAGCAAGATGACTTAAAGTTACATTATATTTCTAAAGTCACTTAAGTCATATTAGAAAGTGCAACCCTCAACGCAAAAATATAACATTGAGGAGAGGGAGTGTTATATGAGAAGAGAAGAGAGAGAGAGAGAAGAGGAAGAAGAAGAGGAGATGACATCCCAGATGAATTCCGATCATACTCGCTGATGGAAATCTCTAATGCAATGAAGTTTTCAATATCCCATTGTGTCAAAACTACCCTTTGAGTGTGACTTACTATTTTTAGTAAGTGTGAAGTACAAGCCGAGATGACCTTTCTGGTGACCTTTTCTACTATGCTCCCTCTATGTTTTGCACCTTATTCATGGCATCTTCAAATGGTGGTTTACCTGATGTAACATACCCCTATGCAAGGAGACATGTTATTTTTAGTAAGTGCGTTAGGAATGTCAAATTGCAACGAAATGGGTCCTGAAATTTTGGGTTTTATTCCAGGGTTCCATGCTCCTAATTTTTAGTAATTTCTTCATCTAAACAAGTGGGAAGATGATGTTTTCATCAGAGGGGGAAGAATACTAGAAAAAAATTCAGTCCTCCATATCCCTAAAAAATAGGGGCTTCATGGCGTAAAAACTAGTTCACGTGAAACTAGATTTTTCAACGATCATTCCCTACAATTTTTAGATGATTTCACCTGTTAGATATTTGGGAATTTTAAAAATTATTCAAGGAGGGAAGAATTCTTATAAAAAACAAATCCCTCCATATCCCTAAAAAATATGGACTTCATGGTGTGAAAAATAGTTCGTACGAAACTAGATTTTTTTACAATCGTTTCCTCCAATTTTTGGGTGATTTCGCCCACCGGAAACTTGAGAAGCGGAGAGGTAGCTCACTAGTTTTTTCCATTACTGTGTCATGGAAACCATTAATGGAGGTTGAAAATCATGGGTCTGGTTTTTGTCTCAATTTTTAATGAAATCAATTCCATTGTGATAGGTTTTTTCTTCTATTGTGTCAAGAGATATTTCCCGTCAATCCGATAAACGGTTTGACAGGAAATTCAATTTTTCCTTCGTTGAGACAGAAATGAGATTTATTCACTATGAATGTTTGATGAACCACCAGGTAGGATTGAAAGTGTGTTTTTAATGACCTTAAAGAGAGAAAACCTCAGCAATAAATGGTTCGTCAATCCGAGCACCAGTTTGCAAGATATGTTCGAATTTCAGCTTCATGGTAATGGGGATTTATACTGTTCTTCTCTGTTCTTCATTTCTTCTCCTTCTCTAAATTAATTTTTCTTATGAGACCTAGGTGATATCATGGAGTGAAGGATGATGTTCTGTAATGGATCTGGTTCAAGCTTTGGTAATGGTGGAGTGGTGAACTGGGGTTCTCAACAATTTTCTTCTGGTAATGGAGAAGTAGCTAGAAGTAACAAGAAATAACTAACAGTTATAATTTTTTGTAAAATTTTGAGTTGGAGTTGGGAAATTTTTTTCATGTTTGATGTCCCTAACCTCAAGGACATGAGGGACATCAATTTCCACAATGAGCAAGATGGCGACATGTGGCAGCGATCCGGTTACAAGGAATGAAGGTGAGAAAAGTTGTTTTAAAGCAGTGGGAGCTGAAAGCGGGTCACATGGATGTACAAAAGGATCCCCATAGGGATATGGTTGAATTTCTCCATGTCTGATGTCCTCCACCTTAGGGAAATAAGGGATACCAGTTTCCATGGTGGTCTTGGAGCTGACACGTGGCGCTTGATCCGACGACAGGGAATGGATACTCCAAAAATGCACCTTGGGGCTGAAAGTTGGTCACATGGATGTCCAAAAGGATCTCCATAAGGGGCTGGGTGCATTCTTCAAGATATGATGTTCCTCACCTCAAGGAAATAAGGGACATCAGTTTCCATGGTGGTCATGGAGCTGACATGTGGCACCAAATCCGATGACAGGGAATGGATGCTCCAAAAATGTACTTGGGGGCCAAAATGTTCAAGTCTGGAGGTGTCGTGAGGGTCCAAGAGGTCATATGGGGGCTGATAGGGATTCAAGGGGGATGAGAAAAATTTTCCAACCTTGATGTCCCTTACGTTGAGGGACGTCAAGGACAGAAAATCCTACCAGGCTCTTGAAGCTGACACGTGTCCTCCCAAAAATTTGGCTAAGTCCTGAACTTGTGATAGTGATAAATTGAGCTCCCGATGGAGTTTTTTGGAAAAATTTAATATGATCCTAACTGGAAATATAATTTTAAATCCAATGGTGTGGGTATAATGTCTTGATTAATCCACCTAATTCCTCAAAAATTAGATTTTTTTGATTTGAGACTCCACTTATTCCTGATAAAAATTACCTGCCAATCCTATGCACCAAGGTGTTGTGAAAATATTATTTCACCATCATGTAGGTATTTAAATAATCTTTCCATAAGTATTTTTTTTTCTTATAACTCCATCCGGAGCTCTTGGAATCATCTTCTGAAGTCCACCAGTTGTTTTAGACCTGTGTACTACCTAGGCTTGTGAACCCTAATTTTTCTCAAAATGCACCAAGTTTCTCAAAACATCCCAAACTATTCCAAAACTATTTCCATGATGTTTTAAGGTATTCAATTCACCTCCATGTTTAATATTACCCTTCGTTTCTACCCCAAGGGATTGATCCATTGCTAGGAAGGCCAACGATAACCCTTCCCACTAATGTCAGAAGATATTATCTTTGCAAAAATCCCCAAAATCACCTAGGGAGAATGAATAAAATTCTCTAAATCACCTAATGGGATGATATAAAATTATTTAGGAGGTCATTTGGACTAACTGGACAGACCCGAGGTGTCTTGGAATGATGGGACTTGAAGAATTTAACACTGGGGTATCATTCTCATGCTTGGAAATTGTCAATTTCCTTGTTGCACATTTGCACGACAACAACATGAAATTTATATCTTTTGCAAGCCTTTGCAGAAAGAATTTTTGACAGAAGCAATGTGCAAAAAGGTGATCAAGAAGGAAAATCTTGGTGGTCAAAGCTGAAAAAAGTGAAAATTTCCACTTACTAAAAATAGTAAGTTTCTAATACAAGCACTTGTTATAATTAGTAAGTCATCTCAAAGAGTAGTTTCGGAGGAGGGGTGCTATGCAGGGGAAATCATAAAAGCTAACTTCACCTTTCAAGGTCAAGAAAAGTGAAATTTAACACTTACTAAAAATAGTAAGTTGATTCACTAAAATTGACTAATATGTAGTATGTGGGGATAGATAATTTAAGTTATGAACAATTGTAAACAAAGTAAATACATGTAGTAAAGAAGTATATAAGTGACCAAACAACTATGAAAAAGTAAATTCTAACCCTAACATGTAAGATATAAGAGGAAAGGAACTTAGTTGAATAACAAATTCTCGCGGGACTATATCACCGCATTGACTAGAGACTCTTGAAGAAGGAATGACTATGAAAAAACCCCAAAAGTATGGATCTGAAGTATCTAGCTAGACTAGAGCCACTCGAGACCCAAGAAAAACCTAGGTTTGACTAGAAAATTTAAGGATTTTTTTTTGAAAAGCATGACCACTACCAGGCTTCAAGCAACAGATGACACAACAACAATTGAAATTCCATTATAATTTACTAACTGATATTTTCTTGTTGTAACCAACATTAGATCCACATTAAAAAATTAAAGAGTATATTAAAATTTCTCTTAGGACTTAACTTAATAAGTAATTAAATTAACATTATAGTTAAATATTCCCTAATCAATTTTAGAGGGTCAAAGGGCCAAAGTAATTAAATACCTTGGGTATTTAATTCCACCAGGTCTAAACAATAAACAAGGTTCTTATTTTCATGGGATAGGAGAACATTCCCTTATCCCCTAATTTGACCCTTAAAAAGGTCAACCCATGCATTAGAATTAAACATTTAAGTTAAACAGGGGTAATTTCCCACTTACCCACTCTCAGCCTCATATTTGCACTTTAGCCTGATTTTTCACATAATTAACGCACTTAAAGTTTCCTGAAACATTTCCATTAGATAGGAAATTTCTTCCTCTTTCCAATGATATAAAGAAGTCCTTCTAACTTCTCATATTTCTTAAGGTACAAGTCGGCAGGCTTGGGGAGGAAAATTTTCCCAAAGGTGGGCCTTCGGGCTTGGGGAAGAAAATTTTCCCAAAGGCGGGCTAGCAGGCCCCAGGAAGAAAATTTTACCAAAGGCAGCCCAGTGGGCTAGGGAACAAAAATTTTCCCAAAGGTGGGCCAGCCGACCAGGGAAATTTTTTTTCCCAAAGGCGGGCTAGTGGGCCCTAGGAAGAAAATCTTCCCTAAAGCGTAAGGGACACATGTCATGTTGCTAAGCCCACGTGGGAAGGTGGGTCATCAGAGGTAAATTGGATTTTAACTCTTTTTGTTTGAAAGGGAAAAAAGGTTCAAAAACCCCCATGCCTCCGCCGATGCCTAGGGACGCCACGTGTCCTACCCAAAATCTCAAGCGGGGGAGTGGACTGGTGGGGAAAACTTAGAAATATTGGATTTTGTGTTAAAAATCGCGAAGGCTAAAAATAACTTGTGCCTCCGTTGACGCCAAGCGAAGCCACGTGTTCAGTCCCAACAGTGAAGGGGAAGGCGGGCCACGGGGAAACTTAGGAATTTTTATTAATATTTTTTCAAAGGTGATAAGGTCTAAGACCATCTGCGCCTCCGCCAACACCTAAAGATGCCATGTGTCAGACCCACAATGACAGGCGGGGAAGCAGACCAGTGGGGAGACTTAAGATTTTTCACCCTTTTTCAAAAAGGTAAAGTTTGAAGGTGCGGGCCCGTGAAGGTGTTTTTCCCAAAAGTGAATTGGTGGGGCTATGGGGCCACAGAGGAATTTGTGAATTTTTTCTTTTTTTTGCAAAAAAGTGCCCTAAGTAAATTTCAGGTCCGCGGGTCCGATTTGTAAAGATTTCCCTTTTTTTCTAAAAACAAGCAAATTAAAAATTTTAGAAGGCC
Organism: Taxus chinensis; assembly: GCA_019776745.2. Classification (NCBI taxonomy): domain Eukaryota; kingdom Viridiplantae; phylum Streptophyta; class Pinopsida; order Cupressales; family Taxaceae; genus Taxus; species Taxus chinensis. The sequence goes on from CM034150.1 coordinate 104,368,323, forward strand.
ATAACTTTCGACTGGAAGCTCGGATTTGGGAAAATATGGACTATTTGGAAAGAGCTTGAGCTCCTCCTTACATAGGAACCAAAAAATTCATTTTTGACAAAGTTTAGTGAGTGAATTTGAAAAAAGCATCTTTCCTACCATTAAAATGTGAATTGGAATTTTAAACTTAACAGAATTAATTCAATCCACCATTCTTTCTTCCTCAACATGCCAAACTAACATGGAGGATTACACTTGGAAGGATTAGGATGGATTTTGTAGGGTTAAATTGATGGATTGAGTTTCAACATGAGTTTCCCCCTTTTCTCTAAAACGTCTGAGTTTTTTTTGTGTCTAAGTTTGATTAATTGAAGTCTGATAAATTTTCTTGAGTAATTCAAACTATTTGAAAAGTGTTTTGATCTTCCTTAGCTTACATTTTAATTTCAATTTGTCTTTCAAGTTGTAGAGTACTCTGTAAATTTTTTTGATAAATATTTGTAGTTTTACAGTAAATCAAAATTGAAATCATACTTAAACCTGAATGGATCTACTTTTCGTTATCATTCTCTAAATATTTAAATGCATTCAAATCTAATTTAAAAACTTTAACTTTACTTCAATGAATATGTGAAGACTCAAAATGTAGTTCTACATTCAATCATGCATTTCAAATGAAACAGAGAAATGAAATATTTCTTCATACATATTTCTTTTTCAATTTTCAAACAGAGATTTCACAATATATTTCAAACATAGATTTCAAATGAAAACCATACCATTTGTGGTAATTAAAAAAAATCTATTGAACTCCAATAATTATTTTACAACTTCCTTTTTCATTCATCAAATACAACTTACAGAATATACATCTTTCACATTCGAATGTAGATTCCATTTCCAAAACAGAGCAAATTTCCACCACAAATAATATTACAATGCCATCCACTTGAAGTGGGAAATTTTTACAACAAGGAAATACCAAGGGGACTATGAAATTTTTCTTCATCCTCAGCTCCAGAACAACAACAAGAAGATCCACCATATATCTTTTGATCACAACAAAAAAAGGAGGAGAGGCAACGCTCTCCACCCAACCAAGAATTCCAATGAAGAGGAGAAGTCATCCTCCTCATTGGCCCCCGAGCCCCAACCACAAAGCAATAAGAAATGTATTTCAACTCATGGCAACAAACAGGCTTCCACAACACAAAAACAATTTTCACAACATAGAACACAGTCAAATACATACAAAGGAGCAGTTGGGGGAAGCTACAACCAATGGGGAAATGGGTGAAGATAAAACAATAAACAATACATTCAGGCTTCATTCTCATGCACAAGCACCCCATAACAAGTAAAGAAATACCTATTTATTTTAGGGGGCTTCATCTTATGCACAAGCCCAAGGGGAAATACCTATGGGGGAAGCTTCTTATACCTCCCAATTGGGGAAATATGTCCACCTTAATATATATATATATATATATATATATCATTTCAAAACCCCTACATGCCCTTATGCCTCCCCCAAGTACCCCTTATACCTCCCATTCTCTTATGCCTCCCCACACTCTTATGGCACCCCATAACGAGTAAAGAAATGCAAGCTATTTCTTTTACAAGGTGGAACCCAATCCCAAACTCCCTCCACAATAACACTTATACCTCCCCAAAAATCTTATGCCTCCCACAAGAGATCCCCATAGTCTTCTCCTACACCATACCTAGGCAATCTACCCAACCAACCAACAACATACCAAAATATTCAAAGCATTCACATATGCATAAATAAAAGAAGAACATTTTAAAGAGCCAAGCTCCTACCTCTCCATGGTAGAGTTTGCTCCAAAAGTTCAACAACAAGATTTTTCCAATCCAAACAGTCCAAAATCTCTAGCAATCCACAAGCATTCAACAAAAATCTCTAACTCTCCTCAAAATTACAAGAGCTCAAAACCAAAAGAAGTAACCAAAATGAAATCACCAAAAATGAAGTAACCCCAAAACAAGCCAAGGAATTCGAATAAATAGAAAAGGGAGAGAGGAGGATGAGGTGGGTCCATGTAGGATGCCACATCACACATCCTCAACTCCACCTCACAAGTCAACTTCAAACTCCAAAGCACAATTAAAAAGGTGGGTGAATAAATGACATTTTACTTACACACACAAACCAAGTCCACACCCCAAGGACCAAAATTAATTTCATGCAAGAAGGTGCAATAAAAACTTACAACTTGCCTTCCCAAAATACATAATAAGGCCTAATTTTGACTCCCCAACCCATAGGTAGGGTTGGTGTAACAATTTAAGAGGTGTGGGACAAGTTTAACTTGTCCTACAAGCCTCCAAAATCAGCCCCTAAGGACAGATCCGAATTTCAAAAGGAAGGTGGAGTGTTTCACACTCAAAGTTACTTACACATTACTTACAATACATAATCCAAGAGCCATCACTCTAATAAATGCATTCTTTTGACCCATTTTAATTAATTTAGCAAATGATTACTCACTAATCTAGACACAATAAAATAAATAATAAAGGGGAAAATACATCACTAAAAATCACATACTAAATTTAAACAAAAGAAACTAAATAAAAGAATACACATAACCCCTTGGTCACATTCAAAGGTGATCCCCCCATGGGAACCCCTAACAACAATACAAACATACACAAATAACAAATACACGTTGCCATGGTGACCCTTGTTGAATTCATCTAGAATTCCAATGTGGTTGGTCTCCAATCCCCCGATGTTTGTTGTGACATGTTTACCTGCAAAAAACAAATACCTCCTTCGGCCTCGTGGCCGCATCAAAACATCCAAAATAAATATAAAATATAACTCCAAATCATCTATATATATATGAATCAAAACATCATCCAAGCAAGCAACAATCTCCTTTACAATTCCATCCATAATCATATGATCACAAGATTAGTTCCATTTTCTAGGTTTACTCGATATGACAAAATATCACATGTATGAAAAATATATATATAACCATGCCAAGCAGTGTATCAACATCAATATAAAATGTCTCTAATAATCCACATGCATCATATATGAATCCAAATCAACCACAAGTCCATGATTTCTAATGTCTAACATCATACCAACTCAAAAGCTACAATAATGTCCATAAGTATAGTCGACAGTATCATAATCAATATCAAAAGGTGTCGAAGGGAAGTGGGCACTACATCCCCCTCCCCTTAGACTCGACTTCCTCCTGGAAGTCACTGGAATAGGTGTGGAAACTGAACTCGTAGCAAAGTAGCATCCTCCCATGTAGCTGCAGTCTCATCATATTTGTCCCACTGCACTCGAACCTGGTCAATCTCTCTGCCTCGAAGGCCCAGGGTCCTATGCTCTATAATGTGAATGGGCTCCACCATCACCTACCCCTGATCCTGCACCTGCAATGAGGTCCAATCTAGCACATGAGAAGGGTCTGCAACATATTTCCTAAGTACTGAAACATGAAACACATCATGGATGCGAGACAAGCTAGGTGGCAATGCTAGACGGTAGGCCAAAGGACCAATACGCTCCAAGATCTCAAAGGGGCCTATGAATCTAGGAGCTAACTTAGAACCTTTTCTGTAATGGATAGGGCTCTTATGTGGCCTGACATGAAGGAAAACCTTCATGCCCACATCAAAACTACAGTCGGTCCTATGCTGATCTACATACTTCTTCTGTCTGTCTTGTGCCTCCTACAGTCTCTGTCTGATCATAACCACCTACTGCTCCATGTCCTACAATAAAGCTGGCCCAAGAGAAACCCTATCCTCTAACCTATCCCAACTAAGAGGTGTCCTGCACTCTCTACCATACAGTTCCTAGAAAGGAGCCATGCCTATTGAACTCTGAAAACTATTATTGTAGGAAAACTCCACCAAGTACAAATACTCCTCCCATCTCGACTGGTGATCCATAACATACATCCTAAGCATGTCCTCTAAGATCTGATTCACCCACTCAGTCTGTCCATTTGTCTCAGGGTGATACACAGTGCTGAAATTGATCTTCGTTCCAAGGGCATGTTGCATGGTAGTCCAAAAGTGGGAAGTATACAGAGGATCACGGTCACAAATGATCTTCCACGGAATCCCGTGCAATCTGACAATCTCATCTAGATATACCCATGCCACTGCACTAGCTGTATAGGTGGTCTTCACCAGAGAAAAATGATCCACTTTCATCAATTTATCCACTGTGACCATGATGGTGTCGTGGTGGTATCTCGACATCGGTAGCCCAACAATGAAGTCCATGGAAATGGTGTCCCATTTCCACTCTGGTATAGCATGAGGAAAGAGAAGGCCAGCTGGATGTTAATGCTCAGCCTTCACTTTCTTGAACTCTAAACACTGTGACACAAACTGGGCCATGTCTCTATGAAGTCCCCTCCAATGATACAACTGTCTCAAAGTGGCGTGCATCTTCTTCACCCTGGGATGGGCTGAATAGGGTGCACGATGTGCCTCTGTCAAGATGTCCTGCCTCAAGCCTCCATCTCTAGGAACATAAATCTAGCCTATGTGCCTGAGAAGGCCATCTACCTCTAATGAAAAACCATCAAAATTCCCTTCAAGGGGTCTCTAAGACGTGATGTCTACTCTCGCTGCAATGTAGAAATTGTCGTGAGGAAGCTGTTGTAGAATCCTACTCCACAAATCTATGCTCACTGACATGGCCATAACCACATGTCTCCTCCTACTGAGAGTGTCTACAACCACATTCTCCTTCCCTTTCACATGTTCTATCTCCATATCATACTCACAAAGTAACTCCATCCAACGCCGCTGATGAGTGTTGAGATTGGGCTGCGTGAAGAGAGACGAAGACTCAAGTGATCAGTCCTGAGTGTGAATCTCCTGACCAAGAAGGAAGTGTCTCCATCAAACCAAGGCATGCACAACTTCCACAAGCTCAAGATCATGAGTCAGATAATTGAGCTCATAATCCTTGAGTTTGTGAGACTCAAAAGAAACTACTCTTCCCTCCTGCATCAACACACCTCCAACTCCTGCCAAAGAAGCATCCGTGTATATGAAAAAATCACCCTGTAGATCTAGCACTACAAGAACATGCACTATCGTGAGGCATTCCTTCAGTTTCTTGAAGGCCTGCTCACATCTGTCTGACCAAACAAACTTCTTCCCTTTCCACTGAAGGGAAGTGATGGGGTGCGCCACCTGAGAGAAGTCCTAAACAAATCTCCTATAATAACCTGCTAAACCCATGAAGTTGTGCACCTCTGTCACACTAGTGGGTGTTGGCCAATCCATAATAGCTTGAATCTTGGAAGGATCGACTACGATACCTTCCCCAGAAATGATGTGGCCCAAATACTGCACCTCTGTCTGAAAGAATGCACACTTCTCTAGGTTCCCGTAAAGTTGCTGCTCACGAAGACACTGAAGAACCTGGCGAAGGTTCCCCTCGTGCTCCTCACGCGTATGTGAGTAAATCAAAATGTCATCAAGGAAGATGAGCATGAAGCAATCCAAGAATGTCCTGAACACCCCATTCATCAAGCTCATGAACACTGCGGGGGCATTCGTCAAACCAAAAGGCACCACGGTGAACTCGTAGTGGCCATATCTCATATGGAAGGTGGTCTTATGAATGTCTACCTCCATAATCCTCAGCTGATGATAACCTGAATTAAGGTCTATCTTGGAGAAAATTGTGGCCCCCTTCATCTGATCAAATAAATCATCAATGTGCGGAAGGGGGTAATGATTCTTGATCGTTACTTTGTTCAGCTGGCGGTAATCAATACACAACCACAGAGATCCATCCTTCTTCTTTACAAATATCACTGGTGCACCCCAAGGGGATACACTAGGATGGATTAGGCCTTTCTCCAAAAGGCCCTCTAGCTGCAACTTGAGCTCACAGAGCTCAGGGGTAGTCATCCGATAAGGTGCTCGTGAGATAGGCTCTTGCTCCCAGAACTAGATCTATGTGAAAATCTATCTCACGTGGGGGTGGTAACCTGGTAGCTCCCCTGGAAAGACATCAGAAAACTCTCTCAAGATGGGATGGTCATCAAGTGATGGTCCACTAGACTCATCCTCCGATCTGTCACTAACTGTGACAGCATACATCTGACAACCCCGTCGCACACACCGCTTAAGCTGCATGGTGGAGATGGTGTGAATGGAAATGGGTCTCCTAACCCCTACTATCACTGACTCAACTCCTAGATCATCTGTACATGATATAATCTTATGGTAACAATCCACTCTGGCTCTATGTGCAGACAACCAGTCCATGCCCAAGATGACTCCATACAAACCCAACAGAAGGATACGAAGATCCGAGGTAGTGGTGAAGGGTCCCAAATCCACTACACATTCCTTAACTAAGGAGTCTACAGAGATCTTGGCTCTAGAAGCCATCTCGATGTCCCAACTAAGACCCTTCCTAACTGCCACCAGCTTGCATCGCTCTACCAAATATGGTGCAATAAAAGAATCAGAAGAACCAGAATCAAATAGAATGGAGGTAGGAACACCACCAATGCTACCTGTCATCTCAATCATGGTACTCTGGTGCTCAGCCTAGCAGTTCTTGACGCTGCATAGATCTGATGACTGTGTCCCATGTCACCAATAGTAGGCTCTGAGATTTGCATCTTACCCTTGTTACTAGGGTTTTGTGGGCAGTCTCTCCAAAAATGTCCAACAACACCACAACCAAAACAACTTCCTGATCCTCTCCCATGAGTAGCAAGTCCAGCCGGTACTCTGGAGGTCTGTGCTATGGATCCTGATGATCCAGCTATGGACTGCTGAGGTCTCTGCTGATGAGCTCCTACTGACTGAGCTCTCGGTGCACCCTGTGTCCTAATGGGACCCCTAGGAGGAGGCCCCATACTCTGACCCCTCTGTGCATCAAATCTCTGTGGAGGTCTGTATGGTGGGCAGAACTTCTACTACTGTTGTGGTCTAAAAGATGATTGTGATGAACCCTGTCCACCATGAGGAGGAGGAGCTGACCCCCTTGATCTATTGTCCTACATCTGCTGGATGTGGCTCTAGACTCAGTCTCTGGCCTGCTGTGTCTTTCCCTGAGTCTCCTCTACTATATAGGCCTTCTCAATGGCCTCAGCTAATGTCTGTGGACAATGGATATGCACCGCACCTCCAATGTCTAGATTCAGGCCCCAGATGAACCTGTGGATCCATACCTGCTCATCCTACATGTAGTCGACATACTGGAGTAGATCCAAAAATTGACTCTCATACTCAGCTACTGTCAAAGATGCCTGTCAGAGGTCGTGAAACTCATCTATCCTCTATTGAATGAACCTCCGTGATAAGTACCTGCTCCTGAACCACTCCTCAAAGAGCTCCTAGGTAACCATCTCTGAATCAATGTGGAGCTTCTGCTCCTTGGTCCTCCACCAGACACCGGCTCCATCCCTCAGAAGATGGATTGCAACACGAGCTTTCGTGTTGCTAGAACAAGGGCAGAGCTTGAAGCACCCGCTCAAGCTCACTAACCAGGCCTCTACCTGAAATCCACCTATGTCACCAGAATAATGAGATGGTTCGTAGCTTTAGGATCTCCTTGATATGGTCTGCAGCTATAGTCTTGGTGACCCCTAGGCCTCTCTACATGCTCATCACTAAACCTAGGGCTCTGATACCTATCCCTGTGTCTAAAAGTCTAGTCTCGTTGTCCCCTCTGTGGTGACTCTGCTCTGCTGACTCCACGTGGGAGTTCTCTCCTCTATGCTCCTCACTTGTGTTGAGGAGATGTATGAGCCTGAATGGATGGCTCCCCATCATGTCTAGCTGACCGTCCTCCTATGGACCCTCTGCGTAAAGTGGCATTAACATCCTGAAGCATCTGTAAAATCTGGGGTAGGATGGCTGCTACAACATGATCTGGAGGTGGCAAGTCTAGATCTATGTGAAAGGACCCCTCATCTTGTCCATGCCTCCTGCACAGACCCAAGTGAGAGTTAGTTCATTATCCTAGGTTTTATTCATTTTTCCATGTTTACTAAAATATGCAAATTCCAAACAAAGTTGTTTTCTAGGTTTAAAAGTGTGCTAGGTTTAATATTGCACTAGGTTTAGTGTTCATGTCTCAAGTTTTCTAGTGTGCCCAAGGGTCCAAGATTTGAACCCATGACTCTGATACCAAGTGTAACACCTACTAAAATGACCACTCGAGACCCAAGAACAACCTAGGTTTAGCTAGAAAAATTATGGAATTTTTTTTTGAAAAAGTGTGACCACTACCAGGCTTCAAGCAACAGTTGTCACAACAAGGATTCAAAGTCAATTATAATTTACTAAATGAAATTTTCTCATTGTACCAACATTAGATCCACATTACAAAATTAATGAGTATAATTAATCCAATATAGTTAAATTTCTCTTAGGAGTTAACTTAATAAGTAATTAAATTAACATTATAGTTAAATATTCCTTAATCAATTTTAGAGGGTCAAAGGGCCAAAGGAATTAAATACCTTGGGTATTTAATTCCACCAGGTCTAAACAATAAACAAGGTTCTTATTTGCATGGGATAAAAACTTTCCTTTATCCCCTAACGTGACCCTTAAGGTCAACCCATGCTTTATAATTATACATTTAAGTTAAAAGGGGTAATTTCCCACTTACCCACTCTCAGACTCATCTTTGCACTTCAACCTAATTTTCACATAATTAACACACTTAAGGTTTCCTGAAAACATTTCCATTAGATAGGAAATTTCTTCCCCTTTCCAATGATATAAAGAAGTCCTCATAACTCCTCATATTTCTTAAGTTACAGGCCGACGGGCCTGGGGAGGAAAATTTTCCCAAAGGCAGGCCTGCAGGCCTGGGGAAGAAAATTTTCCCAAAGGTGGGCCTACGGGCCAAGGGAAGAAAATTTTCCCAAAGGTGGGCCAGGGCCTAGGGAAGAAAATTTTCCCAACGGGCCAGGGAAGAAAATTTTCCCAAAGCAGGGCCCCTGGGAAGAAAATTTTCCCAAAGCCGCAAGGGACACGTGGCACATTGTTAAGCCCATGCGGGAAGGTGGGTCATCGGAGGTAAATTGGATTTTAACTCTTTTGTTTAAAAGGGAAAAAAGGTTCAAAAACCCCCGTGCCTCTACCGACGCCCAGGGACGCCACGTGTCCTACCCAAAATCTCAAGCGGGGAAGTGGACCATCAGGGAAAACTTAGAAATATTGGCTTTTGTGTTAAAAAGCGTGAAGGCTAAAAACAACCTGTGCCTCTGCCGACGCCAAGCGAAGCCACGTGTCAGTCCAACAGTGACCTGCGGGAAGGCGGGATGGCGGGGAAACTTAGGAATTTTTTCCAATATTTTTCCAAAGGTGATAAGGTCTAAAACCATCCGCGCCTCTGCCGATGCCTAAAGATGCCACGTGTCAGACCCATAGTGACAGGCGGGGAAGCGGACCGGCGGGGAGACTTAAGATTTTTCACCCTTTTTCAAAAAGGTAAAGTTTGAAGGTGCGGGCCTGTGAAGGTATTTTTTGTTTTCCCAAAAGTGAATTGGTGGGGCTGCGGGGCCATGGAGGAATTTGTAACTTTTTTTATTTTTTGCAAAAAAGTGCCCTAAGTAAATTTTCGGGCCCGCGGGTCCGATTTACAAAAATTTCCCTTTTTAGTTTTTTTTTGAAACCAAACGAAGTAAAAACTTCAGAAGGCCATAACTTTCGACTGGAAGCTCGGATTTGGGAAAATGAGGAATTTTTGGAAAGGGATCGAACTCCTCTTTGCATAGGAACCATCAAAATTCATTTTTGACAAACTTAAGTGGTGAATTTGAAAAAAACGTCTTTCCTGCCATTAAAATGTGAATTAAACTTTTTATCTTAACAAAATTAATTCAATCCACCATTCTTTCTTCCTCAACATGCCAAACTGACATGGAGGATTGCACTTGGAAAAATTTGAATGGATTTTGTAAGGGTAAATTAATGGATTGAGTTTCAATATGAGTTTCCTTTTTCCTCTTTTTTGTCTGCATTATTTTGTTTGTTAAGTCTGATTAATAAAGTTCTGATAAATTTCTTGAGCAATAAAAACTATTTGAAATGTGTTTTGATCTTCCTTAGCTTACGTTTTAATGTTTCAATTTGTCTTTCAAGTTGTAGCAGTACTCTATGTATATTTTTCTGATAATTATTTACAGGTTTACAGTGAATCAAAATAGAAATCATACTTAAACTCTGAATGGATCTACTTTTCATTATCATCCTCTAAATATTTAAATTCATTCAAATCTAATTTACAATATTTAACTTTACTTCAATCAATGCATGAAGACCCAAAATGTAGTTCTACTTTCAAATCAAGCATTTCGAATGAAACAGAGAAGTGTAATATTTCTTCGTACGTATTTCTTTTTCAATTTTCAACAGAGATTTCACAATATATTTCAAACACATATTTCAAATGAAAACCATACCATTTGTGGTAATTAAAACAACTTCTATTGAACTCCAATAATTCTTTTACAACTTCCTTTTTCATTCATCAAATACAACTTACAGAATATACATCTTTCACATTCAAATGTAGATTCCATTTCAAAAATAGAGCAACTTTCCACCACAAATAATATTACAATGCCATCCACTTGAAGTGGGAAATTTTTACAACAACGAAACCCAAAGGGGACTGTAAATTTTTCTTCATCCTCAGCTCCAGAACAACAACAAGAAGATCCACCATATATCTTTTGATCACAACAAAAAAGGAGGAGAGGCAACGCTCTCCACCCAACCAAGAATTCCAATGAAGAGGAGAAGTCATCCTCCTCATTGGCCCCCGAGCCCCAACCACAAAGCAATAAGAAATGTATTTCAACTCATGGAAACAAACAGGCTTCCACAACACAAAAACAATTTTCACAAATAGAACACAGTCCAATACATACTACAGTTTGCAACCACAGGAAGAACAAAAAACAATACTCAGGCTTCATCATGCACAAGCCAAAGGAGCAAGATCTATGGGGGAAGCTGCTTATACCTCCCAATGGGGAAATGGGTGTCCACCTTAAGATAAACCCGCTAATATATATATATATATATATATATATATATATATATAATATATATATATATCATTTATAAAACCCCTACATGCCCTTATGCCTCCCCCAAGTACCCCTTATACCTCCCATTCTCTTATGCCTCCCCACACTCTTATGGCACCCCATAATGAGTAAAGAAATGCAAGCTATTTCTTTTACAAGGTGGAACCCAATCCCAAACTCCCTCCACAATAACACTTATACCTCCCCAAAAACTCTTATGCCTCCCCACAAGAGATCCCCATAGTCTTCTCCTACACCATATCTAGGAAATCCACCCAACCAGCCAACAACATACCAAAATATTCAAAGCATTCACATATGCATAAATAAAAGAAGAACATTTTAAAGAGCCAAGCTCCTACCTCTCCATGGTAGAGTTTGCCCCAAAAGTTCAACAACAAGCTTTTTCCAATCCAAACAGTCCAAAAGCTCCAGCAATCCACAAGCATTCAACAAAAATCTCTAACTCTCTTCAAAATTACAAGAGCTCAAAACCAAAAGAAGTAACCAAAATAAAATCACCAAAAAAATGAAGTAACCCCCAAAACAAGCCAAGGAATTCGAATAAATAGAAGAGGGAGAGAGGAGGATGAGGTGGGTCCATGTAGGATGCCACATCACACATCCTCAACTCCACCTCACAAGTCAACTTCAAACTCCAAAGCATAATTAAAAAGGTGGGTGAATAAATGACATTTTACTTACACACACAAACCAAGTCCACACCCCAAGGACCAAAATTAATTTTATGTAAGAAGGTGCAATAAAAACTTACAACTTGCCTTCCCAAAAATACATAATAAGGCCTAATTTTGACTCCCCAACCCATAGGTAGGGTTGGTTTAACTATTTAAGAGATGTGGGACATGTTTAACTTGTTCTACAAGCCTCTAAAATCAGCCCCTAAGGACAGATCCGAATTTCAAAAGGAAGGTGGAGTGTTTCACACTCAAGTTACTTACACATTACTTTCAACACATAATCCAAGAGCCATCAACTCTAATAAATGCATTCCTTTTTTTTTCCCATTTTAATTAATTTAACAACATGGTTACTCACTAATCTAGACATAAATAAAATAAATAATAAAGGGGAAAATACATCACCAAAATCCACATACTAAATTTAAAGAAAAGAAACTAAATAAAAGAATACACATAACCCCTTGGTCACATTTCAAGGTGATCCCCCCCCATGGGAACCCCTAACAACAATACAAACATACACAAATAACAAATACATGTTGTCATGGTGACCCTTGTTGAATTCATCTAGAATTCCAATGTGGTTGGTCTCCAATCCCCTGATGTTTGTTGTGACATGTTTACCTGCAAAACACAAATACCTCCTTCGGCCTTATGGCCGCATCAAAACATCCAAAATAAATATAAAATATAACTCTAAATCATCTATATATATGAATCAAAACATCATCCAAACAAGCAACAATCTCCTTTACAATTCCATCCATAATCATATGATCACAAGATTAGTTCCATTTTCTAGGTTTACTCAATATGACAAAATATCACATGTATGAAAAAACACACAGATATATATATAACCATGCCAAGAAATGTATCAACATCAATATAAAATGTCTCTAATAATCCACATGCATCATATATGAATCCAAATCAACCACAGTCCATGATTTCTAATGTCTAACATCATACCAACTCAAAGGCTACAGTAATTTCCATAAGTATAGTCAATAATATCATAATCAATATCAAAAGGTGTTGAAGGAAAGTGGGCTCTACAGACTAAGATGTCTATGAGATCTCTAGTCTACAAATTAGGCACCCTAACTTGTGTAAAAGCTCTGAAACATATCTTTAGTGGTTGGGCAAATAGTCCAAACCCTCATTCTTTGTCGCATTAGATTCATTTTCCTGTACTGAGTGTCGCTAATAATCCAAAATGATGTAAATACCTACAAAAGACCAAGAGAAGTATAAAAAATCTAAAAAATAAAAATGTAAATGAAAGGGTTAGATTGACCTCAGGTGTCATAACAATGACCTTACTAGCTAAGTGTTGTACTACATTTTGGACTCAAATATAGTTATGGTGAGTTTTTGCATAATGTTCCCTAGGTTCTCTCATGCTAGTCACACTTTGTGAAGTAGCAAGAAATAACTAAATATAATACAATGTGTGCATGGAATAGAATAGAATCCCTTCCCCTATGAAGTGTAATGCAGATGTCCTAGCCTTTGTGCCTTATGATTTAGCTACGTGGATGCAAGTGATCTCTAAAGCAATAAATGGATGCAACTCTAGATGGATGATAGTATTGAATGATGCTAGGTCAGTAATTATGATCTCATACCTTTATATTGATAGGTTTCTCTTGATCTATTTTTTGATAATTAACCCCGAAGATGCCCATGACAACCAAGAAAAATCAAATATTGTAATGGTCATAAAGTGCCCAAAAAGTGGCGAGAAAGTGGAAAAAGGATTTAGGCGCCCCCGGTAGGACCAGGGCACCCCTGGTGGGACTACGGCACCCATGGGCAGCCCATTCAAAGCTAAAATAATCTAGGAATGACGATAATATGACTTGGTCATGTGGATGTAAACATTCAGTAATGTCAGAATAAAATAAAACAAGATGGCAACTAAAAGGGGGTTAATTAGTACTTTCTTCATTCAAGAACCTTCTAAATAGTAGTATGAGACCGAGATTAAATAATGTTTAAAGTGCATGATTTTGTGTCTACATTTTCCCCCACTTTATGTTGGTGAGTGGAAAGCTCAGTAACATAAAGTAGATAGAGATGCGTACCTAATGTCCATGCAGATTGTAGTAGAAAACATGCCGAAGAACTAGAAAAAGTGTGGAATGACAAAAACATGGAGGGGCATGGAAACTAAAGATGAAAAATGCACAAATAAAATTGATGAGAGTGAACCTAGGGCAGAATGCATGTGTTGATGCTAATGTGTGTAGTGTAATTGTATGGTTAGTATACTATGTATTGTCACAAAGTTTCATTGTTAACGTCGTTGTTTTTTCTTATTGTTTCCCCCATTTGACTACTTTTTTCTCATACGACTAAATCTACAAGGAGAAAATGATCAAGTAGTCGAATATGTATGTATGTATGTGTAAAAATGTAATGTAAAATATGCATGTAAAAGTATGTAAGTGTAAAATACGTAAATGAAAAAGTGTAAATGGAACATGTGCACCTAATCAATGTCAAGAGAAAGAGTGTAGAAATGATATCCTGTACTATTGGGGTTTTTTGGGTGATCTGATGCCGTAGGCCAAAGAAGTATAGAGAGGAAATGCTCTATGTCCTCCAAAATGTAACTACTTCCCTTAACAGTGTGTGAAGAGATTTGTGTATCGTCCTAGTTTTTTGGCTGATCTAACGTTGGTGGTAGAAGAAGTATAGATAGGAATTCCGTTGTATCCTCTAACCTTTAATTGTTTCTTTGAATGCTAAGGATGCCATGTCTTGTAAAATATGTTATGGATTTCATAAACTAGTATGAACTCACTCCCTTTATGTAAATCCACAATGCCAAGGGAGGAAAGTGCACTGAACTGAACATGTGTAAATGTGTTGTGTTAGTATGTAAAACCCCAAATTATGCCTCCCTCTTTGGGTTCACATGTGATGTCACTGATAGGATAATTTAGCCCCAAAATAGGACCAACCAGATGTACTCTAAAACTCTTCCCTACAGGGGGGAGGGAATGTGCTTGGTAGAAACTGAGTCCCCAAACAAGGGTGGATAGCAAAAAACAAGTGTTAGTACGACAAAACATGCATGTAAAAATACAATGTGTAATCCATGCAAACAATGTAAATGCTACCAAAAAAGTTGTATAAACATGAAATAAGACAAGTAAGCCACAAAATAAGGGTTGAAAACATGGGACATCACTCACGATGTCGTAAGACATGCAAGGAAATCATGGCCAAAAACAAAAAACAGTGTGCACACCAAGCATAGGGAAAAGCCTACATACAACAAGACAAAAAAGATAGATAATGTAACAAATAAATATGAAAGAAAGTAATATTTCATAACAAATGTTGCATATGAAGCACCTGTTAACATGTTAGAAAGATACTAGTATGTCAAAAGCATGTATGACCATGTAATGTAAAGTTTTAAGTTCAAAAGAAACAATAACACCTAAGAGAGAGGAATGTGGATGCCCCCAACGACTAGTGAAGGAAGGGTAGAAGTTGAGAATATGTGCTACGTGTAAGAGACTTGTATCTGTGATCATAACTAAACAGAGGCATGAACGGGCATGTGTGTATGGTATAGATAAATGCCATACAAGTTAACTAACTAGCATGTTTAATAAAGTGACATGAACAAGGAAAAGTAAGCAAGAATAAAAGCAACCATAATACACATCATGTCATGGATGGATGGATACACACATACACATTCAAGCCTCTATTTAGTTGTGATCGTAGATATAGGTATCTTGCACATAAAATGGAGCTTACCTTCTACCCTTCCTACACTCGTTGTTGGGGGCATCAACATTCGTATCTCACAGGTGCTATTGTTTCTTTTGTACTTAGCACTTTCCATTACTTGGTCATACACACTTTTAATATACTAGTATCTTTCTAACATGCTAACGGGTGTTTCATGTGCAACATTTGTTATGTAGAAATACTTCCTTCCATATTTGTTTTTTACATTGTCTGTCTTTGTTTTCTTCTTGTATGTAGGATATTCACTATGTTTTGTATACACACTTTTTTTTATGGCCATGATGGCCTTGCGTGTCTTGTGACATCATGAGTGGTGTCTGTTAGGAATACTTGGTTAGTGCTCACGTTATTTAGATGTGTTAATTATATACTGTGAATATAGTAATGTGGAATATATGAGTTGTAATAATAACTCATATAGTTATTTGAATGTGATTTGGTTGTTAAACCAAATTCATGTAAATAAGAAATGTGAGGAGTGTTGTTAGAACAACCTCCTAGAAAATAGGATCAATCTCTCCTATTTATTTGTAATATATTGTATGAAGGATGTAGAGAAAAAACTCTCATATTACGTGATTAAAATATTTACTTGTTTTCTAGGTTTGGCTCTATGGATGTAATAATTCTCTGCATAAGATCCATTAATCCCTATAAGTGGTATCAGAACTAGGTTAATCAAAATCCTATGAAGATTGTTCGTGAGAGAAGTATTTTGATTACAATATTATTTTTTGAGTTGTGACGGGGCATGTTGAAATTCATGACTACCCAAGTGATGAAAGTTTGAAGCATATGACTTTGTCTTGAAAATGCATTGGTATTCATTGATTTTCATCTGTGTAGTTCAATTTTATATATTTACGTATTTCTCTCAAAAAGTTTCCATACAACCTACTTGCAATCAATTTTTTTTTGTGATATTTTGAGATCTAGATGCATCCTAGTCATTAGCAAGTAGATTTTATTATCTGGGGAATAAGTGTAAGAATAATTAACCTGCACATTTGGTTGTTTAGACACATCATGTATCTATACATGTGGAGGAGATCATACAAGGCTATGACTTGAGTAACAAATTCATGTGCCAATCACGATATGGATTAGGAATATCTGCTATCGGTAAATATTGATAGTCCATAAATCTATTATATTTGGTAGCCAGTTGTGAGTTTTATGTTTCTTTGTTCACTAAGATTGCCACGTTTCATTTTTTCAATACTGCGCTTTTATCCATTCTAGATTATATCTCATGTTTGAAAATTTTAAGATGAGTATCATTTGGCAAGAATGGCATAGTTGGGTATCTAATTGCATTGGCATTATTTGTGGTTGATCTTCTCAGAAAACTGACTTGTTTCAGGCTCCTCCACACCTCACATTATCTGAGAAAAACATGATTGTGGTGTTGTTTCATTTCATGGAGTCTTTTCGACGATTCAGATCGGTGTACAAGTCTGTGGATCTTGGCATCTAACTATTGTCATGTGCAATGATAAGAACTCTACTCCCCAACATTTCTACCAATAATAAATTCAAATACTACCTTTTTCTAGAATGTCAAACGGTGCATGAGAAAACAATACCAGATCCATTTTTTCAATCAAACCGTGATTATGTAAACATTTTGGAATACACTCCTCGAAAACTATATTATCCTTGACATTTTTCTCTAGTTACAAAGTGATCTATGAACTTTTACATTTTCGTATTCTGGCATATACATGCACCTCTATCACTAATTCATTGGGAAAACATTTTCTCAGCACTTGGCATCTGGAATGACCTGTATTCTATGCTTCAACGTACGTGCTGTGTAAGTCCTTCAAATTAAAATTACTTATTTCATGCAATTCACCACCACCAGTCTACTTTCATTTCTGTAAATATTTCAAAGTTAGTGGCCTATCACCAAAAGTGTTGTCAATATCATTGTCATTTCTATAGTCCTGTTAAGTCAAGTGATCGAATTATTTTATGTATTCGTATTGTTAAAGTCTTATTATATATATATTGGACAAATTTTCAGTGGTAACCAATGTCCATTTTTTTTAACATGGCTAAGTTAAATCGAATTGAAAAGTTTGAAGGAAAATATTTTTACAAATGGCAGGTGAAAACCCAGTTGTTATTAATCAACAAAGACTTGTGGGAGATTGTGATGGAAAAGTAAATAAACTAAGAGATGCAGATGAAGTAGCAATATGAGACATAAAAGATTGAAAAGCTATAGTAATAATTAGATTGGAGTTATCTGATGCATATTTGCATCATATAGATTTATCAAAATCCTCAAATACACTTTAGACAACACTAAAAAAACTATTCAGATCACAAGGAGGAAGTGCAACAATAACACTAAAACAAAAGTTGTTTGGACTAAAAATGGAGGAAGGTGACAACATGGTGGAACATATAAGTATGTTTCATTGTGTATTAAATAAATTAGCTGGAATAAAAGTAGATGTTCCTGACGATGATGAAAATGAAGATTTACTTAATAGCATGCCTCCTAGCTATTCTAATATGGTCTTCACTTTGAGAAAGATAAATCCAAGTCTGGAAGACTTGATTTCTTCTTTGATAGAGGACGAAAATAGAATGAATAAAATTGAAATAGAAGAAAATTTGTTATATGGAACACATGGTAAATATGTTAAAAAGAGATCCAGTCATTCTTTCAAGCAAGGTTCAACCTCCCAGGATCCAAAGAAAAGGATTCTTTATCACTATTTTAATGTGTCTGGACATGGAATTGTTAGCATAATTTAGCATAGACATATTTATTGCATTGTATTTTATTTAATAATGTGCAACATGTGCACTCTAGTCTAGTGACTTGCATTCAATATTGGTATTAGTAGTAATTACATGTGCATGTGAGATGGGTCTTATCATCTCGTAGTTGGTGCCTGATAGGGTGTCATGTCTATCCATATGAGGCTTTCTAATATCTATAAATATTACAGCTCTTGCATTGTTATGTAATCTGATTTCATGATCAATAATATTTGTGAGGCTTCCGTCCCTCTTTGGTCATTGCAATCTAATTCTATTATATCATTTGGTATCAGAGCTATACCATTGTTATCATTTGGTATTAGAGCAGGTTCTATCCAAGTAAGGTTGAAGAGGAGCACTATTGGAGAGGATCCATTGGAGAAGAAGATTTGCATCAAAGGAGAGCCATTGAAGCATCCCGTAGCCTCCATTCCTTCCAAGCATCCCTCAACTAAAATTTGACCTATCCACTTATTTGGAAGGTAAATTGTTTTTTTGATTAGTCATCAACATAGCCAATTGATCCAACATATTGGTGGAATATTTCAGATTTGGAGATCTTAAAAAAAAAATCTTGAAAAAAAAAAAAGATTTGTGAAAAAAAAAGAGATCTTAAAAAAAAGGAGAAAAATCTTGAAAAAAAAAATTGCAGATATAAAAAAAAGAGTGAAAAAAGGACATATCTAGAAAGAAAGAAAGAAAAATCAGATTTGAAAGTGGAGGTGTGAAGAATTCGGGAGCAAAGGTTGAAGCAGTCCCATGAACAAAATTCCAGCAGATATCTCTCAGAAAAAAGAACGTAACTTTTTCATAAACTGTTATATTGATAATCCATTTTTTTTTCTAGAAATATAAGAAGGAGATGCACAACTTTTCAGTTTACATCATCTTCAGATTCGGCTTCTACATATGACAAAAAGTCTATGCAAGTTGGGTCATTTTTTCTAAAAAAAAATCAGATCTAGCTGGTAAATTGGTAAGATCTGAAAACCAAAGATTCCGATTCTTTTGAAATTTTGTGAGTTTCAAAAAAAATATTGTATGATGTTTTTTTCAAAATTTTAGAAAAACCTAGATCATGGTTTATGAGAAAAAGTGAAAACAATATTCAGATTGTTTGTTTGGATCTTGGGAACAAACAGGTCAGTGCTTCAATTTCCACTCTCTCCATATTTTTTATTTAATTATTTTTTTTGGAAAATTTAGAGAAATTACTAAATTTTGAGAGATTTCCAAATTTAGAAACTCACCAAACACATTTAGAGTCACCGCTAAATTTAGCGGAAAAACACCTATTGGGGGGTAAAAAATATTTTTGGCCTAAATTGTGTATTTTGTGATTCTAGACCCTTTTTTCTAAAGAGGGGGAACACAAAATTCATTTTGATGTACTTTTGGACCATTTTGTACTAATCTTGGTGCATAAAGTGTAAAAAAATAAAAGTGCAAATTTTTTATTTTATGTTTGGTTCTATCACACGAGATCTTTGATCTCATAGAAGCGTTCGATATATACAGTGCCTCTGGGAAGCGCTTATGGGTGATGCCAGCGCAACTACTATTGCACTTAACGCCTAACACAACTACCTAAACTTTGTATGGGTATCGACCCTATAAAATTGATGGGGAGTAATAAGGACATAATACACACACATTTGAGCCCTCCCATCCATTTGTGCTTGCACAAACCCCTCTCCGTACTTTCTACGTACCACGTACTAAATTATTTCACACGCATTAACACCTCTTTCTGTACTGACGGGTATATTGAATGGGTGATCTTCTTCCATGTATTGACAGGTATATTCGAAGGGAGTGTATATAGAAAGGTTTGGTATATCAGCCTGACAGTATATTGAGAGGCAGACCATAAACCTGGAGTGATAAGAGCCTTACCCTTTGTCATAAATTTAGAGTTTCAGAAAATTAGATTACAGAAATGGGTGCACAAGCACCAAATTTCTTCTTTCCAGATTTACAACTGCTTAGAGGAGACAACTATGCTGCATGGAAACTGAAGATCAAGATGTTACTTGAGTTTGAAGACCTATGGATGGTTGTAGATGTAACAACAAAAAGATCACTTGATGATGGAAGACAACAAGTTCAATTTGACAGGGCCAATCAAAAGGCCAAGTTGATCATATTGTTTGGCGTAATGGATGAGGTGCAACTCCACATTAGAGATGCCACATCGGCCAAGGATGCATGGGATAAGTTGAACACAGTCTATGAGGCAAAGAACAAGAATGCCATCATCAACCTATTATCACAACTGCATAATCTCAAGTTCAAGCACAATGAGAAGGTTAAAGCTCTTTTGAGACGAGTTTCTACTTTGAGGGCATCTCTACTGGCATTGGGAAAAGAGATAAGTGATGAGGACCTCGTACCAATTGTGTTGCGAGCACTTCCTCCTTCCTACAGAATCTTTGTGACAACTATCAATATGAGTGAACACACAATCACCTTTGAGAATTTGGTCAATCTACTCCAACAAGAAGAGGCAATGAACAACAAAGATCATGAAGATGAGCAAGCACTATCTTCCAATCATAAAGGAAAGGGAAAATTTCAGTCCAATCACAAGAAATCCCAATAAAATCAAAGTCAACAAAGGGACCAAAGTCAATGAGACAACACCAAGAAGTCTCCCATTTGCAATAGAGGGGGACATGACATCAAAAATTGTTGGTACAATTCCTAGAAAAAGGGTTCATCAAGTAATTCAAAGCCCAATAACCAACAGGGTAACAACAATTCAAATCAAGGGAAATCCAACAACAACAACAATCAAGGGCAGAAAAATGGTAATTGGCAAAGAAAACCCAAACAACAAGGGTACATTGCTGAACATGAGGATGATTCAGATGAAGGAAACCACATGTATTCTGCTCAATTTGATGAAGAAACCAAGTCCACACAAGGTATCTGGTATGTTGAATCGGGTGCAACTCGACACATGAATGGATGCAAGATTGGTTTTACACACTACGTGACTCACCTACCAACAACCATGTGTCATTAGGTGATTACTTATCATATAGTGTCAAAGGGATTGGAAACATTTCACTACCTCTTGGAAAGCATAACTACAAAATCACAGATGTATTGTATGTACCTGGGTTGACCAAGAATTTTCTATTAGTTAGTCAACTCCTTGATCACAACTTGAAGTTGGATTTTGACAATAATAATGGAGAAAAAGTGTGCTTGATAAGAGATAAGTCAAGAGGTTCCAAGATTGTAGCAAGAGCCTCCAATGTGGGATGCATGTTCTAACTTGATTTTTTCCACAAGGATGATCAAGCTCTAGTGGCCAAAGACACACAATCTATAGAACTATGGCATCGCATAAATGGTCACATCAGTTTTGACTATCTCCAAACACTTCAAAAGGGCAACATGTCAAGTGAAAGGATTGCCTACACTCAAGCACAACACCAAGAAGTATCCCATTTGAGTGTTGATGACTACTCAAGAAAGATGTGGATATATTGTCTAAGAAACAAGAGTCAAGCCTTTGAGACATTTCAGAAGTATAAAGCACTTGTTGAGAATGAAGTTGGTCGCAAGATCAAAAATCTCTGCTCAGATCAAGGGGGGAATTCACAATAAATGAGTTCAAGACTTCCCTGGAAGCTCATGGAATTCGTCGAAAAATGCCTCCTACTCACACACCACAACAGAATGGTATAGTTGAGAGAAGGAATCATACTATCATGGAAATGGTGTGATGTATGATTGATGAATCAAGTTTAACAAAGACATTTTGGCCAAAAGCTGCAAGAACTACAGTCTATTTGTTGAATAGAGTGCCCACAGTAGCTCTTGAAGGAGTGACACCTCAAGAAGCATGGTCAAATCAGAAACCATCAATTGCACACCTAAGAGTATTTGGGTGTAAAGATAGCATGCACATACCCAAGAAGAACAGGAACAAGTTGGATATGAAAGCTGAGAAACTAATATTCATTAGATACAGTGAAGAAGCACTTAGGTACAGATTATGGGATCTGAAAGCAAAAAAATTATACACAAGTAGGGATGTTGATTTCTTTGAGAAGAAACAAGAAGATGCTCCACTCAGCGACTCAACAAACATGTAGAATACACCTCTTGTGAAGAAAAATTTTGATGTTCCCACTGAAGAAGACAGTGATGAATTGGATGATGGTGAAAACTTATATCCACCACAAGCCAATGGAACAACTAAGAAGTTATCTAAATGGTATACTCAATTAATAAGAGATACAAATTTGGATGAAGCACCTAGCACATCATCCAATCCTGGACCTAGAACTCACAGTCAAGCTCATGAAGAGGTCAATTATGCCCTAATGAGAAGAGTTCTTGAAATAATTGACCCATCTACAGTCCAGAAATCCCTACAATCAAAATCTTGGAAAGATGCCATGGATTCAAAGTATCAGTCAGTGATGAAGAACAACACATGGAAACTTGTCGACCTTCCACCAGGGAAGAAACCCATTGGATGTAAATGGATATTCAAGAATAAGTACAAATTAGATGGGACTATTGACAAGTATAAAGCAAGGCTTGTAGCAAAGGGGTATGCACAACAAGAAGACATTAATTATGAGGAGACATTTTCTCCCACAACCAAGATCAAGACAATCAGGATGATCTTTGCTCTAGCTACACAATTTGGTTGGAAATACCACCAAATGGATGTGAAAAGTGTCTTTCTTAATGGAGATTTACAACAAGAAGTCTACATGACTCAGCCAGAGCGTTATGTAATACCAGGAAAAGAGATGATGGTATGCAGACTCATAAAATCTCTATATGGCCTAATACAGGCATGCCGGATATGGTACATCAAAATTGATGAGCATCTCATAAGTCATGGATTTGAAAGGAATCGTTATGACCCCAATCTCTACCTCAAAAAGCAAGGGGGGGAGATTGTCATTGTGGTTGTTTATGTCGACGATCTAGTCATTACAGGCAGTTCTATGAAGATTATCGATGTAACAAAGAAGGATTTTAATTGATCATTCGACATGACAAATCTCGGGCTCATGCACTATTGTCTTGGGTTGGAAGTATGGCAAAAAGAGAATCATATCTTTGTGTCACAATTGAAATACCGCAAGACAACGCTCAATAAATTCAGGATGATGGACTACACTCCTATTGCTACACCTATGGAAGTGAGACTTCAGTTATCTCGTTTCGATCCATCACCACTGGTGAATGCAACTCTCTATCGGTAGTTGATCAGGAGTCTCATTTACCTGACATATACTAGACCAGATATTAGCTTTGCAATCAGCTATTTATCACACTTCATGCAAGAACTAAAAATATGTCATTGGAAAGTAGCAAAGAGAATAATGAGATATCTAAAGGGTACGGTTGACCTTGGTCTAGAGTAAAAGAAGAACCGCAACTTCTTCTTGATAGGATATTCAGATTCAGATCATACAGGAAACATGGATGATAGGAAGTCAACATCAAGCTTCGTCTTCTTTATGGGATCTGGACCGATATCATAGGGAAGCAAGAAATAGAACTTTTTTTGTCACTCTTCTACAAAAGCAAAGTATCTACCTGTAGGTGAAGCTGTTTGTGAAGCAATATGGCTATGTCAAATACTGGAAGGAATTGGTCTACCACAATAGAAATCTACTCCAGTATATGTTGATAATGAAGGAGTTCTGAAGATTGTTCACAATCTAGTATTTCATGAGAGAACCAAGCATATTGAAGTACAAGTTAATTTCATAGGTGAGCATGTCTTGAAGCACAACATACAGCTCCAGTTCTATCCTACAGCTGAACAGAAGGCATATGTTTTCACTAAGTCACTTACACATGAAAAATTCACACTGTTCAGAGAGTTCCTCTCCATTTCATTGGAAACTATGAAAAATTAAGGGGGGGAATGTTAGCATAATTTAGCATAGGCATATTTATTGCAATTTATTGCATTTTATTGCATTGTCTTTTATTTAATAATGTGCAACATGTGCATTCTAGTCTAGTGACTTGCATTCAATATTGTTATGTTGGATAACATTCAATATTGGTATTAGTAGTAATTACATGTGCATGTGAGATGGGTCTTATCATCTCATAGTTGGTGCTTGATAGGGTGTCATGTCTATCCATATGAGGCTGTCTAATATCTATAAATATTATAGCTCTTGCAATGTTATGTAATCTGATTTCATGATCAATAATATTTGTGAGGCTTCTGTCCCTCTTTGGTCATTGTAATCTAATTCTATTCTATCATTTGGTATTAGAGTTATACCATTGTTATCAGGAATAGTGTATTGTAAACAAAGAGAAAGGGATCTATTGGACAATAAATTGAATAATAAAGCTTTCATTTATGAAAATAGAGAAGAAGAAAGTGATTACAAAGTAGGATCCCACCATTCACATGATAGAGAAGTTGTTTCTCAAGATAGTGTAGAAGACTTTCTCCACTAAAAGAGTGCATCCATTGGAGGATGAAGGCATAGGAGGTTGGAGGTTATTCAACAACATTTCTTCAGTCACCAACAACGGGGTTACACAAAGCTGTGGTGATAGTGTGTACAAGTTTGATTTTTATTTCAGAGTTGTAGTTGATTTCAGTTGTGTGAAGCATGATTCTTTTTTAGTGTTCATGTTATGGTTTGAATAAGTGAAATGAACACATTGAGGGGGGGAACATAGTCTCAATGTTCCATTTCCATTTCTACCTCCATTTTCAATTTTGTAATCAGTGAGAAGTATTTCCTACATAATTGCTTGAAGGAAAACATAGTGGACAGACGAAAGCAAAAGGAAAAGTAGCATCATGATATTTGGGTTGTTGATTGTCATGTAAAACCATCCTTTGTTGAGGTCGTTTGTTGTCATGTAAAAACCATCCTTGTTGAGGTTGTCGGCTATCCTGTAAACCCATCCATGTTGAGGTTGTTGGCTATCCTGTAAACCCATCCATGTTTAGGTTGTTGGCTATCCTAAAAAAGCCATCCAGATCATGAGCACGCATGGGTGGCACGCTACAGAAGGAAGTGCAATTATTTTTCTCCCATGTTCACACTAAAGGGGGGAATGTTAGGAATACTTGGTTAGTGCTCACATTATTTAGATGTGTTAGTTATAATAATGTGGAGTAAATGATTTGTAATAACAACAAATATAGTTATTTGAATGTGATTTGGTTGTTAAACCCAATTCACGTAAATAACAAATGTGAGGAGTGTTGTTAGAACAACCTCATAGAAAATAGGATCAATCTCTCCTATTTATTTGTAATATCTTATACGAAGGATATAGAGAAAAAACTATCATATTGTGTGATTAAAATATTTACTTGTTTTTTAGGTTTGGCTCTATGGATGTAATAATTCTCTGCATAAGATCTACTAATCCCTATCAGTCTCCCATGTTTTTTACCCACTATTTGCAGCTTACTTGTCTTTTTGTGTGTTTACACTACTTTTCTTGATAGTTTATACATTGTTTGCATAGATTACACATTGTCTGTTATATGCATGCTTGTTCATACTAACACTTATCTTCAGCTATCATCCTTGTTTGTTCGTGCCCTACAGGATAGAGTTTCATAATACATGTGGTTGGTCCTCTTTTGAGGCCGTAGTCTCCTACCAGTGACATCTAATGTTCCCCCAAAGAGGGGGGAATTATTTGGGGTTTTACATTCTACACAACGTGTTTACACCGGTTTAATTCATTGTACTTTACACCCTTAACATTGTGGGTTTACATATATTGAATGAGTTTACACTAGTCTACGAACTCCATACACATTGGATTTTACAGGAAATGGTGTCCTTAGCATTCAAAGGAGTAGTTAAAGGTTGTAGGGTACAATGTAATTCCTCCCTATACTTTTTCTACCACCAGCGTTGGATCACCAAAAGAACTAGTATGATACAAAAATATCTTCACACAAATTTCAGGGAAGTAGTTAACGGTCAAGGAGGAAAAAGAATTTCCTCCCTATACTTCTTTGGTCTATGGTGTCGGATCGCCCAAAAAACCCTGGTAGTATAGGATATCCTTTCTACACTCTTTCTCTTAACATGGATCAGGTGCATATGTTCCATTTACACTATTTCATATGCGTATTTTACATTTAAATACTTCTACATTGCATTTTTTACACACATATACACATATATTTGACTAATTGATCGTTTTATCCCTGCAAGTTTGACTGTATGAGAAAAAATTAGTAAAATGGGGGCAACAACAAATAACAAACAACAATGATAGTTTGTAACAACAGACACTATACTAACCATGCAGGTATACTACACACATCAACAACAACACACACGTTCTAGCCTAGGTCCACTCTCATCACTTTTTCATGTATTTTCATCTTTAATTTCCATGTGATTAACTAAAATAAGACTAATACCATGGGAAGTATAACAACTCGTTAATCTAATAAAGGATAAATAAAAATTTTGTAAGCTAATCAATGACAATATGAAAAAGATTATAAATAATTATAATAAATTAAATCAAAACCATAATATGTAAAAATGAAAGGAAGAATGACTTATCTCATTGCAGAAGAGTGTCGTAGGTTGTCGCAAGTCTCAAAGTAAAATAAAAAAGTAGGAACAATCACCCAGAAGTTCCAAAAAGGCAAGGCACCTGGGAAGGTACTGGGGCACCCAGTCCGTAGAATAGCCACCCTGGTCTCTGTAAGAGCTCAAAATCTAGTTTTCACAGGGTCACAAGATGATCTCGAATATTATCTGTCTGTCACACTAGATCTACCAAATTGTTTCAAGTGTGTGAAATAAAGCAATATGATGGAATGCCTTGTAAGAGACAAATAATTATCAAAAACCTAAAAATAAAATATGCAAAATGAATAGATCAGAATGACCTCAGCTGCCACAACAATGGGCTTACTAAACTGAGCGATGCACTACATTTTAAACCAAAATGTAGTTATGGTGTATGTGTGCATGTCGTACCCAAAGTTTTCTTCTACCATTCGTACTTTGTGAAGTAACAAGCAATAACAACTATAGAAAATTTAATAACATGTGTGCATGAAATATAATAGAATCCTCCCCCTATGTTGTGTGTGTTGATGCATATTTCCTAGCCTTGATGCAAGACACTATGTGGATGCAAGTGATGCAACTCTAGATGGAGTGATAGTAGTATGTGATGCTAGGATCCTCATTATCGTATCATAATTTTGTATTTATAGGGTTCTCTTTCTCTAATTGTAAATTCAGCAACAGGGGTGGAAGCTTGATAATATTTATTAAACTCAATTAACCAACATTACAAAGAATGGGCTGCAATATTTATAGATATTGCACATCCAAATAAAAACAAGAAACTAAGTTGCACGGGTGAAACCATATTCCATATTACATAAGCTTCCAATATTACATCCGGGAAGCATAACTATAACCAAACAATTATATTGTTAAAACAATATAACAACACTTTTATTGTTTGAATAAAAAACAATAATATGATTTATAATTAGATATAACCATATAATTAATAAATACATTAATTAATATATAGGTAAATAATAATTAACCTAACATTCCCCCCCTTAATTGTGCATTATCTCAAGGGATGAGTAGAGGAACTCTCTGAACAACTTGAACTTGTCACGTACAAGTGACTTTGTGAAAATATCTACTCATTGTTTAGCTGTTGGACAAAATTGAAGTTGGATGTTGTGCTTTAACATATGTTCACATATGAAATGTACCTATACCTCAATGTTCTTTGTTATTTTGTCAAAAACTGGATTGCAAACAAGTTTGAGAACACCTTCATTGTCAGCATACATGGTTTTCAGTTTGTCCTGTGGTATTCCAAGTCCTTCTAGTATGTGACGTAGCCAAATCACTTCATAGACAGGTCCTCCTACAGAACGATACTCAACTTCTGTGGAAGAGAAAGAAACAAAGTATTTTTTCTTGCTTCCCCATGATATTGGTCCAGATCCCATAAAGAATACAAATCCAGAAGTGGATTTTCTATCATTAATGTTACCTACATGATCTGAATCTGAATACCCAGTCAAGAAGAAGTTGTCTTTTTTCTTGTATTCTAGACCAAGATCCAATGATCCTTTAAGATATCTCAAAATGTTCCTTGCTGCTTTCCAATGACAAAATTTGGGTTCCTGCATGAACCTGGATAGATAGCCAGCTCACTGCAAAGCTGATATCTAGTCTAGTGTAGGTCAATTAAATGAGACTCTTGATCAGCTGCCGATAGAGAGTGGCACTTACCTCAGGAGATGGATCTAAATGAGATGATTGTAATATGTTCTCCATAGGTGTAGAAATTGGTGTGCAATCCATCATCCTAAACTTCTCAAGCGTTGTCTTGGTATATTTCATCTGAGAAACAAAAATGTGATTATCTTTCTGTTGTACTTCCAATCCAAGACAATAATGCATCAGCCCAAGATCAGTCATGTCGAATGATCAATTAAGATATTTCTTCGTTACATCGATCATCCTCACTGAATTGTCAGTGATGACTAGATCGTTGACATAAACAACAACAATCACCATCTCCCCCCTTACTTTTTGAGGTAAAGATTGGGATCGTATGGATTTCTAACAAATCCATGTTGTACGAGATGCTCATCAATCTTGATGTACCATGCCCAGGGTGCCTATTGTAGGCCATATAGAGATTTCCTGATTCTGCATACCTTTGTTACTTGACTAGGTACTACATATTCCTCAAGTTGAGTCATGTAGACTTCTTTTTGTAAATCTCTGTTTAGGAAGGAACTTTTTACGTCCATTTGGTGGAATTTCCATCCAAATTGAGAAACTAGAGCAAAGATCATCCTGATTGTTTTTATCTTAGTTGTGGGAGCAAATGTCTCCTCATAGTCAAGGCCTTCTTTTTGTGCATACCCATTTGCTACAAGTCTTCCTTTATACTTGTCTACTATCCCATCTACTTTGTACTTTGTTTTAAATATCCATCTACATCCAATGGGTTTATTCCCTGGTGGAAGATCGACAAGTTTCCAAGTGTTATTATTCATCACTGATTGATATTCAAAATCCATGGCTTCTTTCAAAGATTTTGAATGTAGGGATTCCTAGACTGTAGAGGTCTCATCTGATTCAATAACTCTACTCATCAAAGCAAAGTTAACTTTTTCTCTTGCTTTACTGTGACTCTGTGGTCCAGGGGTGGATGTATCTAGTGGAGCATCCATTCTTTCATCTCGTAATGTACTTGTACACCATTTAGGAATACGCTGAACTATTCCTATGGGTGGTGGTTATATCTGATCAACACCATCATCCCCATCATCACTTTCATCTTTTGAGGCAACATCAACTTCAATTTTTAAAACAGGTGAAAAATCTACATCTTGTGAGTCCGAAGGAGGAATATCATCTTCCTTCTTCTCAAAAAAATCAACATCTCTGCTGGTGTAGATTTTTCTGGTCTTAGGATCCATCAATCTATACCCAAGATTCTCTTCACTGTACCCAATGAAGACACGTTAATGTGACTTCATGTCTAATTTATTTCTATTCTATTTGGGTATGTGCATACTTGCTTTGCACCCGAATACTCTGATATGTGCAATAGATGGTTTCTGTTTTGACCATGCTTCTTGTGGTGTTATTCCATCAAAAGCAGTTGTGGGCACTTTGTTCAACAAATATACTATTGTCTTTACTACTTCTGCCTAGAATGTCTTTGCAAGTCTGGAATCATTGATCATGCATCGCACCATTTCCATGATAGTACGATTTCTTCTCTCAATAGCACCATTTTGTTGTAGTGTGTGTGGAGGAGGCATTTGTCGATAAATCCTATGAGTTTATAGGTAGTCTCTGAACTCATCACTGGTAAATTCCCCCCCTCGACCTGAACAGAGAGTTCTAATGTGATGACTAGTTTCTTTCTCAACTGCTACTTTTAACTTTTTGAAGGTTTCAAACACTTCACTTTTCTTCCGAAGACAAAAAATCCACATTTTTCTCGAATAGTCATCAACACAAAGTATGAAGTACTGGAACCTAGAATGACTTGGCTGCATCAGACCACAAAGATCGCTATCAACCAGGTCAAATTTACCATGAGCTCGAAATGTACTCCTCTGGAATGAATCTTTGTGTTGTTTGCCTGCTAGGTAATGAGGACACTTGTATGTATCCTTCTGAAGAGATGGTAGCCCATGTACCATACTATGTCGGTGAATTGTTTCAAGGTATTTGAAACTAACATGACCAAATCTCTAATGCCACAACTGTGTTGAAGTGGAGTTCTTAGCCATAAGTGCTTGATCGTCTTTGTGAAAAAAAATCAAGTTGGAACATGCGTCCCACATTGGAGGCTTTTGCATTTATTTTTGAGCCTCTTGATTTGTCTCTAATCAAACACATTTTCTTGCTGGATTGACTATTAAAGTCAATTTTTAGGTTGTGATCTAGGAGTTGATTGATTGAAAGTAGATTCTTTGTAAACCTAGGGACATATAAGACATCTGATAGTTTGCATTTGCGTGAACCAAGGGGTAGAGAAATGTTCCCAATCCCCTGAACTATATATGAAGAATCATCTCCCAATGAAACATGATTTTTTGATGGAGTGTCCCTCATTGAAATAAACCAGTCTCTATGGCTGTTCATGTGTTGAGTGGCCCCCGAATCAACATACCAAACATCACTAGATGACATGGATGGTTCACTTGATCTCTTCATTGTCTAACTATTCTTGTTGCTCAACAATATTACCTTGCTGGTGGGGTCTTCTTTTCCAGTTCCCCTTTTTCTGCCCTTGATTGTAGTTAGAATGTCCTTTGTGAGATTGTTGTGGAGTTCCAGAGTTGCTTGATGAACCTTTCTTGTAAGTATTATACCAAAAATCTTGTAGGTTATGTCCTCTTTTGCATATTAGACACTGCTTCTTCTGTTGTCTATCCCCTTGATACTAATTTTGATTTTGTGATTTTTTATAGGAATTTGGTTTTCCTTTACCTTTTCCTTTCCATTTTTGATGTGAAGACAGTGCTTGCTCCTCTTCATCATTCTTATTGTGCATTTCCTCCTCTTGTTGCAGTAGGTTTACCAGTTTGTCAAAACCAACTGTTGTATCTGACATGTTTAGTGTTGAGATAAAAATGCGGTAAGAAGAGGGGAGTGCTCTCAGAATAATGGGAATGAGAGCATCATCTGTGACCAGTTCTCCCAGGGATAGAAGTGAAGCCCTCAATTATGTAACTCTTCTTAGGAAAGCTTTTATTTTTTCATTCTGCTTGAATTTCAATGTGTGTAACTGACTCTGCAAAGTTAGTATAACATTCTTGTTCTTGGCCTCATATATTGTGCTCAACTTATCCCACGCTTCTTTGATTTTTTTGGCATCTCGAATGTGGTGTTGCACATCATCAGACACTCCAAACAAGATGATGAGTTTTGCCTTCTAGTCTACTTTATCAAACTACCGTTGTTGTGTTGTATCAATAGTTGATCTGGTCAGAGTACCATTCACAGCAAACCAGATCTCTTCAAACTCAAGTTGTGTCTTAATTTTTGTCTTCCATGCAGCATAGTTGTTTCCTCTGAGTAGTTGTGAATCTGGAAGAAAAAAATTGGGGGCATTGGTGCCCATTTTTCAGAGATCACTAATAGGGTTTGACTCTTATCACTCCAGGTATAAGGTCTCCCAATCTATATACCATCAGTCTGATATACCAAACCTTTCTATATATGTGCCCTTCCAATATACTAGGTTGTACGTGGAAGAAGCTCGTCCTTTCGATATACCCAGTGGTACGTGAAAGAGGCATTAACGTACGTGAAAGAATTCAATACGTGGTACCAAGACAATACTGATGGGGTCTATGTGATTATTGACACCGGCTCAAAGAAATATCCTCATACACGCGTGTAACTTCGCTATATACTTGGATAATTTCTCAGTCCATATTTATGTCGTGCAATCATTCACAGACAGATGGAATGGTTCATAGTGTGTGAACTATGACCTTATTACTCCCCATCAATTTAAAGGGACGATGCCCAGACGACGTTGTTGCAGATATATTAGGCATTAAGTGTAGTAGTAGTCACGATGGATTTACTTGTAAGCATTTCCCAGAGGCACCGTTTATACCGAATGATGTGAATGAGATCTAGGATCTCGTGAGTGGTACAACACCAATTTTACTATTTTTGATGATTACAATATTCTGCCAGTTTCTGAGAAGTTACAAAAGTTGTAGTAAACTATGGTAACCTACAAATTAGTACAATATATTGTAGCATGCAATAACATTCAAAAATCTGGAAAAAAATGAATGGCAGGAAAAAAATATTGTTTTGTAGGCCCTGGTGGCCTCCGAAGCCCAAAATGACCCAAAATGCCATAAACCATTAAAAATTTTCCCAAGATGAAGTTTTTGGGTGGTCCTCCTTTGGCAAATGTTGTCCAGAATGAAAAAAAAAACTGAATGGGGAAACAAAAATTGCCCTAAATTAGGGATTTCCCCTCTAAATTTAGTTAGTTATAACTAAATTTGAAATTTTCCACTAAATTTAGTGGTTCTACCAAATTTGAAAAAGAAAGTTGGAGGTGGGATTTCAACCATGCACCTCCCAGTTCTAAGACTTTCTCTCTAACCACCTTAGCTCTTATGAGCGCTTGACATAGAAATGAAGGAATAGGTATTTATACAATACTAAAAACTACTAACTTTTGAAAACTGCGACTTGAATGAGTTCCATGTGGAATGTATGCATGGAGTAGGGTTTTCCAAGCTTGAAAAAGGGATCTCCTTGATATCTCCTTGCCTTTCTATTTTATTTAACGCCATTTGTGATTCCTTTGATTTCCAGCTAAACCATTTGTGGAAATTGATTACTTCCGTGTTGTATACCGCTGTTTGTTTTTAAATTTGCAGAGATGGCTTGTTTTGACTCACCATTTATTGCTTTAAAATCACCATTTATTGCTTTGATCGCTGTTTTGTTTTTCTTGTGCATGCAAGTTGCTTGGACATAGAGAGGACGCAGCCACGGTTAGGAGGCTCCAATGTGCCCAGCTCACCCAATCCACCGCTATTTTAGAGGTTCCAAGGTTGTTATTTGTATTGATTCAACAGTCAGCTTGCTACGTATGGAGGAATCGTTGATTGCAGTAGTGTTTATAGACACGTTCAACGCTAATAACATAGCACAAAATCCTCCAAATATGGTGCTACTGCCATTGTTAGCTATGGCTAACAGGGTCACTAAATTTTAGTGACAAAACCCCTAATGGGGAATTTTTTAAATTTTTTTTTGTAAGTTCCAGGAAACAAAATTCCCTGGTGCAGAGGGCACCAAGGAAAAAAAAAATTACTTTACGTTTACCTGGATTTCACACAGGAGGTTGCGAGTTTGTAGGGGGTTCTGGGAAGCTGTAGGAGGTAGCACTGGCTCTCCGTTGATGTAAATTTCTTCTCCACCAATTCTCTTTCCTTTGCAACCTTCTCTAAAATTTCCAGAGCTTTAATTCACTCTGGTACCAAATGTAGACTGAGAAATAGGGGCGGAATCTTGATAATATTTATTAAACTCAATCAACCAAAAATACAAATAATGGGCTATAATATTTATATATATTGCACAGTCAAATACAAAAAAAAAACTAAGTTGCAAAGGTGCAACCATATTCCATATTACATAAGCTTCCAATATTACATCTAGGAAGCATAACTACAACCAAAAAATTATATTGTTAAAACAATATAACAACACTTTTATTGTTTGAATAAAAAATAATAATATGGTTTATAATTAGATATAACCATATAATTAATAAATACATTAATTAATATGAAATGCATAATTAATATATAGGTAAATAATAATTAACCTAATGCTAATTTCGTAACTAACCCCGACATGGTTGACTAGGAAAAAGATAAGGAAGAAAAATGGCTAGAAGATGCCCAAAAAGAGGTGGGAAAGTAGAACATGGATCAGGGTGCTCCAAGTGGGACCGGGGTGCCCTAGTACATGCTTGGGTGACCTGGTTTAGGCTACAATGACAGGATAATTACGAAATAGGTGGGCATGCATACGAAAATACATAGGAATGAAAAAATAAAAGGTAAAAATAAGATGACCAATATGTGGGAATAATTAGTACTTTCTTCACTTGAGAACCCTCTAAATAGTAGTACAAGACCAAGATAAATAATGCCTAAAGTACATGATTTTGTGTATATATTTTGGCCCTACTTTATGTTGGTGAGCAGAATGCTCGACAACATAAAGTAGATAGATATGCGTACCTGATATCCATATAGAGTGTAGAAGTGACATGCTGATGGACTAAAATCAAGTGTGGAATGAAAAAAAGAAAATGTTGAGGAACGTGGATTCTAAAGATTAAAAATGCGCATAAAAAGTGATGAGAGTGGAGCTAGGGCGAAACATGTGTGTAGTTGTTATGGTGTGTAGTGTACCTGCATGGTTAGTAAAGGAAAGTGTTGTTGCAGTGTGTTGTTGTTATCATTGATGTTGTTTTTGTTGCCCCCAATTTGACCGTTTGTTTCTCATATGATCGGACCTACAAGGAGAAAATGATCAAGTAGTCAAATATGTGTGTATGTAAAAACACTGTGTAAAATACACATGTATATAGAAATGTGTAAAGTATGCAAATGTAAAATACATGAAAAGAAAAGTGTAAATGGAACATGTACACTTGATCCATGTCGAGAAAAAGGGTTTCGAAGGATATTATGTATTGTTGTGAGCTTTTTGGGCAATCTCAAGCCACCCTGGTTGAAGAAATATAGGGAGGAAATGCTCTGTATCCTCCAACCTTTAACTACTTCTGCTGAAATGTGTGAAGAGATCTATGTGCTTTTCTAGTTTTTGACACGATCCAATGCCACTGCATGAAGTAGTGTAGATAGGCATACCCACTTTAACCTCCAAGCCTATAACTGCTCCACAGAAATGCCAATGGACACAATGTCCTGTAGAGACCACTGTGTATGGAGTTCGTAGACTTGTATGAACTCACTTGTTGTATGTAAACACACAATGCCAAGGGTGAAAAGTACACTGTACTAAATTGATTTAAATATGTTGTGTTAGTAGAAACCCTCAATAATGCATGCAACGTCACTGAAAGGAGGAAGTGGAAAAAACAAAGGACCTACCACACTTTGACCCATAGAACTCTGCCCTGTAGGGGGAAAGGAAAAACAAGTGTTAGTTTGAAAACACATGCATGCAGTAAGATAAGTGTAAAATACACAAACAACGTTGTAACTACCAAACAAAGTAGTGTAAACACGTAAGAAAACAAGTCGACCGCACAAAGCGGGTTGCAAATATGGGACATCACTCACGATGTTTCAAGACACGCAAATCCGTCATGGCCACAATCAAAAAACATGTGTGCACATAAGAAAAGGGCAAAACCCACATATAATGGCAGACAATGGTAGAGAAGTAGAAAAAAACAAAATATTAGGAATTAGTCCTAACATGAGTGTTATGTGTGTGTGGAATATAATAATAATGTAAGATAATATTAAATTTTTGATAAATAACTTAATATTATCATTATATGTAAATAACACTCACGTAGTTTTTAAGTGAGTGATTAGAACTAGGAGAGAATCTTGGTTGTTAGAATAACCATCCTAGATTAGTGAGAGTGGTTTGAGGAGTAAGTTTAGCTTGCCCTATATATGTATGTAACCTTTGTAATAGTAATATGTTGATTAAATTTATTTTGAGCATATGCTCATCTCTAAATATGGGGGTTTCCCCACATCCGGTATCAGAGCAGGGTTCCTATGAGGCCTCTTTGAATCTTGCCCCACTCATACTTTGTTTGTCAAGATGATTAAGGAAATGGGTTAGCAAATAACACTGACCTCTATGAAACCATTCCCTTCTTCCGTGCCCATTCATTTGTTGTGAAGTCAAGCGGTGAAAATGACGGACTAGAGGCATA
The DNA here is from genome assembly GCA_019776745.2 of Taxus chinensis. Classification (NCBI taxonomy): domain Eukaryota; kingdom Viridiplantae; phylum Streptophyta; class Pinopsida; order Cupressales; family Taxaceae; genus Taxus; species Taxus chinensis. Next base: position 104,404,654 of record CM034150.1, read on the forward strand.
CCATGAACCTTGCGTTAAATCTAGAGCTTGTAGCATCCACCCTTCTTGCATATTTGTCAACGGTAATAGTGGATACCACAGACCTTGCAGTGAACCCGCTGACATCCATCATTCGTTTGCATCATCTTTGTCTTTCCATTTTGTTCACTCTTTCCATAGTTTCTCATTTCATTCTATTCATCATCTTCATACCGAAATGTAAAAAAGAAAAAATAGTTTCATTATGGAGCATTCATCAGCCAAATCTTTTCTTTATCTGAGTTTTGGGCAAGTTTTCGGAAAGTCAGTACAACAGGTTTATTTCTCATTTTTCATATTTGCATTCATGAGGATTTGAAAAGACTTGGTATACAGATCTCACGTACACCAATTTTTATTCACATGGTTATATTGAATCTTAGCCCACTTTGCACGTATGGTTTGAGATCCCGTTATAAGAATCTACATTTGAAAATTAATTGTTCATTTGGATCGACCTTCAATTATTATTTGGATCTGATAATTATAGATCTTGTTGTAGTATTGAATCTATTCCTCTTTATTTCACATAAATTTGCATCTTGATGCCCCTACAGGTCAAATCTACGAGGTTTGGAAAATACCTGACTGTCCACATCCACCCACCTCAAATAGTCTTCCTCGTGGTGGAAGGAAAATTCACACCTGATTTCCATTTGTAGTGGCTTCAAAATGCACTCAGGAATTAAACCCTCGGCTTGCACTGCACAGTCAAAGCTCGATCTCAGATCTCCCTTCTTCCCTGTGGTGTGGATCTTTAGCAAGGGTGAGTTCATTGGTGAGCTATCTCTTTCAGTTCACATTCTAAACTGAACATTCCACACAGTCGACCTTCATGTCTCACAGCCCTGACATCTTGGCGGCGTATCAAAAGTCTTGAAGACAACTTCAAATTTTTTGTCAAAATCATGGTGATCTGATCTACAACTTTCGTCTTTATATCATCGACTCCTATCTCCAAGCGGCATCTGAGTCAAGAAATCCGACTTCTCTGATCTGACTGCGACTTGAAAGGATTTCCAATCCAGCAGCTCCCGAAATCCTTATAGAATATGCAAGTAACACAATGGATAAGGGTAATTATCCCCTTTCATTTTAAAAAAGCCACGAAGTCAGAGCATTTGCAAGTTTGGAAAGTTAGAGTTCAACAGTTATTAAGTACCCCTCCAAGTGGGTGGTTATTTTTAAGGGCGGTGAAATATTATTAAAAAGGGTAAAATTATAAAAAGATGTATTTTTTTAGAAAAATAAGGAAAGTAGATTTTTAAAGAGGCAATTATTCATTTCAAGCTAGACATAAAAATATATTTGTAAAGGGGACATAAGTTTTTTTGGAAAAAAAGGGGAAGTTAATATATTTTTCGAAAAACTTGTATTGGAGATTATTTTGGATGCATTATCAGTTATGACTGACATCTAAGGGGTATATTTAGATCAAGGGGGGTTATGAAAATCAGGTCTATGAATGTAAAATGGTACGAGCAGATTATCACACAGAAGAATGCAAATTTTCTATTGAATCCACCATATAAGATATTACACATATATAGGAAAGTATTTTCCTATATTAAAGGATGTTTTTTAAACAACTCTCATATGTACGTGAGTTGTTTAAACAACTCTACAAATAAAGACTAAATACATGAAGTTTTTAAAACAACTTCACATTACAAATTATACTAAACATATACACACCATAACGTGAACACTAATAAAGATACCCTAACATTCCCCCCCTTAGAGTGAACATGGGGAATAACACCATCATCAACCAAGCAACATTTCACTCCGTAGCATGCACATGGTCTCGATCCTCAAAACTGACTGTGGGAATTACATCATTCAAGGACCAATCAACCTATTAGATGAACACATAAATTGGGACCGTTCAACCAATTCACATCAACCATCAAGTCAGTTTGATCAAGACAACTTCCTGATATAATATCAATGGTACAAATCTCCACATCATCATCATACCAGGGGGAAAACATCTAACTGCACACAGGAACAGGGAAGCTCATATGTTCTTATTAATCACACACAAAATAAAAAGTGTAACTAAAGCAGTTTGCCGCCTCTGAGGTAGTGATGAACTTGAGGATGTTGATTGTCCTCATGCCTCTGTTGCCTCCATCCTCCAATAACATACTGCTAACTCAGTGAATTTGGATTTTAAGGATCAATGGTTCCAAGAAAGTTGGGTAACACCGAAAATGCGTCTGTAAGGAATTTTTTATTTATTTTTACAATATTTTAACATTAACTCTAGACACCACCTAAAATCACATATTTGACTTTTAAAATTACATGACTTTGACAAAACATCAAGGACTACATAACATATGATGAAACAACTATGGAATATGACTATTATAACTACATATGCTAAAAGAATGTCAATTAAATATAATGACTCGATACTATATAGACATTGACAACAAAAATAATGACCACTTTGACCAAATTTTACAATATGCAACTCAAATAGACCGTAACAGACATAAAAATGACTTTGAAACATATACAAAACTCTTACAATATTTTATGATAAAAAAATATAACATAATGAATATTTGACATAACGATAAAAGACACTTTTACGACCCATAACCTAAAACATCATTAATGATGTAATACGATTATTGACTAGACTCTTGAGAGTATAATAACCAATTAAACAACAAACTTGTAACTTGTAGAATAGATGATTAGAATAAACACAATATCAATTTTTAAATAACTATCTATATAATGACCTAAATTCTAGATCTCGCTATCAAAAGACAAGTACAGGTACCACAGGGGATGCCAGATCGAGATGCCATAGAAACCTAGCACTGAGCCGAGCATATCTGAAGTGAGCAACTAAGGTTGGATCAAGTATGATTCCACCAAGTTGGTGTTGGAACAAGAGAAACTTTGAGATGCAGAGTCCTTCCCAGTCTCCACAATTATTTTTAAATACAGCTGCGTTAGTGGAATTAAGATGTACACCACTTTTAGCTTTATAGACTCTCATCTAGATTTCATCACAGACAAGATCAATATGCTCTGATACCAAATAAAATGGTATGGGAAAATTATCAAACAAAAGAATTCAGATTTTCTATTGAGTCCACCATATGAGATATTACACATATAATGGAAAGTATTTTCCTATAATAAAGGAGGTTGTTTAAACAAATGTCATATGTACCTCAGTTGTTTAAACAAATCTACAAATAAAAATTAAATATGTGAAGTTGTTAAAAACAATTCACATTACAAATTATATCAAACATATACACACCATAACGTGAACACTAATAAAGATACCCTAACAGAATGTTGCAGCTCCAGACTTTGTTAGAGTAGGTATTTACCTTAGCTCATGTTCACCTACGTACATTATTTACTTTTATTGTATTTATCCTCACCCACTTATGTGTGTGGATATTTCTTTTTATTTATTTAGATATTAGGAGATATTATCTAGTTGTTAGGTATAGTTCTTTCCTTGATCTATGGTATTGACTAGTTCTTTCCTAGATCTATGGTATTGAGTAGATCCTTGATGTCTAGTTACTAGTAGGTGCTTAACTCCAGCCCCCTTTCATTTTATTTGTGTGGTGAAGGCAAGAGCATTTTATTCTATTTTAGTGGCAACTAAAATAAATAGTAGAGCATAATATTGAAAAGCTTGTAACTTTTGATCGGTAACTCGGTTTTGAGTGTCGTTTTTTGCAAAAGTGCTTGTTTTTTCCATGCTCTTTCCATTGGAAATATTTATTTTGAGAATTGCACTATAATTATAAAGTGCCATATTGTAACATGCACTCATTATAAAGTGCCAAAATCTGGGGGGGCTCTTGTTGCATTGCTTGGGGGTCTTGTTGCATTGCTTGGTTCTTGCATTTCTTTTGGTGATTTTTTGAGGATGGCATCTACTTCTACATTAGATCATGTTGAGCCATTAACAACACATAATTACCACACATGGAAACCAAGAATGGAAACAATAATTAAGCGGAAAGGATTATGGGCTTTAACTTCTTCAGAACAACCAGTGTTCACTAGAGAATATGAGAAATTTCAGTACCAGTGCAAATTTGATGAGTGTATGGGTTTGATAGGAACTTATGTAAGTGACAGTCTTTTATTTCATTTGGAAAAGTGTGACTCTCCTTTCAAAATATGGGAGAAATTGGAGGATTTATTTGGTAAGGTGGATCATATGAGAGCCATGCAACTTGAAATTGAGATCACCTCTCTTAATCCTGAAGATTTTCCAACAATTATAGACTATCTTACCAAGTTCAAGCATTTGTTGACACAGTTGAAGGGGAGTGGAAGAGATAAGAAAGATGAAGAGTGTGTTTACTTGATTCTATCCAAGTTGAGAGGACCATTCCAAATTTTTTCTTCTACCTTTTTCTCTAGCATGGATGCCTTAGGTGACACCTTCAAAATGCCTAACTTAGAAACATTTTGTGAAAGACTTACTAGGGAAGAATCCAAATTATCTCACCTTGAGTCTTCCACCTCTCAAAAGGCATTAGTTGCATCTAATCCTAAGGGCAAGGGAAAACCAAACAGTAAAACCAAATCCACACCTTCTCCATCTCAAAATGCTCCTAAACCCAAAGAAAACAACTCAAAACCCAAGGAGTCTTCTAAATCCAAGAATAAGTCTAGCCGTTCATGCTCTTTTTGTGGGGGTAGTAATCATGAAGAACATAGGTGTTATAAGCGAATGCAAGCCTTAGAGGATGCAGTCAAGAAACACAAAATTTCTATCTCCACTCCACCTCCTTCTAATCAGCATGGAAAAGCACTTAATGTTGTTGGAAGATCTCAGTCACCACTTGCAGACAATTGGGTTATAGATTCTGGTGCTTCTCATCACATGACTTCTTCCAAGGAGTCTTTTGTTTCTCTAGGTTTGAGTTCTACTTCCAAAATTGAGGTTGGAGATTCTTCCTTTCTTTCTGTTGAGGGAAAAGGTGGTATACAACTTGATGGTGGCAATATCCAAGATGCACTATATGTTCCTAACATCACTACAAATTTTTCTTTCTGTATATCAAATTTGTCATTCTGGTCAAGGGAAAACAGTGACTTTTACACCACATGGGGCAGAAGTAAGAACTTTGTTGGAGCCTTATTCACTTGTTGCTCAGGGTATTGTTGATCATAGTTCTAGACTATATCACTTTGAGGGTTTTGATGACACTTCTTCTATAGGGACAGGATTGGTTTCTCATGCAGATTCAGAGAGTAAGCTTTGGCATGAAAGATTTGGACATCTCAATTACAGATATTTGAAGGAGTTGAGCACTCATGGTATGGTAGATGGTCTTCCTAGAGTTTCTTGTCTTGAGGGAGTTTGTCATGGTTGTGCATTAGGGAAACAACACCAAGATCCTTTTCCTAAGAATTTGTCTAAGAGAGCTTCTTCACCACTTGAGCTTGTGCATAGTGACTTGATGGTTTTTCCTACCCCATCTTTCAATGGAGCTAAGTATGCACTTACATTTATTGATAATTTCTCGAGGCGTACTTGGGTTTATTTTCTCAAGTACAAAAGTGATGTTTTTTCACACTTCAAAGTCTTCAAGGCTTTGGTCGAGAAACAATCTTCTAGTAGCATAAAGAACCTTCGCACTGATAATGGGGGGGAGTACTTCAGCAATGAGTTTTCTAAATTTTTGGCAACTCAAGGCATTATTCACCAGCATTCTGTTCCTCATACTCCACAACAGAATGGATTAGCAGAAAGGAAGAATAGAACTTTGAAGGAAATGGCTAACTGTATGATGCATTCTAGAGATATACCTCCTATCTATTGGGCAGAAGCAGTTAATTGTGCTAACTATATTCAGAATCACACACCACACAGAGCACTTGAGCATTTGACTCCAGAGGAAGCTTGGTCCAACACTAAGCCAGATGTCTCATTTTTTTGAGTCTTTGGGAGCCATGCTTGGGCCTTTGTGCCAAAGAAGAAAAGGAAAGCTTTGGATAAGAAGAGTAAACCCTTGATCTTTGTAGGGTATTGTGAGGACATGAGAGCTTATCGTCTTTTAGATCCTGATACACATGATGTTCTTTTTCGAACACATGTTCAGTTTGATGAGCGTTTCACTCCTCATGATTCTTCATCTTCTTCCATTCCTTCTTCTTCTTCATCTCATCTTGAGGATCCTTTCTTTGAGGAGATTGATGAGGAGGTTATAGATGTCATTGAGGATCCTATTCCCACTGATGTTGTCACTATGCCTAAGTGGGCTCGTACTACAGTTTCTGAGGCAACACCTTTCATAGAGGATCTTCCACCCACTAGGCATCATCACGCACATTCTACAGGTTCTGGAATTTTGTGTCAGGTAGTTTCTGAGGATCCACAGTCTTTTTCAAAGGCTCATGGGATACAGGAGTGGGATGATGCGATGACAGCTGAGTATTCTTCTTTGATGAAGAATCATACTTGGGATTTGGTATCTCTTCCTAAAGGAAGAAAGATGGTTAGGTGTAAGTGGGTATACCGAACCAAATACGCAGCTGATGGGTCCATTGACAAGTATAAGGCTCGTCTTGTTGCAAAGGGTTTTTCACAAGTTGAAGGTATTGATTACTCTGAGACTTTTGCACCCGTTGCCAAGATGGATTTGTACGCCTTGTACTTGCTATTGCTGCATCACAGGGGTGGCCCGTATACCAGATGGATGTGAAGAGTGCCTTCTTACATGGAGATCTACAAGAGGAAATATATATGGAGCAACCGGCTGGATTTGTTCAGGATTCTTCTCTTGTTTGTAGGCTCCGAAGGTCTCTCTACGGTCTCAAACAAGCCCCTCGGGCTTGGTATGAGAAGATGGATTCTTTTCTTCTATCTACTGGTTTTGTTCGTTGCCACTCCGATCATACAGTGTATCTCCAGCATGTTGGTGAGGATATTGTGATACTTGTCTTGTATGTTGATGATCTGTTACTTACTGGCAGCTCTTCTTCCCACATTCAGAGTATTCAGAGGGCTCTTTCTACACAGTTTGACATGACAGATCTTGGGCTATTGCATTATTTCCTTGGTTTGCAGATTTCTCAGACAGATTCAGGGATTCATTTGAGTCAGCAAAAGTACACCCATGATCTTCTTAGGCACTTTGATATGGCTGATTGCAAGCCAAGTCCATCTCCTTTTCAGTCTGGAGTTACTCTTACATCCACATGTACCACACCACTTTGTGATCCTACATTGTATAGGCAGTTGGTTGGGAGTCTCATGTACTTGACCCATACTCACCCTGATATTTCATTTGCAGTAGGGCTTGTATCTCGGTTTGCACATTCTCCTCATAGTAGTCATTGGCAGGCTGCTAAAAGGATTTTTTGCTATTTACAGGGCACTTCCCACTTTGGCCTACACTACACTAGGGGTTCTACTCAGTTGGTTGGGTATACAGATTCAGATTGGGCAGGTTCTATTGATGACAGGTGTTCCACTTCTGGCTATCTTTTCTATCTTGGTTCTTCTCCAGTTGCTTGGGCATGCAAAAAGCAACAGGCTATTGCAATTTCATCTTCAGAGGTAGAGTACAAGGCAGCAGCAGTTACAGTGAGTCAGCCAGATTCTTTGGCTTCGCCAGTTATTGACAGAGTTTGGATTCCCACAGGATTCACCGACTATACTTTGGTGTGACAACCAAAGTGCAATTCACATTTCTCGCAACCCAGTTGAGCACCAGCGGACCAAGCATATTGAGATACACATCCACTTCATTCGGAAGCACATTCAGGATGGAGTTCTTTGCTTGGAGTACCTTCTGACTCAGCAGCAGGTTGCAGACATCTTTACGAAGCCTTTTGCATCACCTCGCTACCTTGAGTTGCGTGGAATGCTTGGGGTTTCGGAAGTTGTTCTTGGGGGGTGTTCGTGAGAACATCTTCCTTCTTCTTCTTCTTTCTCTTTCCTTATAGCAGGATCATTTCTTTCTTTTGGTTTGATATTTCAGGTGAATTATTTACCTTTATTATATTTATCCTCACCCACTTATGTGTGTGGATATTTATTTTTATTTATTTAGATATTAGGAGATATTATCTAGTTGTTAGGTATAGTTCTTTCCTTGATCTATGGTATTGACTAGTTCTTTCCTAGATCTATGGTATTGACTAGATCCTTGATGTCTAGTTCTCTCATAAATCTATGGACTTGACTAGTTCTTTGATGACTAGTTCTTTCCATGATTTATGGCTTGATCTATGACCTTGACTGGTTCTTAGATTGTTATTCCTTGCCTATATAAGCAAGGCCCATTCTCATTGTATTTCATTGAGTTCCATAATAATATATGATATTTCTGCTCATTTGTTTGCAAAGGTTTATGTAAAGTTATTCTGGTGAATTACTTTCATCTTATTGATCATGGTGTTTGATTAGCATCTGTGTTCTTGGCTTGGTACACGATCTGGTTATCATTCCTTTTAATAATATACACCCTTGGAAATAATCTCGGTTAAATGAGAGTTGACTTCATATATTAACATGTTAGAGAGATAACCAATAGGTAGAAAAATTTATGAGAAAGAGAGATACTAAGATCTCTCATACAACCACTAATTCCTGACATTATATCCCTTATTTGGAAGTGATGTGAGCCCCTGCAAAACCCATTTCTTGCCCTTTGGATTGTAGCTTTCGGAAGAAATGAATAGAATCCATGTCTCCATGTCAAACTATTGTCCCACCCTGGTTATCATTTGAAATTGGCCTTCAAGGATGATACCAAAACATCACCTACTGTAGCTTATCTCCAACCATTGTGTACTTGAATGGGAAGAATTTTGAAAAATAAATAGGAATTAAAATGGATAAATGGGAAGAAGAATCATGTCCATAGTAGTTTTGGGGTAAACGTGTTTTATTAGGCTTAATGACCTCTGTTTTATTTTCTCTATTCCCCTCACACTTAGTCAAAACAATATTTTGTTCCAAATTGAGTGTTTCATTTCTCCATTGTGAGGTAAGGGTTTTTAAATGACCTGGTCCACTTACCAAATTTTGGATATTATGGTCATGTGTTCCTTTAGTGGGGAGATTTTGACACATGAACCATGCATGTGAACCCCCATAAAAGATGGTTACTGGATGAGATCAATCGGACTTATGTGAGATCTTATTCAAGCTTAGAAAATTCATGACTTGGGTATCATTGGGCAACCTTTTAACCTTCAAGGAATCATGTCCCACTTGCGGAAAAAATTCCCCACACTCCTATGTAAATCCCCGGACTATTCCCCTTTAGCAACATCAATTTTTCGTGCCCATGGGGAACACACAGTGAAATTATAGGTGACATTGGATAAACCTGTTCAACAAATTAAATCAAGGCATTACAGCTTCCATTCACACTTACTTCCTCTAGTAAAACTTTATAACTAGCAAAATGGAATGTCAGAATGAAATTTAAGAAATCACTTTTGCAATATATGGAATAGTCTTCTGAAAATTGTTTGTAATGCATGAATGGGGGTTTACATGAGATTGGGGAATCACCAAGAACTTGACAACCCTGTAGATTTTAACCAAACTTGACTTAGCTCCAAAATGGAACAAATGGAAATTAGATCACAACTTACTTATATACAAGTCATGGATGTCTCCCACCATATAACAAAGCCAAATGAGATTTGATATGAATAGAGCTATTAAGTGTAGTCTATGATGCTATAGAAGTTCATTATGTCTCCTTTTGAGATTGGGTGGCTCCATTTTAAGACAAATTCATTATCCATTATTTCCTTGTTTGATACATTCAACATTGAGTAAGTATGGATTATTAACCCAAATTTGGTTAACCTAAATCTTGTAACCAAATGAAAGTGCTTGAAAATCATATGGGGGCTGATCATGTTGGAACTTTATGACTCCAAAGTTAAATGAATGGAAATTTTTGAAATTACAAAAATATGAGTAGGATTTATCTAGAGCCTTGAAATTTAACTTTGAATGTGGAGTTGTTCTGAAAGGAGTGCACATTGAGATTACTATTGGTAAAATGTGCTAATAATATTTCCTTTTGTTGAAAGGTGTGAGGATAGGTAATCTTTCAATTCAAAAGGATTACAGATGAACTAAATATTCTCTATTAGTCTTAGCTTTGGTAATGAACCTGCTAAAAATCCACCCAGTTGTTGCTTTGAAATCTGCAACTTGACCACCCTGGTTTACCTTTGGAGTATTCTAATGGGGTCTCATCCTTACCCCACCACTTTTGATGAGAGTCCATCACTTAACCAATATTTATCATTTCTCACCTTGAAGGTTGTTAAAATTTTGCATCCCTATGCTTAGCAATTTTCATAGAGCTTGTTAAACAAGACTTTGGCCATAGTTTTAGCTTTCCATATTTTTTCCCTCTCCACGGATGTGCATATTAGAAATGATTAAAAATATAATGATTTAGATCTCCAAACTTATATCAGGTTATATTATAGAACCTATTCTCTAAGTGAAGCTCTCAACTATTGAGAAAACTTGTACTCTTGCATGTGACCCATTAGGTTATGCTCTACCAAGGTTGTTTGAGGAATCAAAATCCGACGAGGCTTTTTAATCCTAGTGAGGATCATGCTCCATTGTCTATTTTAGGATTTTTGATCAGCTCCTAATATTATGAAAACATCACTATGTGGACAATCTGATGTACCTTCATTAGAATCATGCACTGAGCTAAAGTCAAATTTCAATCATGTATCTGTCACAAAATATCAAACATACAACCCATCAAGTTCCTGTGAGCCTTTTACCCAATTGGCAGTATCTATGTATTATTCTTTATATCTTTGGGTAAAATTACCCAAAGTCTACGGGACCATAATCATATTTCCCTAACATTGTGTTGGAAAGTAAAATTTTTAAATAACTGAAAGGATGACATGAAATTTAACAAAGATTTAGTTTTGATTTGAAATGGGATGATTCTACCAATGTAGATTGAACAATGCTAAAATCATTCTTGTGAAAGGAGTGTTAAATTACTAGAATCTAACTGTAGGGGTATGTGAAGAAGTTTTGTTAGAGCCATAGTACAACGCATGTTTGGAATGGATTATGTAATAAATGAAATCAAAATCTTCAAACTCTTGGTCAAGTGGCTAATGTGTATCAGATTAGTGGATGAGCATGGAAATTACAAATAGAAAAGGATGAGTAATTAATATGCACAAATATTAAGTGTAGATGATCTGCATTGAGAAATGGGCACCAAGATTGATTCCTCAAATCAAGGAATGGGTTAAAGTTCCTACAAGAATATTTTCTTTGAAAGTTGGTTATGGTTGAAAAACTAATTGTTGTTTTTCTAGGTTGCTTTTGTACCTTATACTTTCTATGTTGCTCAATTTAAGCAGAGTTGTTAGTAAATTGGTTTACCTTGTGCTCATAAAATAGCTTTTTGTATCCCCTTGTACGCTATGATTATATGCTTATATTGAAATAAACTTATGGGAAGTATATAGATATCTTTAGTTAATCTAATGTTGAGGACTAAAACTGTTGGAACTCTGCACTATGTAACAAGTATGGGTCCCCTAACCATGTTTTACTTATTATAAAATATACTAAGTGAAATTAAAGACCCTAATGTGTAAGAAGTAAGGAGAGAATGACTTTCTGATATGTATCAAAGACTGTCGTAGAGTTCACAGGTATGACAGTCATCAAAAATGTGTAGAAAAATCACTCACAAGTCTTGAAAAGGCCAGATCTTGAGGATTTGAGTAGACTGAGGCACCTTGGAAGTCTACATGGGGGTGCCTCGAATGGAACCCTAAAGTGCATTCATAGTGAACCTTGGTCTCTTAAAATCTTAGATTCTAGTATTTGATTTGGAATATTGACTATATGTCACACTAGATCTTCCGACTTATGTGCCAAGTTATGAAAGAATTGAAAGATGAAGGAATGAACTATAAAAGCAAATAGAAGTAGAAGTAAACCCTAACTAAATTTTAATCTATGAAAAAATGAATGGGTCAGACTGGGACCTCGAAATAAAATAACAATAAATCTTACTAAACTGAACACTGAACTACATTTCTAACCCAATTGTATACTGGTGTGTGTCTACACAAAAACACAATGTTCCCTAGGTGCTGGTGTGCAATTCATACTTTGTGAAGGATAGTGAGCTTAACTATAGATCTAATGTAAATAGGTATGTGTCCATTTGAAATAAAATAGAATCCTACTTCCCCTATGTTATTCACGTGATGACCGGAAGCATATCTCCTAGTCATGCATAAGACTATGTGGATGTCTTCCCATGGGGACAATTCTAGATGGAAAGAATAGTAGTATGTGCAAACACCAGAAACCCTCAATATGGATGATAAATTTATATTTATAGGGTTCTAAGTTCTTAATTTTTACAATTGCACCCCACATGGATGAAGGAAAAATAGTAAGGATTAAAATACTAAAAGAGGCCCAAAAATGAGGTGAAATATGAACATAAATTTGGGGCACCCCAATATGGGACCAAGGTGTCCCAAATCTACATGCACTCGTAAATGAAGAAGCACCAATAATTTATGCTACAAATGACCCCCCGTTAAATTAGTTTCCAAGAAAATACACAAGAATTCACATAAAATATGAAAAAGTGAAGAAGAACAAAAGGTGGTGAAGAAAGTACTAATTCACCCCCATCTTTTGGCCATCTTGTTTTATTTTATTTTATCATTACCAACCTTTTACATCGACATGTTCGGTCAGCTTCTATCATCCTACGTTATCTTAGCATCAACTGGGGTGCTTAGATTAGTACTAAGGCACTCATGGGCACCCTAGTCCCACCAGGGGCACCCCGATACCTTTTACACTTTCCCACAACATTTTGGGATCTTTCTAACCATTTTTAGATCTTTATCTTTTTGGTGGTCGACCATTTCAATGTTAATTATGAAATTAGATTAAGAGAACCCTATAAATATAAATTTATGAGAGAATAATAAAGGACCTAGCATCATTTAGTACTATCATCCATCTAGAGTTGCATCCATCTATTATATTGGAGATCACTTGTATTCACATAGCTCCATCACAAGGTACATGGCTAGGAAATCTGCATCACACTTCATAGGGTGGGGATTCTCTTCTATTCAATGCACACATAACATTACATTTTCTATATTTAGTTATTGTTCTCTTCTTCAAAAAGTGTGACTAATGCGAGAGCACCTAGGGCACAATATACACACACTCACTAGAACTACATTTAGGTTCAAAATGTAGCACAATGCTTAGTTAGTAAGCCCACTATTGTGGCAGCTGAGGTTAGTTTGACCCATTCATTTGCATCTTTATTTCTTAGGATTTTGATACTCCTTGGTATTTTACAAGTCTTTTCATCATCTCAGAATATCAACGACATCTAGAGTAGTGTAGGGAAGTTAATGCCATAGACAGTGAGGGTTTTGGACCATCTACCAAACTTGTGAATTATGATTTCATATCTTGTGCACAAACCAAGGTGCCCAGTTTTCAGACCAGAGTACCCACAGGCATCCCAGTCCCTCTCTAGGTGCTCCATTCCAACTAGAAACTGTAGATCCATTCTTTTCAGAGCTTTTGTAGAGTCATTCTTTCTTCAAGATACTCCAGTTAGTTCTTCCACACAGTCCCACAAGCATATTCTATTCAACTAATTTTTTTCCTCTCCTCTCTTGTACATTAGGGTTAACATTTACTTTTTCATAGTTTCTTGGTCACTTATACACTTCTTTACTACATTTATTTACTTTATTTAAAGTTTTTCATAGCTTAGCTTAATTATCCCCTCATACTACATATTAGTCAATTTTAGTTAATCATTTTGGTGAACTCAAGATCAGAAGGTTGTGTGTTCATTTCACTTCGGGTTCAAAATTTTATGTGTTCATTTCACGTCAGGTTCACAAAAATGATTAACTAAAATTGACTAATATGTAGTATGTGGGGATGTTTAATTAAATCTATGAAGAATTGTAAATAAAGTAAATAAATGAATTAAAGAAGTATATGAGTGACTAGGAAACTATGTAAAAGTAAATGTTAACCCTAACGTGAAATAGAAAAGAGGAAAGAACTTACCTTAATAGAAGATGCTCATGGGAATGTATTGCAAAGTTGACTAGAGAATATGGAAGTAGGAACAACTGTGAAAAAACCCCAAAAGGATGGATTTGGATTATCTAGCTGGACTGGAGCACCTGGAGAGGGACTGGGGTACCTGTGGGTGCCCTGGTGTGTAAAAGGGGTGCACTGGTCTATGTAAAAGCTCTGAAATTGATCTTCACTAGTTCGGTAGATAGTGTGAAACCCACGCTATTTTTCACATCAGATTTGTTTTCCTATACTGAGTGTCACCAATAATTCAAGATGATGTAAAGACCTGCAAAAGACCAAAAGAAGTATCAAAACCCTAAAAAAGAAAGATGAAAATGAATGGGTCAAATTAACCTCAACTGACCTGAGAGTGGGCTTACTAACTGAGCGTTGCACTACATTTTGGGTGTAAATGTAGTTCTGGTGAGTGTGTCCATAATGTTCCCTAGGTGCTCTCATGCCAGTCGCACTTTGTGAAGTAGTGAGCAATAACTAAATGTAGAAAATGTAATAGAATGTGTGCATGGAATATAATAAAATCCCTAGCCCTATGAAGTGTGATGTAGATGTGCTAGCCTTTGTGCCTTATGAAGGAGTTATGTGGATGCAAGTGATCTCCAATGCAATAAATGGATGCAACTATAGATGGATTATAGTAGTGAATGATTCTAGGTCCCTCATTATGGTCTCATAACTTTATATTTATAGGGTTCTCTTGATCTATTTTCATAATTAACCCTGAAATGGCTAACAAACAAAAAAATAAAGACCTAAAATGGCTAGAAAGAGCCAAAAAAGTGGTGGGAAAGTGAAAAAGGGACCAGAGTGCCCTTGGTGGGACCATGGCACCCATGGATGCCCTAATACTAATCTGGGTGCCCCAGTCGAGGCTAAAATAATGTGGGATGATAGAAGCTGACTGCACATGTGGATGTAAATGGGTGGTAATGATGAAATAAAAAAAAATATGGCCAAAAGATGGGGTTTAATTAGTACTTTATTCACTTAAGAACCTTCTAAATAGTATTATGAGACTGGGATTAAATAATGTCTAAAGTTCATGATTTTGTGTCTACATAGGTTACCTTTTTAAGTGCATTAAAGGGTCCTAGGAAAACTGGAGGTCAATTTCATAGGGTTGAAACACGTGCAGGCCCTCTCATCAGAGTATACAAATGTGGGTGATAGTGATGTCACCTACATGGACTTAAATAACCTTAAGGAACACATGCTCGATGACCTAAGGGTGAAAATTGAGGAAAAAGTGTTTGAAAGTGGACTGTTTGCAACAGGTGGGTATCCCATGTCTGTATAGAGCATCAAGTTAGTCTCGGCATGCTCGCATCATTATAAAATTGAATCAAGGAACATTTGGTAAGATAACAACACACCCATGATATTAATTGCTCCTAAGGCTATTTCCATTGCAATGCAAATTCCTTCCTAGAAAAATATGGCAGTCATCTCAAAGGATAGGGAAATGAATGAATTGATTAACATGGAATCACATCTGCAAGGCCTTATAATATGATCATGGTTGAAATCAGGAAGGAAGCATTCTCGAATATGAAAATCTCTCTCAAGGTGTGAATTTCACGAAGGGATTTACGATGGACTCACTCTCCTTAGTAGGGTGATGGGTGAACAAAACACAAGGGATTTCAAAGAATGGATGGCCCTATTCATATTGACCATAGTTGAAGGGAAACAAAAGATTGAATGGGGCTAGATCATAAATGAAAATTTGCATCTCTAGCTACTTCAAGTGCTTATGACAAAGAAGTTGTCAATGAATTTTTACCTAGTGTATCTCCTTACGAGCTCACAACAATTTAGGGGGATATATATTTCTTATAATACCTCTTCAAAACATCCTACATTTGATAGGTTTCCTTAGTTTGTGAAAAAATAAATCCATTGGAACTTCACCCACATGAACAATGCCTTAACCATGCTCATTATAAAAACTCTAGAAGGTGACATGTATTCGAGTATATCACCACAGACAACATCTTTAATCAAAAGATATGGATATTTCTTCATCTATCTCCAATTTTTCTTATATCTTAGTTGTGGGTTGTGATCACACTCCACTAAGGGTACCTTAGTACCTTAGCGATAAAATATATATTTTTGAGCTATGCCGGCAACTTGTGTACGTGCATAGTAGGGTCAAAAATAAAAATAAAAATATCATCTCTTTCTCCATCTTATTTCGAGTCTTCACCTATAAAAACAATCACGATGCATCTCATTTGGAGGTAGATTTCACACATCTGAATTTACATACATACACTCTAAGGAATGATTTTGAAATCCATGTTGATTCAGATGTATTCCATCTCTCGGAATTGCATCATGTCCCATAGGTAGAAAAATAATTGGCAAATTGCGTAGATGACTTCAATGTTCCAGAAAGATATCATATGAGAATGAAAATTGGATAAATGAAGAAATACAAGTTCTCATTGTATGAATAAGGTGTACAAGATGATGGAACTGAGTTATACGATCTAGAGTACATGACGATAAAGGCTTCCCCTTTGACGCAGCTAAATTGGAGTGCCCATGAGTATATGGCGACATCACTGAGTGAATAGAAAAGGTAATCAACAGAATAAGGGAATGGTTAAAAAAGAAGATAGGTTCCATAAATTCTAAAATTTTCCCCACGCCTCAGAGAAAATCTTCGCACCATTCATCATCGAAGGTCATGGAGGTCACTTCAATTTTGGGCCACTCAGGAGTAAGTTCAAACCAAAAGGTTGCAGAGTTGGAGCCCCCCTTCCACGAAAGGTCACCTAAAAAATAAAAAATAGTCGAAGATCCAATGTTAGAGGCACAAGTTGAATATGTTTAACCAGTCCATATTCTAGTTCTTAAACCACCACAGGAGGCTCCACCCCTAATGTCATTCCTGATCCCTACTCACAAGAAAAAACCCTTCTTCTCAAGAAAGAGATGACAAGCATGATAGTTGAAGAGCTAGAAGAAGGTGAGATGTTCCCTTGGATGAGGGAGATGATTTCAAATCAAACTTGTACCATCAAATAAGTTATAATCCCTAATCTATCGGAAATAACATCATTGTATAGAGGAAAGAAAGGGAAATTTTCTCATGTGGCATCATGCTTTTTCAGTGCCAAGACAAGTGAAATATACATTGAAGTGGTTCAACCCAAAATGATCAAGCTAGTGGAAGAAATGACACCAACTGATTATGAAACTAACACCATTCCATTGGGCCTTGCAACTCATGAAGGAGATGAGGATATGTTTCAAAAATCTTCCACTCGCCTTATGGTGAGAAATCGAGAATACAAGAGGAAGTTTAAAGAATTCAAAGTACAAGTAAAAACGTTATCCTCCTACACACAACATCTAGTGGATTTGAATGCTTCATCAATCTAGATTAAGGAAGTAGCTCCAATAAACAATATTGATCTAGAATCCATCATAAATACTCAAGAGTTTACCATACAGGGACAATCAATCAGTAAATGGATAGGTGCAATATTGAAGAAAGGAAAGGAATTGATCCCAGAGGGAATATAAATTTTTAAATACATGTGCACAACTGCGGAGAAAGCTAAGATAATCAGAGAAGAATTGGAAAAGTAAAAAGAGCATTGGGATCCGATATATCCATTGGTTGAGGAGATGGGGAATACTCATTCCAGAGAATTGGTAAGTAAGAAGATATTTAATGCCCCATCAAAGGAATTTTATTGTGTGGGAAATGACTCTCATCACCAGGTATGAAATGATTAATTGGGCCATCAACGAGTTGGAATTGAATGAGGAACAAGACTAGAAGATATAAGAATGTGTCAACCAAAGAATTTAGAATCTTGGAGCGCCCGTGATGGAGGAACATACCAATGTTGATGAGTTGTTGAGTCCATTTGAACAACATGTTAAGAAAGAATCTAGAGATACACTATCTTTCAATGAAGACACCTTGGAGTCTCTATCAGGGATTTGAGCCACCATTGCATTCATTACAGAGAAACATTAGTCATGGTTTGAAAAATACAAAGATATCAACGATGTGACTAATGGTTGGAAAGTAAATTTGAGATGCAGGTGTATCCCTCATGTGGACAAAGTATCATCTACAGTGGCATGATTCAGCAAAGTGTTCAAAGGAGTTGAGATTTCCTAGCTAGAGCTGGTCAGATAACACTCAGGTAGTGAGGCAGGATTGACAAGATCAACTTCTTCATCAACCTAGTCTTCTTTGTCTTCTTTCTCTCCTCTTTCAACTCCTCCCCCCATTTTCTCTCGCTTCATGTTTTAATTATTTTTTGGGGTCGCACTTTTTCATAATGCCTTATTTATGTAATTAAAAATTAACTTTAGGATTATGATGTAATAATTCACCTTTGTTTTATAAAAAGGGACATAATATTTTCTAAGAATGTGAAAAGCCTTAAGTTGTGTAAAGGCATATGAAAAGTCATAGGGGGTAGGCAAAGAGTCACTTCTCTTTCTATAAATTATAAACATGCCCATCTTCCAAAGGGTTGTCATTTTTGTGAGTTAAAGAGAGAGTGATCCTTGTGAAGAAACAAATAGATATAAATTTTCTTCCACTTCTAATTTTATGCATTCTTCCTACTCTTACCATGTGCAATTTATCTCAAGCATCAATGAAAGAAGGATTTTTGGCCTTTTTTGCATACGAGGTTTCTTGATACTTTGTGTTCATTAAATCTTAACTAGTCTTGTTGCCATATGCTTAATTGTTTCTTCTGATATTATGTGTGTTGGAATTTTTTTATCAATGTGTGTAGGACTCTGATTTTCTACCTACAACATTAATCCCTCTCCCTTTTTCTTGCTCCATTTCCCTCACTCGAAGAAAAGTCCTCTATAGGAAGAATTTGCTATATTTTTCCGCAGGCTTAGTGGAGTTCCCCTGTTGGATCCCCAGCCGAAATGCCACCAAAGAAACCACTTCTCTTCCCGTATAAAAACATGGAGCTGCATCATTCAAGTAGAGGGACTTATATTACCAAAGCATTGGCAAGAAATCCACCAATTTGTCTACCCAAAAAATTTTCTCACCAACATTAATATAATATTAAATTTTTATATTCATATATTAACTGCATAAAGAAAACATGATACTTATGTATATAAGTAGTTATTATTTAGTTTTATGTTAGCCGAAATTCAATATAAATTTAGTACGTTTACTGTATGTTCCAATATCAATAGCCATGTGCGTTATGTAGACAATGGATTAACAAGAAACATGAAAACCCCATAATTTTGATGTTGGATACACACTATCAGTTGAATTATTGGTGAATTGAACATTGAAATTACTCAATATATGTTGTAATTATAATTGCAATCATGGTATTGCCTCCAAATGTACTCATTCCATATAATCCATAGACAAAAGATCAAAAAACCACTGAACATGAACTCACCTAATGATCAACTTGGTGATTTGAAATAGAGATGAAAATAACATGAATGAAGGTGAAACAGTAATACCATGGTGAACTTGTTGTGGAATCCATAAGCTATAAAGAGTTAAAACCCTCCATCGCAAACATTTTCCATCTGCATTGCATACATGAACAATTTCCTTACATTGAAGAATGGCTCCATTATAGGAAGGCTAAAGGAGTGACTCATTTTCATTGACTAAACATTCCATAAAGTGAAGGGTGTAGGACCAAGGAAATTGATAATTGGTGACATTGAATAGAATAATGGTGTAATATTGACTTTCACAAAGTAGCCAAGTAGAGTGATAAATATGAAATGGATGATCCTTGAATGTGTTTAGTAGTATATATGTATGATTAATTTTCCAAACACCACATTAACACATGCAGTAAACTTGATCAACATGTGTAACCATGGGTTTGTCTTTCAAAAAAAAATATTTCTAGGTGCTTTGACGTTTTCTGTAATTCCCACCAAATTACACACCCAAAACCACAATAAAACTATCAAAATAATTATTTTTTGTATTTATTTTCTTATTACATGACACCCGAAGATCCCAAATAGAATAACTTAACGTCACAAGGGACACTAAACCAAACATGGATCCACATAGACCACATGAAAAACACTAGAGCTCATGATTAACAAACTTACTCATGAGGGATGTACATGTTTCAATGACTCAACCCCCACATAAGAATCCTAAGGCTAGAAATATCCTACATCTTTCATGGTTACTTCTTTGTTATGATTCAATTTCATCGTTTAACCTTATAGATTGAAGAACATTTAACATATAGGGAAATATGCTTGTTCCCGAAGACACATATTCGATATTTCATTTTACGTCATTGTTCAAAACACATAATGCTTTATGAAATATGTGCTCATGCCTCAAGGTTATATATATTTCCCATTTTAATAAAATGTTTTAAATCTCAATGATGTCCACCTTAACTTTCATATGTCCCATTTTAGTTAGTTCATCATCATTCAAGGTGCATAACACTTTTGTAAAAATCATTTCATAGTTTCATCTTGATTACCCATGTTCTAATTATATTTATGTTGTTACATAGATCTCATATTAACATTTTTTATAGAACATTTATGATTCACATAACTCTTACTTTCCACTTAGGGATTCAATATCTCAGAAGACTTGGATTATTATTTTTCTTAAAACAAGTAAAACATCATACAAAAATATAATTACTAATGAGGAAAAGAAGAATGGACATGTTCCAAAGTGTTGACAGTTTTCATAGTTTACATACTTATAACAACTTTTTTTCTTAGATATCCCTCCTTCAATAAACCACAAGCTATGTGCACAAGCCATATGTCATTGTCTCAAGATTTACACCTTGACTACTATGAGTTACACTTTATTCATTTGTATTATCTAACATGGTAAGTTATCAAATATTAATTACCAATCGAATACATGTCTGACACACTCGTGATCCTCATGAAGCTCATATTTGAGATGAGAAGGTATGTTTCCAAAGATAAAGCTCCCACACAAAAAAAATCTCTCTCTCTTTTTCTTATAAATAGAAAAAGGGGCTAACCTTAAGTTAAGGGAGCGGTTCTGGTTACTCTTTACATTCCCAATATCATCTTAACAAGCATCATTTCAATGATTCATTTGTTAATACCTTATTCACCCATGAAAAACCTCTTAAGAGGTAATAGACATATCTTAACCCTATATATATAATAAGGTAAACAATCTACAAGGAAGTCTATTATGAGGTAGTTAAGGCATTCCCGTGCTTTTAGAAAAACAAAATACCAAGGACCACTTTGACTAGCTTATGACAAAATATACCATGATCACACCCACTTACATGATAAGAGTATCCTTGGGTTTCAAGTACCTACCAAGTCCAAGGAGCTCTTAACTATGTGTAACATTTTAAGGATCATAAGGATATACTCAAGGTAATTATGTAGGAGGATTTCTAAGTACAAATTGAGTATTACGCCACACATTAAACTTAAGCCTCAAATTGAATGAATCATATGAATGTGACTTGCAATAGTATAAGGATTTATTAACTTAAGAAATAAAAAAAACATTAGACACTTGCGTCAAAGGTGCGGCCAAACATATATGAAGGCACAACAAAAGGTATTTTCCATTGGTCTAGAGTAGTGGTTCATTTAATGGATCATAACATAATCAAGGTGAAAATATTATAGGAAGGGATTTGGGAAGGAATGTCATTTTGATAGATTTAGAACCAACCATTCTACCACACATGACGAAATATCATGATAGGAAATAAACTAACCAAGAATTTCTCCTTTTGGGAATATAATGAAACCAAAGCAATTCAATACCTAACAACATTATTCTGATAAATGTCAACAAGAATTTAGTCAATTTATTCTAAAAAGGAGAAGAACACGAAAATTCATTTAATAAAAGTGACTGATTCGTTTATTTCCTAGGAGTAGTATTATATGTTAGATTCTAGTATTTTCAGCATTGAGTGATTTACATGAAACTTCATACCATTTAACATGGGAGATATTTTAAAAATTGGATTAATACATTCCTTATTCTTTTCTCAAATTAAAATGATATATATCATAATACAACTACACGTTCTTTTCAAATAAATGATATGAAAAATTATTTTTCCAATTACAAATATACATATAATGTTAGGATGTGCATAATTAAAGTACATGTCATGAGCATAGAACAATGTCCATTCGCCATGTCCTACCACCTACATCCAGATGGTGTCAGCATTAAACTGGCATGGAATCACCCCCATCTACCTAGTTATGAAATCATACATCTGACAATTTTTTTTCCACCCAAACATGTACTTAGTCATTTTTTTGTTCCATTCGAATTAAGAGGTTGGCGAGAGAGAAAAAATGAGGAGTGTAGTGCCCACTTCCCTTCGACATTTTTGTTGTTGTTATTGATTATGATACTATCAACTATATTTATGGATATTATTGTAGTTTTTGATTTGGCATGATGTTAGATGTTAGAGATCACTGACTGATGTTGATTTCGATTCATATATGATGCATGTGGGTTATTAGAGACATTTTATATTAATGTTGATATGTTGTTGACATGGTTATATATATATATATATATATATATATATATATATATATATATATATATATATATATATTTCAAACATGTGATATTTAGTCATATTGAGTAGACCTTTGATAATTGAACTAATGTTGTGATCATTTTGACATGGATGAGATGTAGAATAGAAATGTTGCAAGAAATTGTAAATGATATCGTAATTGCCTAGATGATGATTTGATGCATATATAGATGATTGTGGATTTATATTACATATTTTATCTTGGATGTTTTAATGTGGCCACGAGGCCGAAGGAGGTATTTATGTGTTTTGTAGGTAAATTTATTCACAACAAACATCGAGGGGATTGGAGACCAACCACATTGGAATTCTAGATGAATTCAACAAGGGTCACCATGACAACATGTGTTTGTGTGTGTGTGTGTGTTCGAATTATTGTTAGGGGGAAATTGTGACCAAGGGGTTATGTGTTGTATTTTGTTTAGTTCCTTTACTTAATGTAGTATGTGATTTTTAGTGATGTAATTTCCTTGTTTTAATTATTTAGAAAATGATGTATTCTTCCCTTTATCTTAATGGGTTTTAGTGTCCTATTTAAGTTAATTAATCTTGTTATTAACTAATTGTGGATGTGACCAAAAATTTTCATTTATTAGACTAGATGGCTCTTGGGCTTTGTGTTGTAAGATTGAGTGTTTGTGACCTTGAGTGTTGTACACTCTACCCCCTCATGGAAATTCGAATTTGGCCTTAAGGGCCAATTTTGAAGGCTTGTGGGACAAGTTAAACTTGTCCCACACCTCTTAAATTTGCTATGCCAACCCTACCTATGGGTTGGGGGGTCAAAATTAGACCCCATTATGTGTTTTGGGAAGACAAATTGTAAGTTTTTATTGCACCTTCTTACATGTAATTACTTTTAGTCCTTAAGGAGTGTGGGCTTAGATTGTGTGTGTAAGTAAAATGTCATTTCTTCAACCACTTATTAATTGTGCTTTGGAGTTTGAATTTTGACTTGTGAGGTGGATTTGAGGATGAGTGATGTGGCATCCTACATGGAGCCACCTCACCCTCCTCTCTCCCTTTTCTATTTATTCAAGTTCTTTTGCTTGTTTGGGGGTTACTTCATTCTTTTGTGCTCTTTCATTTTCTTGGAGTTAGAGGATTTTGGAGAGCTTGTGGTCTTGTGGGAGCTTGTTGGTGATTGCTTGGGTTTGAAGGAGCTTGAAGTTTGACTCTTGGAACAAGCTCTACTATGGAAAGGTAGGAGCTTTACTTTTTCTTATGTTATTCCTTTATTTTGTGTTTGTGTGCTTGTTTTGTTGAGTGTTTGGAATGCTTTTTGGGTGCTTGGGTAGATTTCCTAAGTGTGGTGTAGGAGGGGACTATGGGGAGAATTCATGTAGGGAGGCATAAGAGTTATTTCATGTTTGGAGGGATTTTGGGTTGGGTGCCCCACCTTGGACAAGGAATGCTTGCATTTCTTACTTGTTCTTGTATGAGGGAGGCATAAGAGAATGAGGGAGACATAAGATTATGTGGGAGGCATAAGAGGTACTTGAGGGAGGCATAAGAGTATGTAGGGGATTTGAGATTTGTATTGGAGGTTTTAAGGTGGGCACCCATTTCCCATTGGGAGGCATAAGTGGCCTCCCCATAGGTTCTTGCTCCTTTGGCTTTCATTTAGAAGCCTTGTATATTTTTTTATCTCTCCTTCTCGTGTTTTTAGTTTGAGTTGAATGTGCATTTGGAATGGTTGTGAAATACTTGGTTTGTGATGTGGAAGCTTGTTGTTGCCATGTGTTGGAATCACCTCTCATTGTAATATGGTTGGGGCTCGGGGGCCAATGAGGAGGATGGCTTCTCCTCCTCATTAGATATTTTGGTTGGGTGGAGAGTGTTTCCTCTCCCCCCATTTTTTGTGGATCAAGCAAGTCATGAAGGAGCTCTCTTGTTGGTGTTGTGAAGCTTGGAGATTTTGTTGGAATCCTTAAGAAATTTATTCTTGTGAAAATCCCTTTTGTTATTCCCACTTAGAGTGGAGAAACTTGTACTATTGTATTTCATTTTAGCTACATTCTTGTATAATTTTCCCACTTAAAGTGGAGGACATTGTATTAGTAATTGTAATAAAAATTTGTGTTGATTCTTGGACATTAAAATTGTATTGTATGTGAAAAGGGGAAGGAAAGATTTGTCTTTGTAGAGTTAGTTTTTGGTGTAATGTATGTGGAAATGAAAGGTTCTTTTAGTGAAGCTAGTTAATGTAATAAAAAGGGTGATTTGGAAAATAGCTTGTTACTCTTTTAGTGGAATGGAAACATTCATTAAGTGTGTTGTTCTTTCTCTTGTTTTAGAATATATTAATGGAAATGTTGTTGTAAACTCTCTTGTGGAGTGTTGGGAAATTTTTATTAAGGAATGTTACATATCATTGTGTTACTTGGAAAGTATGTATTGGAAAAGTTACGTTAATTATATTTACTTTTGTATGGGTGATGAAAAAGAGCTCATAATAAAAGTTGTCTTCCATTTGGTCAATGAACTAGAATAATTGCTATTTCTAGTATGCTATTCTCATTCTAAAATTATTGCAACCTATTTAAAATTGCTAATGGAAGGAAAATGTACTCCCTCTTACCTTCTACATTATTTATCAAAATATTAAGATAACAAAATGATAGTGCAAGTAATTAACTTATCAATATTACTAGCTAAAATTCCTTGACCACCTTAGATAGTAATATCCATGTTTTAAATATTATTAATAATAAAATAATTTAATATTAGAGGGGTTTCATTATACTATTAATTCTAACATACATACATACATACATACATACATACATACATATATATATATTATTAAATAGAATAAAGTTTAAAGAAAAAAAACTATATAAATTAAATAGGGCATAGTTTACAATAATGATTAAAACCTTCACAAAAAAAAATGGTGGTAGTGCTTAGGCCGCGGCCCCATCTCGGTCATTGGTTAAGGTTAGGGATGGGGTGGGGTAGGCGACCCCATCCCCATAAAACTTTAAATTTGTTTATTTTTAAAACCCCAACAATGTTTTTTTTTGGTGGGGGAGGGGTCGGGGGGCTACAGTTGGGTAATCTCTAAAGTCCAACATATATTAATAACATGCGCATTCTATATCCTTGCCACGACCTGTATGTTGAGTCATGTGTGTGTGTGTGTGTGTGCAGTGCAACATATTTTAATAACTTGCGCATTCTACTCCTTGCCATATAAAGGTGACACACAACCTGTACGTTGAGTCAAATGTGTGTGTGTGTGTACACACACACACACACACATATGTGGGTGAATAAACTAAATGGTGGGGGAGTATATATATATGGGGGCATGCGTGGGGTATACACTACCCCACCCCACACACACACACACACACACACACACACACACACTATTACACAAAGTATATAAAAATGGCTTTAAATGTATATATACATATAGGACACACACACACACACATATATACACACACACACACACACACACACACACACACACACACATAAAGTATATACAAATGGCTTTAAATGTATATATACATATAGGTTGTATATATAGCTTAATCAAAATGAAAATGCATACTAAATATAGTTTTACAAATGAAATGGGGCAAAACCCACAAGCCCATTTGGGAAAACCAAAGGAAACTAAGCTAAATAAATTATACAAATATTTTGAAACTCTAAGAGAGGGTATAAGCAAAATGAGAAAATAAATGGAACTTGTAAGCTCCTCTAAAAGCTTGGAATGGCCTCCAATGGCTTCCTTTCCTCCTCTAACAACTTGCAAAACCAAAGAAAGAAAAAATGAGACAAATGAAATGAGAAAGAAGCTTTCATAAGGATGCTCTAGGGTTAGAATGCCCTTTTTCTCATCAAGGGTCCTAATTGAATCCATCCAAGGGCTGAGATTCATCCCTACAAAAAGTAGGTGGAGAGTGGGTGAGTGGAAATTACCCTTTTAATTTAAATGTTTTAATTTCAAAATATGGGTTGACTTTTTAAGGGGTTACTTTATGGGGTAGGGAAGTGTTCATTATCCTAACCCAATATTTTAATATGGGACTTTGCTAGTTGTTTCAACATTGTAGAAATTAAATAACCTTGGTATTTAATTTCATTGGCCACTTTTACCCTTGACACCCCATGGGGGAATATTCAACTTTAGTAGGAATTAATTTATTATTTAAATAATCCTTAGGGAGATTAAACTTGCTTAGTCAAATCAATGTATTAAAGCATAATGTAGATTTTAAATATTGTGTTATCATGGAAAATTATTTATTAAAGTCATTGCCTTAGAGACATTAATGTGGCAACAGTCGTTTTCAAAAACTTTTGTGGGCATGCTTTTCAAAAAACATGACTCCATAATTTTTCTAACTAAACATAGGTTGTTCTTGGGTCTCACATGGACAATTATTATGGGCATTACAAGGAGATAGGAAAATCAATCCATATAATTTTACATAACCATAATTTCTCATAGTTTAGGAGGAAGAGAAATAAAATCCATAACTTTCCTTGTCCTACCCTATTTCGTTTAAAATTTTATCCTTAGAGAGAGAAAGGAGAGAGAGAGAGAGATACAATAGTATTATTATTTCTTTCATGTTAACCTATTTATTAATACCATTAACATGTTGAGGACAATTATATGAAAATAGGAGTCTTTACCAAAAAAACAACTTTATGTTTTGAAAGGAGTGGTTAGATGGCAATAAGGGCGACCCAACATCACAATCACAATGCAACTCAAATAGGAAAAACAAGTTACGAAACAACCTCTAGAAAGGGTGAACACTAAGCGAAAGAGGCAAAGGTCTCTCTTGACCTCTAGTACTATAAAAAAAGAATACTCGAGAATTAAGGATGGTAAGAATAGATGCACGATGCACATTTTAGAGGTGTAACTAAAAAGGCTAAATGTTGTAGTTTAAAATCTGCATTATCGTTTCAATGTAGTTAAACTGGCCACAAAATGGCCTTGTATAAAGTGTATATGGGTGACCAATGAAATTTTAGATACTTCCAACCTACTCCCATACATAACAAGATCTCAAGGAACAAGAAAAATGTAGGATCCAATTCACATAAATCATATTGGGAGCATCATTCAAGAGGTAAAATTTGAGTTTTAGCAGCTTACGACTACACCTACTAGGCTAAGTAGGCCCCAAAATGGGCATGCAAAGCTTATTATCCAACTGTCATAGTGAAAAATAACTGTGGCTCGCCATTCTTCACATACATGGAAGGGCTATGAGGTGACAACCAATGTTTTCATGACCCGTAGTTTATTTTTACAAGGGAATTCTAAATCAAGCTCACAAGCATATGAGTAGGTGTCTCCTTCATTTGAATCATTACAAATGTGAGATAACGCATAAATAAAATACCCCAGAACATAGATTTGATAATGTTTAACATTTAATCCATTTTCTCCATGATTCATGAAAAATTATTGAGTTGGAAAATGCTACTCTTGTGGGGTAAGGGTTTGTGCATACCAGTAGGACATTAAAGTAAAATCAACGTTTTAATTTTTTTTAATTAATAACACTTATAATATCATATGCCAACATAACATAATTACGAAGCTAGAGAGGAAGAGGAAAAATCCCGTGCTTGTTTCTGACGAGGTAGAGAAGGAGAGGTGTTTAGTTGGCTTGTGGGCTACCTCGATATTTCATCAAATAGTTTTTGTGTGTTATAAAACTTTTACATTCGGCGTTGATGGTTGTTGATTATTACACTACGCCCTCCACACATTCCATGAATCTACATTGGTTTGATGCATTATGAAAAACGTTTTACGTGCCTTGTGAGGTTGTATTCCTTCAAGACATTTTGTAAAATAGTTCGCGTGCCAAGTTCATATTTTCACATTTTTCATACATATCTACCTAACATTTGAGAATACAACATCTGACAAGAGACTCGTTCTAAATCTCCATTATACTTTGGTGTAAATCCATGCTCTTATTTAAAGCTCTTATTTTAGCAGTGTGATAAGATGCTAGAACAACATGTGGAACCTTGGCTTTACCCTAGCTAGAAGCATTTGCTTATACAGGTTCCAAGATCTCCAACTAACCCATCTTTCCAATATCCTGATACCATTGAATAACACAACCTTTTTCAGCAATAACCAAAAACAAAAAAAAATGTTTTGATGGATGTATTTAATCTGTTCCCAACGCATTTATTCTGATCACAAGCAAGAGGAAATGTTGGCAAAAGACATGGTGGTTGTCCCTACTCCTTCCATTGCATCTACACACCCAAGACACAATAAAAACAATATTGGCACCTGCATAACTAGCTACACTCCCAGATGTCCAGACATGTGTAACATAAATAAAAGAAAAAAATCCCCTTTTCATGTGTTGGTTGAGAATGGACATTAGAGGGTTTCACGCAAAGGAAGAGTGAAAGAGACAAATCTTGTAGAGACATAAATAGGATAACGGGAAAGGGTTCTTTCAATGTCTTAAACAATACAACAACTTCTTGGAATAAAAGAGAAAGAGAAGGAAACACGAAGTGGTAGCCATGAATGGTGCTGCAAAGGTTACAATGCACGTAACACAGGTGCACAGAAGCAGAAGAAGCAAAATAAATACAGCTAGACATTACACCCCAGTGAAGCACCTCTTAATCTTCGATCTTCTTCTTCTTATTTTGTATACAACAACAAAACAACGACATGTTGTAGTTTCCTTTCCGCTTATAGACAAATGAACCCTCTTCAGATATGGCTACAAAACTAGATCAATCAATTTGTATATAGTAAAATGAGGAGATATTACGGTTACATATTTATCTTCGTGTGCATGGCTGATTTAACCCATAATGCTACTGATTTTTGGAAGACTACTAGCGAGAGCTCCATTTAACATAGTTCCCTATCATGTTTTGTTTATTTAATAATGAGAATATAAACCCTTGATTTATCATTGTTAGTAAAGCAGAGCTCCGACTTCTGCACTCGTTGCGACTATCCAATTACTACTAAATTTACAATGTTAATATGGGTTTCACCATGGTTACGTCTCTGGATCTCAAATAAAGTGCTTGTCTTATAATGCAAGGAAAATGACAGGTCTGAAAGGTTGTTTAGGATGTGTCGCTCTCCATGTTCTGTTTGATGGGTGACCATATAATGCTCTAGTCCCAATTAACACACCACATAGTACACCCGACCCTGCAAAGTTGTGTTGTCAGATAAGGGCACTTCATTTTTACCTTTGATGCAGCTAGTGACATTACTTATAAATATGAAAATGATTTTTTTATAATTACAAAACATTACCTGACATAGCATGCAAATTATTTGACATAGCAAAAAAGTTACTCTCTACACCCCTATATAGCCATAATAATGAAAATATACTTCCACATTTAAGATTGAAAGATAGATACTTATTCAATTAAAAATGATAATGGTCGGGACAATGGAGGACGCAACACCCCAGGAACGTACAGATATGGCTCATTGTGCGAGAGATCCTTGGTACATTTCTAAACTCATGACCAATTCTTTTCCAATTGCCCACGTGTTATGTAATCGCTATATTCCTTGCTTAACCTTTTTCTTCTTTTGAGGGTTTTGATCTGCATCTTATACGAACTATGTAATTCTTTGGAGGACCTGAAGAGAGAGAGAGACTAAGTGTACCAAAATTCTCAGATGGGACCTATCAAGTGGAAGTCAATTTTTCAAAAAGTTAACACTCTATAAAGATGAGACGACATGATCTTAAGTTTAATCTAAGGTCAAATTTTTTAATTTAACAAAGTTACAGATAAATTGTTGAACTAAGTTATTTGATAATATCGACTTTATAGTCGTGCACCCACATAGGTATATAGGGGTCTTGTTAGCGTAAAACAAAACCATCATGTAGCGTACAATTATGTTACATCAACATTTTCGTTTTACGTGTTTATTTGAAGGAAAAAGTAGTATTTAAATTGATTTAAAATGACGAAAAATAATATAAAGTATTTGAAAGAGGGACCAATGACCGAGTGCCCTACGTGTCACATTGTCATTGACTCTTAAAAGTGTCATTACTAAAAAAATACAAAATTATTGGTCTCTTTTTCAACAACCTATGGTGAAAACAAATATACATGTTTTTAAGGTCTTTTCCCCTAGATATATTTTTTATTTTTAACATTTTTAAAATTGAAAATACAGAATTAAATCAATTCGTCCGGCACCTAATATAATTGACATAAAAGCAAAGGAAACAAAATATTGGAATTTAAGGTTGAACATTTTGTCAATCATTTTTTAATTAGGAATATCTACAAGAATGTCTAAATATTCTTCTCCTCTAGTTTTAGTGAGGCAAGGCAAATCTACTCCTTCCTCCCAGTTTTTTCCATGGTAAAACATATGACCAAATGGAGCTAAATCCACCGGCTTTTCTTGTTCAGCACAATGTTGTTCCTGCTGCACATCTTCTGCAAATCCTTGCTCAGCTACATTATTTGCCAAGCAGTCGGCATGATTAACATTATCAGAGGAGTTATCGTGGGTGTGACACATATTTTCTAAACCATAAGGTTCTGGTTGGAGAAGACTCTCTACTGAGAAATTTTCTATCAACCCAAAATCAGTATAAGGCAGTGAAAAGGGATTGCAGTCCTTCGATTTCGATGACGATATAAAATTGCTGTCATCTATTTGTGAATCCTCTGCCATGAGTGAATCCTCTAATAACTCGCTCCATGTTTTAAAGACATCCAATGAAGCTTCTTCCTGGCCGCCAATGGATGTCTCCATTGTTTCCACTAGAACACCGCTACTCACTTCATTATAAGAAGCCGATCTCACTTCACAAGGTTCGGCCCTGTCATCTTCACTGAAATTCTGCAAGGAAGGAGAGCTCAGTTTTTCCAAGGGTGGAAAACTATTATATTTTTGAAGTGGCAAAGGGATTCTAGAAATAAAGGCAGAACTTGTACTCATTGCAAGCTTCTTGCTCAAATGAGTATTCCAGTAATTCTTTATTTCATTATCAGTTCTTCCAGGTAGACGCCCAGCAATAAGCGACCATCTGCCATACATAATTCTGTTTAGCTGTCTTCGACATGACAAGAAATTCCGGCTACTACAATGTAAAATGGTGGGCATTTTTTCTTACCGATTGCCAAGCAGGCGATGCATGCGGATAATGAGTTCTTCCTCATCCGGAGAAATATTACCGCGTTTAATGTCAGGCCGAAGATAATTCAGCCATCGCAATCTGCAACTCTTCCCACAACGATTCAGACCTACCCATATTCAAAATTAACAATTATAAGCTCTTATTTCTCCTGCAAAACTTCCATTTGAAGTGCCAAAATGTAGGTAAAATGGAGGGGAGAAAAATAGAAAAATATACCTGCTTTCTTGGGAAGAGATCTCCATCCAGCCTCGCCATTAGCGAGGACATAGTTAGTCAATGCCATGTCTTCCTGTGCGGTCCAGGCTCCTCTGTTGAGGTCCTCGTGTTTAGAGCAGCATGGTTTTCTTCCCATCTGGAATTATTCTTATACACTCTCCACTCGAATTATTCTTTTACTCCCTCTATTGACATGTGGATTTGATCTACACAAATTCCAAAGACCAGTGATCAACTGATCAGATGCTGAATTCAATACACCATTAACATGAAATAATTTATAAACTTAGTTTTCAATGGAGGAAGAAAAATAAGAGGCGTTGGCGAAAATGGTAGCGGCCATTCTAAGACGAGGAAGCTCAACTAATCTTCAGCGAAGCAGGGTAGATGAAAACTTCCATGTGAAAGGAGAAAAGACTTACCACATTGTGCGGAAGTAAGAAAATAATATGTAGATAGCATCCATTGAAAGGTAGCTGCTGCCATTCTGCACGCATTTAGCTAAAAGTCTCCGTCACCTCTCTCTGTCATGAAAACTACGTTGGGGACCACTCTCTGTCTATATCATTGAGAGCAGACATGAGCGGACATTAACAACTCTCGGAAATTGCACATACAATTTTGTCAATATCATGAGAGTGAGCTACTTACTGCTGATGTAATGGCATTTTTTATACGAAATTTCACCTTAAAATTAAAAAAAAATTGGGTGCCCATGTTCTGATGAGCACCTGGATGATGCTATGTATATAGATGAGGGGATTGGGCTCGTTGGGTTATGTGCACCTTATGTTGTCCTCTGGCATGTTAATGGTATTTGGTAAATTGGTGGTAGACACGTCTATATACAATCTAATTTAATCAAAAAATAAAATAAAATAAAAATTTAAAAAAAATTATATTCAAAAATTGACTCTCCTCTTCCATTCTCGTGTATGGCATAGGATATTTAGCCGAAGTTGTGCCATGATGGATGGTGCTATAAACTATATATATAGAGTTTGTAATAATATTTTTCAAAATTATTAATAAATATTAAAAGAAGAAAAACTACTTGTTTAGAGAAATTAATTGTAATATATAATCAACTTTGTAAATAACATTTATTAAAATATGATGCTACTTATATTCATATTTATAATTACATTTATATATACAAATAATTGTAGAATCACATATAATTCTAGATGAAAACAAAGTTTTCAAAGGATCAATCACAAGGGGTTTCTTAGGTAGGCAACATTGTACCACGTTTATTCATATTAAGGGAATAAAAATAGATAAATACAAAGTCAATATACCATAAACATTAAGATTTAAAAGGGTTAATTTATTAATATTTTGAATCACTGATTCGAGGTAGAGATGGGATTTTATAACTAAATATCTTAAAATTGTAAAAGAGTGTGGTCATAAAAGTTAAAATATAATCTCTTTTTTAACAAAGAAATCCCAATAGAAGATTCTTTAAGCAAAAAATAATAAGAGTAGAACACTAGGATTAAGTATGTTTTTTTTTACATAAATGATATTATTCACTATCTTGATTATTTAAAAAGTTATTGATAAATAATTAAATCTTAACATTTAGATAATTGGTAATAGGTCTTGAACGACTTCAAGAAAAAGCATAGTGAGAAAACAATAAATAAGTCTGAAACATTATCTCTTTTTTGTTTGATATATTAGGCTAGAAATTAAATGGGTAATTAAAATTGTAGTTGAAAAATGGATAAGTAAGGTACATGCATAAAATAGGGGGTATTTTCAATCTAATAATATAATGGGAGGGGTATTATCAATTGAATAATAGAGGTAAGAAATAACATTACTTAGTATTTTTTAATACCCTTTGAATGAACATGTTATACCATTCTCATACCAAGTCAACCCTCCGTGGGATAAATTTAATTATTATTCCGTTTGGTAAATTGATATTTGAAATAAGATTGGGTCTTCCACTTTGTCCTTCAGATATTAAGATAGTTTATGATAACAAATTCAAATTCAAATAATAATTATCATACTTAACTCCAATGTTGTCGAACTTCATAATGGGAGAGGGTCATCTTCATTTTGAAAGACCTAAATTACTTAGGGTCTTTATGTTTGGATTCATTAAATTGTATTATTTGATTTTAATAGGGAAATAAAAGGAAAGTCTAGTTTACTTGGTGGTGGATGTGTTTTATTGAGGTGAGTAAGATAAGGAATTCTAGTTTTTGGTTTTGATGTTAGAGTTGATGTTAACATTTGAGTAGAATGACTACTTTATATAAGAAGTCAAGTAGGACTAATTTTACATAAAATTAATTCAGAAAGAGGTTTAATAAAAGGTTGAGTCACTACTGCCTATAACCTATATAAAGAGAGGGGAGGGGTAACCTCTCTTCTTGCAAAAAAAAGAAAAACAACTAATTATTAAAAGTTTTTAATTTTATTTTTATTAATGGAATGAAGGGAAAGATTGAATCATGGTGTCTTAACATGATCGCTAAAGATGCATATTGGTTATTCAAAAAGCTATATGAGTAATTCTTATGTATAGTAGAAGGGTTGAAAATCTAGTAGTGATAGAGTTGCAAACTTGGGGATTAATATCTTCTCTTCTACCATAACTCTTTTATGGTTATGAGTGAATAATATTCTAGAGGGCCTAATGAAGCTAGTGGTAATATACTCAAAAGTTTTATTTACTCTTGAAAATTAAGATATTGAAGAAACAAATCCAAATTAGATATAAATGGCTTGATATAAACCTTGGAAAGGTGATATTTTTATATCTTGTTATCACCAAATTTCAACACCCTTTGGATTGCTAGCATGTGAGTTTACTAGGTAATCAATGTAACTAGGTAACATGGAATTATCTCAAGATGTGGGACCTTGCAGTTGAGATGATTCTCTAGAGTAGGCATGTTCCTCTTCTTAAACTAATGCAACAACTACCTCTAATGATGAGAAATCTACTATCTAATCCTAATCTATAATTCCAAGGGACTAGGGAGAGAAGAGAATACATGAAAATGGGAAATAATACACTAAGGAGGTGATATAACCAAGAAAAGGGAGTGAGATACACTACCGAGGGAGAAAATTGAAGAGAAATGCAATTGAGAGAGGTCGTGATAGCTTTGACACAGTCCCAAAATAACATTTAACACCAAATCCCCATAAAACACAAAACAAGCCTAGAAATAATAGAAACATGTAAAAATTAGAATAAAAATAACAGAGAGGCAAGGAACGATAAGAAAATAAATGCAAGGGTTGAGAGAACACTACAAACACATTTTTTATTGCTTTAAATGGTTGCATAGCCATTATATCTGTAAAATAGAGGCAAAAATACATTCTATAGGCCTATGGGAAGGTTTACAGCTCAATGGGATTGAGAAACCAAAATACAATAGTTTCCCTAAGTCCCAGAATACCTTTCTCAAAAATGAGAAGAGGTTACAATATATAGAAGTGGTGGGAAAAGAGAGAGAGTGAAACTCATATTTTTTCTCTCACCCACCAAATTATTTCATTAAATGGTCTGAATCAGGCATGGGCATCCTTGCAAATTATCCCCCCATGTATTTTAACTTTTGGAAGAAGAAATGGGGTGCAATACTTCATTAATTGCGGTTGTTGGGCCTGGAACTGTGTGTTTTCGTATTAGAGACGTTTTCCAATTTTTCACACATATAACCTCAACAAAATTAAGAAATATAATTTTCATTATGTAGAGGACGTTGATAAATTTCCAACGATATAAAGTTTGTGAAAAATGGAGCAATGGGTCAAAAGTTATGGCCATTTTAAGTTTCGTGCGAAAAACTATCGTTTTCCTTTGTTCCACAGATTTTCCAATTTTTTGTGGCTTCATTATTTCACGGAATTTTCTATGGATTTCTCCTTCTGTGGATTTTTTTGGCTTTCTCTTTCTTTGGAGTTCTATGGATTTCTTCTTTTGTGGCTCTCTGCATACTTTTTTCTCTACGGCGTGGCTTTCTACGACGTGGCTTTCTGAAGCACTTCTTATTTACGGTGCGGCTTTCTACGACACTTATTTTCTGTATCGCAGCTTTCTGCAACTCTTATTTTCTATGGCACGACTTTTTGCAACACTTATTTTCTATAGTGCAGCTTTCTGTGGGACTTCTTTTCTGCAATGTGGATTTTTGTAACACTTCTTTGCTGCAGTGTAGCTTTCTGTGACACTTCTACAACTCTCCACGAATTTAGTTTTCTGCAACACTCTTCCAAATTTCTTTGGTTTTCTCAAAATTTTCACTAACTCCTTAGAATTTTATGGGTTAGGGACTTACGAAAAAATGGATTGACGCCCCCCAACAAAACTAAATTTCACCATTTTTTCTAGTTGTCTATTTTACCAAGGGGTAAAAATGGATAAAAATTTGGCAACTCACGGGGACATCTGTGTGCTAGATGAGCTAATCAGTGGCCTTGTATCATCCATTGGGTGAGAAGTCATCCTAGTAAACACAAATCCGATCTAAAAATCTGAAATCCTATCCCTGAGCCCCTTGAAACACCACTGAAACTGGAGCACTTGCTGATTTGGAAAGCACTTATGACTTCTGTTAAAATTGGTTCCCCTCCTAAACATTTCCACTTCCAATGAGCTGAATTGTGCAAAAGCAACCAAAAAGCACCAAAACTATGTATAAAAGAGGAAGATCATACACACCCCAAGTGGAACCTACAGAGCATACACAAGCATTTCTTCTACTTAAAGCAACCTACTCCTACCAACAAAACACTGTGCTAAAAGCACTTATATGAATGAGAATTCTAAACTAATATGTACAAGGGTGAGAATTCACTTTAGTAACAATGCTTGAGATAGATTCCATTGACTGGAATATGTAATTATTCACCATCCAACTTGGCCAGTCGGAAAGCATTGCTACTTTTACATTCTGTGATCATGTATGGACCACTCCATATTGCATCAAAATTAGAATGTTTGCCTGATTTTTCCTGATTTGCATCCCACTTTAGCACTAAATATCCTTCTTGGAATGTCCTTGCTTTGGCCTTCTTGTCAAAGCTTCTCTTGATCAATGCTTGATCTTTCTCCATAGTTTCCATTGCATGCTCTCTTAGCTCTTCCAAATCCATGAATACCACATACTTGATTTCCATGGGCTCAAACTTAGCTACCTCTAGCTGCTTGAGAAGCTCTACATTGCTCGGTAGCTCAAGAGATATGGGCAAGCCTTGCTTCTCTTCTGTAGACTAGCTTATATGGAGAGTTGCTTGTAGACCTTTTGGGTGTAATTCTATCAGCCCATAGGGCTAATTTGAGCTTTGTGTGCCAGGTCCTCTAGTTTTCATCAAGATTCCTTCTTACGATTCTCAATAAGTCTTTGTTCGTGGACTCAACTTTCCCATTACCTTGGGGGTAATAATTAGATGAATTATTGAGATATACTCCATTTCTAGCTGCTCATTTAGTGATCCTTGTGCCAAGAAATGCCAAAACATTGTCTGATATGATTATGGCAGGTATACCAAACCATGTGACTATCCCCTCATAGAAGTCCATTATGTTAGACTCATTGGCTTCCTTGAGTGCTACCGCTTCAGTCCACTTGGTGAAATAATCCGTTACTATTAGTATCCACTTGTGACCTTGGATTGAGTTTAGATTAATGACCTCAATGAAGTCCAATTCCCATTTTGTGAAAGGTTGATCCATTGAGATTGGATGAAGGGGAAGTGTTGCTAGATTCTCCTTTCCTATGAATAATGCACATTTCTTGCACTTTTTAATCCATGCATAACAGTCACTAAAGAGTGTAGGCTAAAAATAACCAACTTTCATGATCTTTAGAGCTTTCACCCATGGAGCAAAGTGACCTCTAGCCTCTCCATCATGGAATTCATGCAACACTTTTTCAATATGATTTTTCCAATGCACCTTAAGATAACTCCATTCATATCTCTCTTGAAAAAATTTCCATCCACAAGCACATATGGGATGGATTGGAGCCTAAAATACCTTATTTTTTATTTTCCTAACTCTGGAGGGAATAGGCATGTTTAAAGGAAATTAATAATATCCTAAGTCCAACAAGGAGTGGGCATACCATATGTGGCTTTTTCTTGGTCATCTTGGAGCACTAAGACAACTCCTCCTTCATCTTTTGACTCAGCATGCCGATTAGAAGCTAGCTTCTCACACACACATTTGCTACTGAAAAATTTGGTTACCTTAATCTCTATACCATACTCCATGACGTGGGTGATCCAACCTACCCTTTTCTCATTCAAATCCTTATTCAGGAGAAAATATTTGACCCTGACATAAGACACTAGCAACTGAATCTTATTGTTGGAAACCAAGTTTCTAAATTTATTTTGGCTCATAATGAAAACTAAGACATGATTTTCAATAAAAGAGTACCTCATGTCATAGTCGTCCAAGTTGTGGCTGAAGAATGCTACAGGTTTCTTTGATCCTTCTTTATTCAGTTGTACCAAGATAGATGAGATTGTATCTGAACCAATAAAGGCGTATATGATGAATTCCTTCGAAAAATATGGATTGATGAGAGTTGTGGCTTGAGATATTAAATTTTTAATGGCCTCAAAACCCTCCTTTCCCTCTGTTGTCCATTTGAATGTCATACTCTTTTTTAGCATAATTTTTAATGACCTAACAAGAGTGGAAAAGTACAGCATAAATTTGTGAACAAAATTAATTCTTCCTGTGAAACTTTGGGGATACTTCTTGTGACTTAGCAATGGTAGAGCACGGATAACTTCAACTCTTTTGAGATCAATGGTTAACCCTTCCTTCGAAACAATGTGGCCCAAGAGATTTCCTTCGTGAGCCAGGATTACACATTTTTTGGGATTGAAAGACACTTTTAATCTTCCGCATCTTTGAAAAAAATGCTTGATGTGAAAGAGGTGGTATGCTGCATTTTTTTAGAATAATGTGATATCATCAAGATAAACAAGCATTATCTTATTAATCAACCCTTTAAATGTAATATCCATAGCTCTCTGGAACTTATCTCTGGCATTTGACATTCCAAAATGCATTTTCTTATAAGCATATGTGCCCCACTTTGTGATGAAGGTGATTTTGAACTGATCTTCTTCCTTAACCATGATTTAATTGTAACTTGAGTACCCATCCAATGATGAAAATATCCCTAAACTAGCTACTACTTGCAAGATTTTCTCCATGGAAGGGAATGGGTAGTGGTGCTTGAGTGAAGCTCTATTTAGATCTCAGAATTCTACACACAATTTGATTTCTCCATTTATTTTTCTCACTGGTACCAAGTTTGTAACCCAACTTGAGTGTTTGATAGGAAAAATAATATTTTCCTCTATAAGTTTATTTGATTCTTTTCTCATGAGGGGTTCAATATGAGGATTCAACAATTTTTTTTCTTCCTGATGGGATTGGATTCAGAACAAAATTCAATAAGATGTTATGTAAATTTTGTAGCTCCTTACCTTCACCTACTGAAATAGAATTAGAGTC
The DNA here is from genome assembly GCA_019776745.2 of Taxus chinensis. Classification (NCBI taxonomy): domain Eukaryota; kingdom Viridiplantae; phylum Streptophyta; class Pinopsida; order Cupressales; family Taxaceae; genus Taxus; species Taxus chinensis. Next base: position 104,444,323 of record CM034150.1, read on the forward strand.
TTCACCCTTAACCTAAATGTTTTCTTTTTATTTCTATAATTGGTCATTGGGGTCAAAGATTGAATCAAGAGTTACCAAACCTTTCAGGAGTTTGTTTGTTCTTAGTTGAACCGCCAGGTAACCATCCTGCTACTCCAGTTTGTCTTGATTTCCAACAGATAATTTGGCTTATTCTTGCAAGAAATTTGTGATTTTTTGATCATTTTTGAATACTTGCCATATTTTATTTTTTTCGAAGAAACTAGCCTTACAACCACCATGATGTGAGGATGAGTTCTATCTATCTTGATATTTTCATCAATGTCAAAAATTTCCCCAATTGCTTCAAGAATTTTCGTAGCATTATTCTTCTTCCTTGGAATGGAACTTATGCTAAATGCCTGAAAATATTTAATAAGATCCCATACCTGGTTCTTGTAGCTTTTTAAAACATAATTTTTGATTGTGTTGAGTCCTCTAACTTGGTTTACAACCAATTCACTATCTCTAAAAATTTGTGAATTCTTGATTCCCCTCTTCCTTTCCCAATGCAATCCATGGATCAATGCTTCGTACTCACCTGTGTTAACCGAACAAGAAGACTGAAAGCAAAAAGTTGAGTAGTATTTTATACCTTGAGGTGACACAAGCATTTCATACTCCAGCACCTTGTCTACTCCTTGAGCCATGAAAGAATAGATTTCATACTTCATTATCATCTTTGTTATTTGAGTTGATGATGTTTGGGAGAGGTGGATTTTCTTCATACAAACAATAGATGCCCAACTCAGTTTCTTCCATTTCCTTGTATGGATAAAAAACATGCCTCTTGTTTTCCCATTCATCAAGAGTCAAGTTTGGAATGTTTACATCCTTTGTATCTGCTTCCTGAGTGCTTGGATACTCTTCTCAATTGAAAGCTGAGCAATTTGCATTGATCATACTTGGTACTTGAGGCTCAAAATGGAAGTTTGCAATATGTTCAGATTGGATTGTATCCTTAGCTCCATACATCATTTTGAATAACATATGTGACCTATCAGAATACAAGTAGCCTCCAATTTTAACGCTAAAATCTAGAGACAAGCATAGAGAAAAGAGTGGTGGCAAGTCAATAACTGACACATTTTGTAATATTGTGACATTTGGGAATGCATACAGTGTAAGGCTCAAACCTTTGATCACACCAATGGTTTTCACTGTTGTTCCATCTAATTGCACCACACCTCTAGAAATGACTTCATATTGAAGGCCCAATTGATTAGCTATTTTCTTGGGCATTATAGAACTACTTTCTCATAAATCAATCATGCAATTGTGTACGAGATTTCTCCCAATAATTAGAGAAATATAGAATGCAGAGGCTTCATTTTTTTACCTGGTTGACCTCCTTGACTACATTCTTATGGAGATGCATTAGTGAGAACCTTTTTCTTGATTCTTGGGTGGATCATTTGATGTTGACCAATTTGTCATGGCTACTTGCAATAGATCTCTTTTTCTTGGGATTGCTAATGACTCTCATGTTGAGATGTTAACATTTGTTTCATTTTCTCTATGATATTGAAAGGAGAAGATCCATCTTTCTGTTGTCATTTTCTTTCCACAACATTCTCTTACACATGAGCTGCTACAACTGGTACATGATCTGGTCTAGAAGGTAACTTAGGTTGATTATTTACATTTGGAGCTACACTTGGATTTCTAACTCCTTGTAGAGTGACAAAAGGCTGAGTATCACTTGGATTAGATGACTGCCCTTCCTCTAAATTCCTCTTTATAAACCTTGTGTTTGTTGCCACACCCTGAGAAGGAGCTTGATTTATGCCAAAAAAATCCTTAGCTTACTAATTCACAAGCATAGTTTAACTTGGAGGTGCTTCTTGGGTAGCTTCCTACTGCTGAATTTCTTTTGGATTTGTTTCTTGAGACACACCAACCATTGTCACCATCAAAACTTGCTTCAGAGAACTATTGAAACATGTTGAATAATTGTGAGATTGATTACATGGGAAACACCATTCATATTCTTGTTCCATGTTATTTTGAGTTAGAGCCAAGGCTTTAGATTTAGAAGTAGCATTAGGATTATAAGGTTGAAATGACCTGTTCCCATGAGGTTTTCCTTGTCTTTGATTAACAACTTGGGCAATTGGTCTATTACATTGATATTAAGGTCTATTGGGTTGGGCTTGAGGCTGATATGATCTTAAATTATGAGCTTGTTGCCTCTTAATTGTCACCAATTCATTGCCTAAATTTTGTAACTACTCCATGACTTCCTGGAGCTCGTTTGAGGTGCTAGAATAAGAAGTAGAAGCTTCATTAGAATTATTATTTTTTGGGGCAGGAATGGGAGATAATTGCTTGACTAGAACTTGGATTCCTCATTTCTAGATAAAGAGTCATAGGTGGCCTAGGTGCAAGTTTACCGACTTGAATCAAACACATTTTGGCTCTAATAGTGATGTTATAGGGTGCGGGTAAAGTTGTACCTTCCATAGATTGTATCTTCATGGCTATATCAAAATTTAAATCTCTTAGGAAGTAAAGAAAATCATCCTCATTTTGCGGTCTCAAGGAAATTGGAATCCGATCCCATGTCCTTTGAAATCTGAATTTGAAATCAGCCATTTGCTCATTTAATGCCCTTTTGATTGTAGTTATTTGCTTCAACAGAGAGAAGTTGTCTAATTTTTCTTCAAACTAGCCACTAAGAACTATGAACAATTTATCCTAATTATTAATTCATCCTGCTATTAGGATCCTAAATCACTTTAAATACTTACCTTTGAAATAAGAGGCTAATAATTTAATCATCACATTCATCTCATTGACCTCAGGAATAACAAAAACGTTTACAATGTCTTGAATGTGGTCAATTGGAGTTATGTGATTTTCCAAAGTGAAGTATGTGATATTATTCAATGATGCAAATGGAATTAGGTTTTGTGCATTGAGAGCAAGTGGGATGCTACCCGTAAAATTGAAAAGAGGATTTTGTGGTGGTGGTGGTTTTTAATGAGCCATTTTTATTGGTCTAAGAACCTTGGTTGATTGAATAAATGGCCTACTAGGTGGAAGTGTTGACAAGGTTATGTTTGGCCGAGATGGAGATCTCTGAACTCTTCTTCCCCTTCTTTATTTTACTGGAGATAGATGCAAATAATCAATAACACCTTCTTCTCTTATTCTTGACCAGGTTTGAATTCTTCTCATGAACTTAAAAAACTTGGGATGCTAACACCAATCAATTCTTCCCTTTGGAGTTGTCAAATGTGCTGCTGTAGGGCTTTTTAAAGGCTAAAATTTACAAAACAAGAACACCAATCTTGCTACAATAGAAATGAAGACTTCTTGTTGTCCCACTGGGCATGGCATAACTTCTATCACCAAATTATAGCACCCTCTGGATTTCTAGCATGTTATTTTACTGGGCGATCATTGTAACTAGGTAACATGGAAATATTTCAAGGTGTGGGACCTTGTAGTTGAGATAATTCTCTAGAGTAGGTTGGTTCCTCTTCCTAAACTAATATAATAACTACCTCTAATGAAGGTAAATATACTATCTAATCTTAATATATTATTCCAAGGGACCAGGGAGAGAGGAAAATGTATGAAAAATGGAAAATCATACTCTAAGGAGGTGATAACACCAAGAAAAGGGAGTGAGATACACTGATGAGGGAGAAAATTGAAGATAAATCTAACTGAGAGAGGCCATCATATCTTTGACATGGTCCCAAAATAAAATTTAACACCAAATCCCCATGATACACAGCAACACAAACTTGAAAATAATATAAACATGTACAAAATAGAACAAAATAACATAGAGGCAAGAAAAGACAAGAAAATCAATGCAAGGGTTGAGAGAACACCACAAACACATATTTGATTGCTTCAAATGGTTGTACAATCCATTATATCTGTAAAATAGAGGCATAAATATATTCCACGGGTCCATGGGAAGGATTACAACTCAATGGAATTGAGAAACCAAAATGCAAGAGTTTCCCTAAGTCCCAAAATATCTCCCCTCAACAATGAGAATAGGTTAGAATATATAGAAGTGGTGGGAAAAGAGAGAAAGAGTGAAACTATGATTTTCTCTCTCACCCACAAAAACATTTCATTAAAATGTCCAAAAAATGTGTTGGAATCCTTACAAATTATTCCCCCCATGTACTCTAGCTTCTGTAATAAGAAATGGAATATCATACGTCATTAATTGTGGTGGATGGGCTTAGAACTGTGCATTTTTGTGTTGGATATGTTTTTCCAAATTTTTACATATCTAAACTCAATAAAATTACAAAATAAAATTCCCATTACATACAGGATGTTGAGACCTTTCCAATAATATAAAGTTTGTGAAAAATGGAGCAATGGGTAAAACATTATGGCCATTTTAAGTTTCGCGCGAAAAATTATCGTTTTCCTTTATTCCGTGGATTTTCTAGTTTTCTATGGCTTCAATCTTCCGTGATATTTTATGCACCTTTCTCCTTCTGCAGAATTATGAGACTTTCTCCTTCTATGGTTTTCTCTTTCTGCGGCTTTCCAAGGCCTTTATTATGTGGCTCTCCTCTTTTGTAGCTTTCTGCGGACTTTGTTCTTTGCAGCGTAGATTTATGTGGCACTTATTTTCTACGGCGTGACTTTCTACAACACTTATTTTCTATGGTGTGGATTTTTGCCACTTCTTTTCTGTGGTGATTCTTTTCTTTGGCACAACTTTATATGGAAATTATTTTATTTGGTATGGCTTTCTGCAACACATATTGTTTGCAGCACGGCTTTCTAAGACACTTATTTTCTATGGTAGTTCTTTTCTGCAGTGCAACTTTCTGCGGAACTTTTTTCCTACAACGTGGGTTTCTGTGGTACTTTTCTGTGGCATGAATTTCTGTGTCACTTCTTTTCTGTAGTGTAACTCTCTGCGATGCTTCTCAACACTCTGCGACTTTAGTTTTCTGCAGTTCTTTCTGCATATTTATTTGGTTTTCTCAATTTTTTCACTAACTCCTTAGAATTTTTTGGGTTAGGGAGTTAAGAAAAAATGGATTGAAGCCCCCCAAAAAAACTAAATTTCACCATTTTCTCCGCTTCCAATTTTCTCCAGTTGTCCACTTTACCAAGGGAGTAAAAATGGATAACATATCCTATTTATTATTTCTCTATTTTTTATCCTTATTGATAATATAAATGTTTAAGGATAAATTTTTAATGTTAATTAAATATAATAATAAAACTAATTGTTAGTTCATGTAAACAAACACTAATGTATTGCACTCAACAACACTAATAACATTTTTTAGTATTTCTCTTAGTAAAAATTTAACATAAATAAATATTCAAATAAAATATAAAATCAAATATTTGTATTAAAGAAAAGCAATAGGACATGTGAATATAATAAAGGAAAAGAGAAACAAGTTTATAACAATACTAAATAATTGCATTATGTGGATCCAACTACAAGAGGTAAAAATGTCTTCAAGACACACACACACACACACAAAATTTTACAAAACTCAAAAAACTTCAAAACATCTTCCTTCTCATTCCTCGATCCACAATAATATCTTAAAACATTACAAACTACCTTTTATTTTCCACTATCTCTAAGAAAAACCCTAAAACATAAAAAACAAAAAACAAAAAAAAAAACCCAAAAAGTAAAACACCTCTGATGGGTCCCAAATTTTACATTCTTGTCATCATAAATTAAGAATTACACCTAATCTTGGCTTATTACATAATGCGAAGTAAAATATATTAAACCTCAAAGTTCTAGAGAATCCCCCAAAAAGGTTACGGACCAATTTTAGACCACTAGATGAAGGAATCTAGCCCCAAAAATGTGCCCAAATGGTACCCACACTTCACGAGGAAGGTGGTCATGGGATAGTACTAATCAAGATCTAACTACCTAGAAAATTTCAAGATCATATCCTCTCGCATCATTCTCCCCTTGTTGAAAATAATTATGCACATGTGAATTCAATTTATGGAATTCATCCAATTTTACATGGTCATTTGTCTTCAAATACCACTCAAGAATCCAAGAATTTTCTTCTTGTGGAAAACGTTCCCACTATACCAAATATCTGTTATAGCTCTCATGTTTAGTAGTGACTATATTTTTGTCCAAGACACAAATTACTCTCTCGTTTTCCTACTTCGGCATCTACCCCTCCCTATTTTATTCTTCTTTCTCCTCAATAGTTTCCTCATTACCTAAAAACCTATACAAGTCAACGACATTGAAAGATGGAAAAATAGCAAAGTTATCCGGTAACTCCACTTTATAGGCATTATCACTCATTTTTTTCATAATATTGCATTGCCTAATCTTATTATACTTTAGTTTATTATATGTACCCTTTATAAACACATCCTTCTTGAGATGAACCATAACCATATCTCCTTATTCAAATTTTTTCACTCTCATAATCACAAATCTACAACTACTTTATATCTTGCATTACTATCTTCCAACCTCTCCCTCACTTCTTCCTACAATTTTAGCACGTGTTTTTCATCATGAATGGTTTTATCTTCACATGGTATCAAAATCAGATCTAACACTCCCTTAGGGTTCCTACCATAGATAATTTGGAAAGGATACCTCCCCATTGACCTGTTTATCGATTTATTATAAGTGAACTTAGTTTGTGGTAAGATAAAATCCCATAGTTTCTTCTTTTCTCCAACTATGCATCGTAGAAGACTTCCCAAGCTCATGTTTACTACTTCTATCTATCCATAATTTTAGGGGTGATATATGCACTACTAAAATTTAGTCTTATCCCCATTATACTCTACAAAGTCTTCCAAAAGTGACTCAAAAATTGTTTCTTGATCTAAAGTGATCATTCTCGGAACTCCATCCAACCTAGTCGTGCTTCTAAAAAAACAAATATGTAACTGTATAAGCATCATTAGTTATCTTGTAAGAAGTGAGCATTCCATTTTAGAGAATATATCTACCACAAAAAAGATAGAATCATTTCCTCATTGTGTGTTAGGAATTCCTTACACAAAATCCATACTCAAATAAACCCATGGTTCTGAAGGGATAGGTAATGGTATATACATCCTAGTAATCTGTGTATGGCCCTTATCCATTTTACAGACTCTATATCTTGATATGATCCTAATTATGTCCCTCTTTACTTCTGAAAAATAATATTTATCTACCACAAGAGAAGATATCTAACTTAAATAGAAAAGTGTCCAGCCACACCCCCATTATGCAATTCTCTTATAATATTTTCTCTCATTAAACCAACATGGATGCACAATTGTTTTCCCATGAATAAATATCAATCCTGCATAAGATAATCAAAATAGCCACTACCCACTATAGGGTCCTTACATTGTCTCACAAAATCACCAAAATATAGGCCACTTTCATACAAATCCTTAACTACCCAAACAATACTACTTCATTTTCCATTGTCATAAACAATGTCGTATGCCTACTCAAGGTATCAACATCTTGATTTTGTTTGTCTTGTTTATGCTTTAGGACAAAGAATCCCTAAATTCAAATCACTTTAACTGTGTGTTTTTTCAAAGAAATGACATGTTTTTTAGAGAAAGACCTTATTTTTCCAAAGCAATGATACTACATGAATCTAAATAGGTTGGTCATCCTTCATAGTATCATTGATAAAGTATATATTTTCATTTGATTCAATTTTTGTGGATGAGTGGATGTAATGAATATTAATAAATTTAATGGACAAGATTACAACCATGTACATTAACCTTCACATTACTATACAAAGTCTGATTAGTCTGACAAATGTAGAAAAATAGAAAGGATGAAAGACATTAAATTGCACATACTAAGGGTTTTACTTTTAAAGTCCAATATGAATTTCATTAAGGTTTTAAGTAGAACTATAATTAAATGTTATGAAAATATCAAATATTGAATCCATGAGGTGCAAATAAAAGTGGTATAAAAAATGTTGAAGGGGAAAATGAATAGTTTAGATATATGGTAAAATATGGGCGTTTTATAATAGAAAACGTTTATTGGGATGGGTATTATTTTACCGTTAATACCCAATATTATTCATAAAAATTATACAAACTATCTTTGTGTAATAATGTTTCATAAGTATCCATAACATTAACAACCACATAATATACCTTGCTTAATGATATGTAAGGTTAAAACATTTCCAAAATTTTCCTCAATACACTTCCTATTATATAAAATAAAATTGTGAGCTTTTTCATTTTCCCACTAATTCACTTCATTCAAAAAATTTAGTGATTCCCCTCTTTCAGTGTACTTTAACTCTAATTTTTCCAAAGATAATCTTATTAATATGTTCAGTAAAAAGTTTTACCGACATCTTGGAAAGGTATGAAACTATATGGGATGGGTAAAATAAAAATAATTCAAGTTTCACTCCAATCAATACCACTTTGCATCATTTCAATTAAAGATTCCCCAGAAAGTGTCAATTTTTTTTAAAATGGAATCATGAAAGCTATAACTTTTATATAATATTATAGATGAATTTAGGATAATCTATATAATGGAATGTTATAGGGTTTGTAAAATAAAAATTAAATACACTTTTTGCATCATATATATGATTTAAAAAAATTAACTCTAATAAGAGGAATGGGATCAAACAAATATAATAGTAACAAGAAAGATCTATCATGCAAAAAGTTAAGCAAGTGTGTACAATAGGGCGATAAGAGTGACTTATCTTGTATTTGAAGATATAGGCTGATTATAGGTTGGAAATTGAGTGGAATAGGTTGGATTTGTACTGAGTGTGTTTTGTCTAGAAAATTGAGACCTGAAACTCTCTCAGACACAACTGCACAAAGTTGGAAAGGACTGCACCACGCACTAGTGTCCTGGAAAATGCTATGCTTTTAATATTTTAAGGGTCTAATAATGTCTTATTCCTTTCACTCTTCATCACTTTACATCTATTGTAAGGTTTCACTGTCACCCCTAAACCTCCAAAACAAACCCTAATTACCTACACAATGCTTAATCAAACATTTGATGAAACAAATAAGGTATATGATTGACTCAGACTGACCTGAGTGGTCACCCCAATGTGATTGTCATTGATTACTTCCCTACATTTTATACTCTATGTAGTTCTAGTGTGTGTGATAGAATAATTTTCCTTGAAAATAGGCTTCCCTTGTGCCAATCGCACCAAGATATCGGGTTGCAATTAATTTTTCCCCAAGATGAATATGTGATATGGAATTCATAAATAACACCTCTTATGTAGTACTGAATGATAGAACCTGATTGTATTCCTTGAATATTTCTATTTGCCCAAGTAATAGCCTAAATTACCCAATCCTAATAATAGTGATTAATTCTTATATGTATGATTCCTTTGTTTTAAAGTGATAAAAAGGTTTTATAAAAGATAACAAATGTTGTGGAATTTGTAATTTGAGAAAATAAGGGGAAAGGACAAAAGCACCCAAATGAGATAGTAACACATATGAACTCCTATCCCTAATGGGTGGTAGTGTCTGGGATTCTTAGAGAATAAAATGATTTTTTTAAAGTTGAGTTGCATTTTGTCCAATGTCCAAAAGTAAAGGTGTAGTCCAAGAACAACCAAGAACTAAAGTATAAGAAAGTAAAACAATGTAAATACAAAGAAAAATAAGTGATGTTAGTGTCTAATTTTCTTTGTTATGAATCGTGTATATAGTGAAATACTTAGAGGCATTATGTAAATAGTAATTGTGTGATTTTTCTGTGTAAAGTTTCCCCCACTTTATGCCAGTGAATGAATATCTGGTAGTATAAAGAAGATAGAAAGAGCGTACCTTGTGGAGAGTTAAATAGAGTTGTAACTGATAGCATGAGGAATGAGGATTGTTCTTGATATCATATCAAATGGAGATTCTAGAATGTGTACCATGGAATCTAGAAGAGGATAAGGATCTTAAGGGTGACCTTATTTGCGTGTTAAAATTATTCCTTCATTTTTTCCTTGGGATATTTCCTTTTCTTGAGCATATTCTACTCAAGATTTCTCCTTGTTCCATTTGTGTGATGCCTTTTATTGGAGTAAGGCAAGACCTACAAAAAGAGATAAGTGTATTCAATTCTCATGATAAATGAAATTGAACTTTAACTTAGTGAATGCTAAAATAGAAATGCTTATTTTTAAAAAACAAGTGAATCAAGGATAAAATACACGTAGATGCCATGAGAGAAGAAATAGTACTAAAGATTTAGGTTTCATATTACAAAACTAAGGATTTTATCATCTTGTCTTCATAATGAGGATTTAGCCATATTTTCGGCCAAAGGAATGTTTTTGGGAGATCTGTAAGATTTTACCTCCTACCATTAACACTTCCCCAAACATGCGCATCACTGCAAATAGTCACAAACCCAATAGAAACTGGTCATGAATGACACATTGTTGCATGAATAACATTGTCCTACATATTCCCTAGGTGTCATTCCTTATTTAATCCCAATAAAATAGAGTTTTTATTTCCATTTCATAAAATATGAAACTTGTCATTGATTTTGTTCCTCTTATACCTGTAACTGAATATGTATTGCTAGAAATTGGAAAATCTTGTCACTAAGAATCTATTGAAACTACACTATACCTGTTTCTACCCCAAGGACTAAAATGCCAAGGTGGGATACTAGCTCCCATCGATCTTATCTGATCTAGGAGATTTTTTCCTGGCATTGATTTTGGCCCAAGTCTAATTTTGAACCAGTTTTTAGCTCTTATGTATTCCAATTGTTTTGTGTACCAAACTGTGTTAGATTTATGAACTGTTGAAAGGGTGAAATAATCACCTAATGATTTCCCCCACTTGTTTAAGGTGCATGAGATGAACGAATATGAGCACAAACCAAATGAAACATCTAAAATAGAAATCATGCAAGGGGAAATGGGAGTGTGCATGGAAATAACCATGAAACATGGCATAAAATGGAAAAGCTAGCATAAATTGTTAGCCACAAATAAACATGGAATGATGAATTTAAACTAGTGAAAACATGTAGTAGTACAAAATTATATCAACATAATAAATGATCAAAAACATGGAACACCAGTTAGGATTTCACAAGACACTCAAACCCTTAAAATCTATATAAGAAAAATATGAATCAATCATAGGGCATAGCCCAAAAATAATGACAATCAAGACATAAACATAAAAGAAAATGTAAGAAAATCATAAAAGCATGGTTAAAAGTAGTCCTGCAAGAAAAATGTTATTCATGAAGCACCCATTAACATGTTAGAAAAATTCTTAGTATGTCACCAATTTTATAGATGAAATGGAAATGGAAGTAGTAGATATTGCAATGATATAACATGTATATAGAGAAGTATACAAGGGTAGATGCTCCAAGAGTCTCATGGGACTAGTACAAAACAATGCAAATAATCATACATCATGTGATAACCCATAAGTGAAGTGTATTTACCTCAATGTACCATATTAATGTGCATGTGTATATGGAAAAAGGATATAACATACTATGGATACAAAATCATGCACTTTAGACATTATTTAGTCCCAGTTTCATACTACTTTTTAGAAGGTTCTTGAGTGAAGAAAGTACTAATTAACCCATGTCTTTTGGCCATCTTGCTTTATTTTAATTTGTCATTTCTAACCTCTTGCATGTATATTCCTGGTAAAATTTCGTCACTTGGTGTTATTTTATCCTCGGCTAGGGTGCCAAGGGTAGTACTGGGGCACTCATGGGCTCCCTAGTCCCACCATGATAGCGTCGATCCTTTTCACATTTTCCCACCACTTTTTCAGATCTTTCTATCATTTTGAGGTCTTTATATTTTTTGTGGTCGGCCATTTTGGGGTTAATTAAAAAATAAGATCAAGAGAACCCTATAAATATAAAGTTATGAGACCATAATGAGAGACCAAGTAGTAGTCATTAATATCATCCATCTAGAGTTATATCCATCTATTGTATTGGAGATCACTTGCATCCACATAGCTTCATCACAAAGCACAAGCCTAGGACATATGCATCAAACACAACATAGGGGGGGATTATATTCTATTTAATGAGTACATTATATTAAATTTTATACATTTACTTATTGCTCGCTACTTCACAAAGTGTGACTTGAAAAATAACACCCAGGGAACATTATGTACACTCTCACTAGAACTACATTTGGGTCTGAATTGTAAGGCATCGCTCATTTAGTAATCCCACTATTGTGGTAGTTGAGGTCAATCTGACCCATTCATTTAAAATCTTATTTTTTGGGGTTTTGATACTTTTCTTTGGTCTTTTGCATGTCTTCCATACATATTGGATTATTGGCAACATTTGGTGCAGGACAGTCAATCTGATCCGATAAAAAACAAGGGTTTCAAACCATTTGTCAAACTTGTAAAAACCAATTCTGAATATTTCACATAGACTAGGGTGCATATTCTATAGACTAGAACACCCGTAGGTGACCTAGTCCCTTTCTGGGCACTCTGGTCCAGCCAAATATTCCAAATCCATCCTTTTCAGGGATCATGCACATTCGTTCTTGCTTTCGGTTCCTTCCGTCACCTCTATCGATATCCTCTAATTAGATGAGTTCTTTCCTCTTCTCTCTTACACATTAGGGTTTCTATTTCCATTAGCTTAGTTGCTTGGGTCATTTTTCATAGTCATTTATTTCATTCATTTACTGTACTTACATGTCATACTAGATTAGATTAACTACACATACTCCCCATTTTTAGTAATCATTTACCAAGTATCAAGGTCTTCCATATTGAAACTAGCACCGAATCAAAGGAAATAATGTCAATGACTGTTTTGCTTTACAAAAAAGTATCAATTACCTTGTGCATTAGGGTTTTCTCTCATTTTTTGTAAAAAATTATAATACACATGATACATCCCATTGGGTTTCTAAATCTGATCCATCTATATCTAATGAGCATCAGGCTATTGTTAATTAGGATCCGTCTACAATAAGTTAATAACCTCCTTAGCAACTGTCCCTCAAAATTAATTCAACACCATGTCCTACTGAGTCGGCTGTGGTCTCACCAAGTCAAACCACGTCACCACCTCCCATAATCAATCAACCTTCTTCTACTATCAAGTATTTTGCAGTGTCACCAATGACACCAAAGCTACCACCATTCAAGATTCCTCCCCATCCTACTCCACTTTCACATCCAATCACTTTCATCAAAACAAATACTCTTTCTACTTGTGGGCGAGACACACTTAAATTGCCACTAGTATCACATGGTCCTATTGTTGTTTTAGCCTACCATTGTGTTGGCCCTCACTCTTATCATGAAACAGACAACACTCTCCTATAATGGCATGGCACCTCTTGTTTCGTTGCATATATCTCCATCATCATAGTATTCTTAGGGGGCATAATACTCACATAATCCCCCCTTATCATATTTGCATAGGTGCATATCTTATCTTTGCATCATCATACATTCAATATTCTCACATAGGCATGCTCATCATACACTTTAGCATCATTATTACCTGATGACATAGTCTCGTGTTTTGGTTCACACTTGAGTGTCGAGGTATTATAACACATGAACACCACACACTACATTATACACACCACACATTACATCTCATGCATATTGCATCATACATACCAAATTTAGTCTACCTCTGCACATCTATACATTTTAGACATTTTACATATCATCTATCCATCTGGCATTACATCCCATTCATAATTCATCTCACATAATTCATCATATTAGTCACCATTATATATATACACCATTTTCTACACATCTAGCATTACATCATCCTCCATGCTACATTATTAGTCTTTCTACATACTACATCACTAGTCCATCTACATACATTACATGTCATACTATACATTACATTTTACACATCTTGCATTTTCATTTTACACATAGCATAGTTACACATTCTAATCATCATATGGTCATCTATCATCACACATATTAAATACTCCTCTGCATGTTGTACTCACTACCCTATGATGCACTTTAGTTCTTCGGTCCATACTCAACTAACAAGGTTTTTACCAATCAAATGGACCTTACACTCATCACATGTTCATCATTTGACCTCTCATCATGAACATTTTCTAGGATAGTGACACACGCTATAGGATAAATCGTCACTTACTTTATCATCTAGTGATGGTATACGCTTTAGGCTACATCACCACTCCTTGTCCCTTCATCTAGTAGTGGTATACAATTTAGGCTACATCACCACTCCCTACTATTAATTATGTATTGATATATGTTTAGGGCTAAATTGTCACTCATAAATTGATTTCATCATGATATACGCTTAGGCTATAGGGTTCATGAACATCTCTTCTACATGTCACATATCATCATCACTACGTATACATACTCATTACAACGTGATAGACACAACACACACTTTTAGACCTTTCCCAATGACACACCCTCATTTACAGTTCATTCTTGACTGCTGAGGGGTTAAAAAAAGAACCTCACTATATAAATTTCCATTCACTTGGGGGGCACTCAGCTCCTATCACTCTTTTTTACATTCCATTCCATCCATCCACAACATATTGCATATTATGGTTTATTTTACTCTTGCTTACTTTTTCTTGTTCATGGCATCTTTATTACACAAGCAAGTTAGATTACTTCTATGTAATTTATCTATACCATCCACACATGCACATTCAAATATTTTTCTAGTTGTTATCATAGATACAAGTCTCTTAAACAAAACACAGATGCTCACCTTCTACCCTTCCTTCACTGGTCACTAGGGGCATCAACATTCATTTCTTCTAGGTACTATTGTTTCATTTTGTACCTAGAACTTTACATTACTTGGTTATACGCGTTATTAACATACTAGTTATCTCCCTAACATACTAACAGGTACTTCATGTGAAACATTAGTTATGTAGGGATATTTGCTTCCATACTAATTTGTTACATTGTCTGTTATGGTTTTATCTTGTTTGAAGACCTTTCCCTATGTTCGGTGTGCGCGCTTGTTTGTTTGTATGCAACCATGATGTCCTTTTGTGTCTTGGGACATTGTGAGTGGTGTCCCATGTTTGGATCCCTCTTTGTGTGACTTACCTATCTTCTTGCATGTTTACATTACTTTTATTACTCGCTTACACATTGTTTGTGTAGATTATACACTATTTTATACATGCATGCTTGTTTGTACTAACACTTCTTTGGCTAGCCTTATTTTTTGTGTGTTCCTTAGTTTCTACGAATTGCATTCCCTTAACCTTGCATGGCATATTTTCAACATACATGTGGTTGGTCTTCTTTTGGGGCCACATTATCCTATCAGTGACATCGCATGTACCCAAAACAAAGGGGGAATCAATTGGGGTTTACATACTAACATAATGCATTTACACCAGTTTAGTTCAATGCACTTTCTGCCCTTGGCATTTTGGGTTACATATATTAAGAGGGTTCATACCAGCCTACGAACCCTATACACAGTGGATTTTACAGGACATGATGTCCTTAGAATTTTGGGAAGTAGTTACAGGTTGGAGGTTACAATGGGTTTGCCTCCCTGTGCTACTTCATCTAGTAGAGTCAGATCATCCAAAAAACTAGGAAATATAAATATCTTTTCAGAAACATTCAAGGAAGTAGGTAAAGGTTATAGGATAAAGCAGAATTCCTCAATATACTTCTTCGTCCTATAACATCAGATCACCAAAAAAACCCTCGCAGTACAGAATATCCTTTTACACTCTCTTTCTCAACATATATTAGGTGCAGATGTTCCATTTAAAAAATTTCATTTGTGTATTTCACATTTACATACTTTTAGATGTGTCTTCTACATTGCATTTTTACATACATACACATTTCACTACTTCATCATTTTTTCCTTGTAGGTCCGGTCATATGAGAAACAAAAAGTTAAATTGGGGCAATAACAACAACAAAAACTTCAACAACAACACTTTGCAGAAACACACACCATACTAACCATGAATGTACATCACGCACATCAACAACTACATATGCGTTTCCGACTTAGGTTCACTCTCATCACTTCTTTTTTTGTATTTTCATCTTTAGTTTCCATGCTCCACCATATTTTTGTCATTCCACACTTTGTCTAGTCCTTCGACACATTTTCTACTACAATATTCATAGACATCAGGTACCCATCTCTATTTATTTTATGTTACCGAGATTTCTACTCACCAACATAAAGCAGGGGAAAATGTAGACACAAAATCATGCACTTTATACATTACTTAGTCCTGGTCTCATACAACTATTTAGAAGATTCTTGAATGAAGAAAGTACTAATTAACCCCTATCTTTTAGCCATCTTGCTTTATTTTCTTTCGCTAGTCTAGACCTCTTGCATGTACATGCCCTATCAGCTTCAATCACTTGGAATTATTTTACCCTTGATTGGGGTGCACAGGATAGTATTGGGGAATCCATGGGCACCCTGGTCCCACCATGGGAACCCTGATCCTTTTCACATTTTCCTGCCACTTTTTGGGCCCTTTCTAGCCATTTGAGGTCTTTATCTCTTTGGTGGCTGGCCATTTCAGGGTTAATTACAAAATTAGATCAAGAGAACCATATAAATATAAAGTTATGATACCATAATTAGGGACTAAGCACTAGTCATTACTATCATCCATCTATAGTTACATCCATCTATTTCATTGGAGATTACTTGCATCCACATATCTCCATCACAAAGCACAAGGCTAGGACATCTACATCACACACAATATAGGGGGTGTTTCGCTCGAAATGTTTCGGCTTTTGGGAATAGAGTTACTTCTATCCTTTCATTCCTTTTAGAAACAGATAAGGGTTAGGGCTAGGAGGAATACCTGTTGAATGTCGAGATGGTGTGCGCGTACCGTAGAGAAAGATCAGGTTGACTGCGAAGAACTCCTTTCTGTCTTGGAAGGACTACCTGTAAATAAGAACACAAGACCACAAGATTTTGATTAGACAATAAATGGGGAAACTACCTTGGGCCCAGGAAATATAAAACTTCCTTTCGAAGGTGGTAAGTTTCCCTGCTAATATGAATTAACACCAAATACTATAAAATATCAATTAAATTGCTTCGTTGAAACAGGTAGGGGAAAGGCTGATTTCTGGTTTTGAATCACAATAACCGATACCGGTTACTGATGACCGATATCGGTAGGGTCTAGGATCTGTAGCTTGGTTGTGTTGTGGGGTGGTTGTGTTGTAGGGTAGCTGTGTTGTTTGTAAGGCTAGTATATGAGTGATATTAGGTGGTGAGGTGATGAGAGGTAAATGAATGATAGTTAGATGCAATATGTTGCTGGGTAGTGGATCTAGGAATGGATTTGTGAGGACTGTGATTCAAAATTCTAAGAAATATTATTAAAGAGGACATGCAAGATGTAACTTACTGGTTATTGACAAAGATGCAGGTCCAAGAGCTGTGATGACAAAGGCAGAACTCAAGTAGGATGGCCTGACACACAGAAGATGAGATATCTCCCTCCCGATGATCAGCTGAGTATCACAGGGCTCTAATTATCTAGTTGCAGTCTTGGGCTTGATCTCCTTTGCTGCAAACTCTTCTTGTCTCTTCACTTGTCTCTGCTCGGCCAAGTAAAGATCCGGATTCTCTTGATCACTCCTGATGATCTCTATTGATCCAAAAATCGTTCGACCCTTGTTTCTGGTTAGGGGAGCCCATTTACAGGGAAACTGATGGCGGTTTCGTAACCGACGGCGGTCGAGTAGGAACCAGTATCGGTAAGGAAAAAGCAGGCTATTTTTAGTAAAATAGCCCACTTTCCCTACTTTTCTCCCAAGAGATTAGTTGCGGGCTTGGTCAAGTGACTAGAAGGTCGGTTTTGGGTGCGAGAAAGGGGTCATTAGTCATGGGTGTAGGTGTGGACCAAGTTATAGGTCTTAATTAGGTTAGTTTAGGGTTAGGACTAGGTCATGATGAGGTGGCAAAATGAGGTGGCAGGTAAGGTGATGTGGATTTATCAATTACAAGGTAATTAATAAATAATTCTGTAAGGTTTAGGTGATGAGGTTAGGTTGCGAAATGAGATGCGGGTCACAAGGGGTCGTAAGACACAAGTTTGGTGTCTACATTAGCCCCTTATTTTCATGTAGCTTGTTTTGTAAAGCTACATGGACAATAATATGAAGTGGTTTCTCCTGTTAAGGGTATAGGTAATCCCCGTCAAATCTATCATAGATTGAGAGAACTTGAAATCAGGGATAGGGTTGATAAAGGGTAAATGGTGTAGAGATGATGGGGAAAAGGTGGGGTAAGTCCAAGGAAGCAGACGCATGTTGAAATGCAATAGTGCAACTAGGGTACATGATTTGATGAGCAAACCAGCAATGCATAGGCAAAGGTTGATAGTTTATCCAAACAAGGGTGATATAATCCTGGTATCCAAGGTATAGGAAGTAGCTCTAGGGTATATAACAGGTAAGGTACAGGAATGTTTAGGCATGTTCGGCAGTACCAAATGGTTGGTTTGGTTGAGATAAACGTCACAGTCTAGGTCTAGGCAAAGTTGGTCGACAGATCAAGTCAAGGACCCTAATCATGCTAAAACATGAACAGGTGAGCTCGATGGAACAAAAAGCTACATGATGGGTGGATAAAAGTGTATGTTGTTGATGTTGGGTAAGGTATTGAAGTGGTACGGCCGTGGGTCGGGCCAAGTTGTTGGGTTGCGGCCTTGGGTCGGGCTGGATGGGTAGGGTGAGGCCTTGGGTCGGGCCGGATGGTTAGGGTGAGGCTTTGGGTCAGGCCGGATAGGTAGGTTGAGGCCTTGGGTCGGGCTAGATGGTTAGAGTGAGGCCTTGGGTCGGGCCAGATGGTAGGGTGAGGCCTTGGGTCGGGCCAAGTTGTTGGGTTGCGGCCTTGGGTCAGGTCAAATGGTTAGGGTGAGGCCTTGGGTCAGACCGGATAGGTAGGTTGAGGCCTTGGGTCGGGCCAAGTTGTTGGGTGGCGGCCTTGGGTCGGGCCAAATGGTTGGGGTGCGGCCTTGTTGGGTTGCGGCCTTGGGTCGGGCCAAATGGTTAGGGTGAGGCCTTGGGTCGGGCCGGATAGGTGAACAAATGGTGTTCAACAAAGGTGGATATAGGCGATGTTGGGAGAAAGGGCGATTAGTAAATAGGGGCAGAAAGTTGGGTGAATAAGGAAAAAACTGATATCAGTTATCTATGACCGGTACCAGTTAGGTAACCGATGCCGGTTCCTTAGGGCACGATTTGACCGGTATCGGTTCTATGTTAAAAACCTATAAAAAGAAAAATACGGCCTTTCATTGTCACATTTCTAATTTGAAAACCGATTTGAGGTGTCTGAGGTGGAATAGTGATATTGGTGCATTTGTTGGTTGAGGTGGCACTAGTTGAGTGGAGAAGTGAGTTGATTGGTGGGCCCGAGTGAGTAGCAGGCAGTAGTTGATTGGTAGAGGACCCAGCAAAGTAGAGTTTGAGCCATGGCATAGCTAGGAGGAGCAGGAGGTGCTGGACCAGCTGGACCACCACCACCTATCCCACCACGACGATGTGTCGTCGTACCGGTAGGTTTGAAACCCTTCATTATGTGAATTTAATGGTATTATGATGTATTTGGGATTCGGGTAGGAATCTTAGATTTGGAGAAAATAATGAATAAATGGAATTTATATGAAAAAAAGGAAAGGGTAGATAGGCTAAATAGGCCAAGGCGGTTGGGTGGGTAGGTTTTTAGGGTGTTTGGGTGGATATGTAGGGAGAAATAGGAAAAAATTTTGAATTGGGTAGCCACGCGGGTTCAGCTCGGTAATTTTTACAGCGACCGATGTCGGTCACTAAGCGACCGGCATCGGTCCAGAAAATCTAGGGGTAGGGTTGATCAGTGGTGACCGGTGTCAGTTGGTAGTTGAACGGCGTCAGTGGAGAGGAGACCAGGGTCGGTTATGGGTGACCGGTACCGGTTCGTAGTTATTTGTAGTTATTTTGGTTGGTTTGGGTTATGTTTTGGTTTTGAATTGTTGGTTGTGGTTTAGGTGTTGTGAGGATGGTTTTGGGATGGGGTAGGGTTGTTTTGGTATGATTTAAGTTGTGTCGGTTGTTGGATTTGGTTGTTTGGGTATCGTTTCAGTGTTGTGGTAGTATGATGTGGGTTGTTTGTTTGGGTATGAAGAGGGAGGGGGATATTGTAGAAGATAGGTGGGTAGAGAGGTGTGTTAGTGAGTCGGGGTGTGGTCGGGGGGATAAAAGGGGGTATAGAGGGTAAAGTAGATGTTGTGATAAAGAGTAGGGCTAATGTAGTGGGTTGGTTTTCTAGGCACGTCAGCAGCTGACGATGCGGGACAGGATGCCCCCACTGTTGAGCCGGATGCGACCACATGTGTCCGCAGCACACTGGGATATCATGCGCGAGGTGGGACTCGGCGGAGTCCAGCGATACAGAGCGATCGATAGAGATCATAGTTTGATGGTTGCCCTCATCGAGAGATGGGATCCGGTGACCGATGTGTTCCATCTCCTGATTGGAGAGATGACCATCACATTGGAGGATGTGTATCGCATCCTTCGATTACCTATCGATGGAGAGGCAGTCTTTTAGGTGGATGCAGAGACAGCCATGAATAGCATCCTACAGGTTTTTGGGGATGCAGCCACGCTATTGACATATCACAGTGCGAGTATCGGGTATGGGGATATGTACCGTGCGCACCGACATGAGACACGGCTTGCCATGTTGATGATGATCGGGATCACCTGCTTCACCCTCCCAGACTCAGAGGGAGGCCGCTTTCCACAGGCGCTGATGGGGGTGCTACATGAGATGGTGGAGGAGCACACATGTTATGCTTGGGCACCAGTATACCTGGTGCAGTTATATAGAGAGCTATGGGGCTATCGCCGGATGAGGCGATTTGGGATTTTTTCGACATTTTTGCTTCACTATTGGGCATATGAGCACATCATATGGATTAGACCAGTAGGATTACCCCAGCAGCCAGGGCCATAGGTCATATATAGATACGGCTTTCAGAGGTGGTTGGGGGTCGTGGGCCAACTACGAGCAGTGCTTGCAGGGCGGGACGTCGCTTATTACAGGCATTTATTAAAGGGCCTGATAGCGGCAGATATTGTATGGAGACCGTATAGAGGTCATCACCCTCATGGAGGAGCCCGAGGACAGTTGCAGTGGATCCAGTACACATTCTGGATAGCGGGACGGAGGCCGGGAGAGTATGAGAGGATACCCCTGGAGAGGGTACGCAGGCAGATGGGGCTACGACAGGATGAGCCCCCTCGCTTCCCTCAGTACTAGAGGGATGATGTAGAGGCCCCACTGCCTACACCACAGCCCGTGGATCCAGATTAGGTTGCTGAGAGACCTGCCGATGACACTGTAGATGATGCTGGGTGCATAGGCGCATTTTTGGTTTGGTGGGCCGGAGAGAGAGCTGCGAGGGTAGCACAACCCACACAGCCAGATTTAGCGGCTGTTAGAGCAGAGAGGGACCAACTCATAGGGCAAGTACAGCTATTACAGGGGCAGCTTGCAGCTGCACAGGCATAGATTGGTGTCTTACAGGGGCAGCTAGCCCAGGCTTAGGTACAGGCACAGGCACCAGCCACAGCACCATCAGTGGCACCGGCACAGCCGTAGGTACAGGTACCACCACAGCCACAGGCACCACCAGCGGCACCAGCACAGGCACCGGCACAGCCACAGGGGGCATTGGTAGTAGGAGTCAGGGGACTAGCCCCAGCACCTACGGTGGCTCGGGATCGTTATATGGAGGCTAGAGTGGAGGCCCGGTATTATCATGATATTCTTGATGGTACCGGGGCTGATTATCAGCCATATGCGGCACATAGAGCAGAGACCTCTCGGAGCCAGAGGTCTCAGGGAGGTGCAGCCACAGCTGGTGGGTCCGTCACAGGCAGGAGGCGAGAGGCAGGACAGGGACCAGTAGGCAGACAGGCAGAGGGAGGTGGAGAGAGCTGAGGGGTCCTTGTACTTTTTGTATATTGGACATGGGCACCGGTCTGCGAACCGGTTGTGTTGATAGAGGCCTGCGTGCCTACATATTATTCATTTATTCATTCATTTATTTATTATACCGGCCTACGAGCCGAGTACGGGTTGTACAGTTGATACCGGCCTACGAGCCGAGTCTATTTTTGATATGAGAGACCGGCCTGCGAGCCGTGTTTGAGGTCTTTGACGGTTATTGCGGCCTGCGTGCCAGCTTTGTTGTATTATCAGATCACAGAGGCCCCGATGCAGGGCGCATTGTATATTTAAAACCTTGTATATATATAGATATGATGTTTTGATCCACATGCTGTGTTTAAAAATGCGTTAAATGTTTTGTCGACGGTTTATGATATTTGATGTATGATGAGTTGGATTTACATGGTGTTATATATTAATGATGTTGATGTCTTTTGTTGATGGGATGTATGTAGATATAAATGATGAGTTTAATTGACATGTTGTATTATGAAATGTTGTATGTTTTGTCACTGATTTATGAAAATGTATGTATGTAGCTGTTAAGTTGGATCCAAATGGTATATAGATTAATGGTTTTTGATATCGTTTGTTGATGATTTTTTTGTTTTGGTAATGTAGATAGATGATATGGATGAAATCGTAATGAGATGTGGATTTGATGAAAAGATTATAGCTATCGGTGTTGGTATGCAGGAAAAAGAGGCGGGCGCCTCCAAAAATTAGATAGAAAATAAAGAAAAGGACTACGTTTTGAAAAAAGGTGGGTATGTGACCGACGTCGGTTAGGTAACCGATGTCGGTATAGTATAGACCGATATCGGTTAAGTAACCGATACCGGTTATTCCAAAATGAGATTTTTCTAAAAATAGAAAAGCGTAGGTGGCAACTGAAGTTCTTATTTTGGGAGGCATGTAAGATGTTAAATACACGAATGCGACGTTGTTTTAACGACTGAGACAAGTAATTGCATGAGAGATTTGAGTGATAAGGAGGAAAGATACAAGTAA
This sequence comes from Taxus chinensis, assembly GCA_019776745.2. NCBI lineage: Eukaryota > Viridiplantae > Streptophyta > Pinopsida > Cupressales > Taxaceae > Taxus > Taxus chinensis. The sequence goes on from CM034150.1 coordinate 104,467,364, forward strand.
CGTGATTGTGGGCTCAGATCAAGAAGATAGAAATCCAAGCCATAGTTGAAGAGGGTGGTGAGCATGGCTGAACGAGGAGAAGCATCCAACAGGCATGGACAAGAGGGAAGACAAGTTCCACCGCAAGCTGCTGCAGCCCAAGAGGTAAACGGTTTGGTTGTAATTTGGTTTTTACATGTTTTGTGAATAGGAGGAGGGAGATTAAGTGGGTAGATATGAGAAAGAAAACATGATAGCAAGGGTTATAGGTGAGGTGAGTGTTATGGGGTAGGTAATCAGGGGTTTCGGGTATGTCTGTGTATACAGAGAGGAATAAACGATCAATTTATTGTCGTAGGTGGTTGTTTAGGCAAGGTGTATGTATTTGACAGTGACTGATAGTGGTTAGGGATAACCGGTATCGGTTACTGAACCGGTACCGGTTATTTATAACCGATACCGGTTATTGGAGGAATTTCCACAATGTGAGAAAAAACCCTTAGGGATTTGATGGATTGAATGGTTATTTGTTGTTGTGACGTATGCAGGCAGAGGCAGGGCCAAGGATGAATGATAGTGTATCAGCGTTGTTGTCATGAATCTGAGCGGATGTAACACCAGCTGAATGGACATTGATAAATCGTTTGGGGTTAAGTGGAATCCGCTATTATTCACGAATCACACATAACCATGCTATGTTGTAGGTGTTGATTGAAAGATGGAATCCAGAGAAGAATACCTTCTATCTGCCAACAGGGGAGATGACAGTAACATTGGAAGATGTGTTCCGTATTTTGAGACTCCCTATTACAGGAAAACCAGTATATCAGGCATTACCTAGCGCGGGGCAGGCAGCGATCACAGCAATATTTGGTTCTGCTGCACGAGCTTTAACACAGCGAGGTTTGACATTCACTTATGATATAATGTATGCAGCACACCCTGAGGAGACAAGGTTAGCAGTGATATTAATGATAGCGGTAGGGTATTATGCATTGCCGAGGGTGGATGGGGGAATATTTCCAAAAGCATTGATGTGTGTTATTTGGGAGATGATAGAAAGGAACGTGACTTTTGCATGGGCACCTGCATATTTGGCGGAGCTATACAGGGGTTTATGGGCTTGTAGGTGAAATCACAGGACGACACTGGATTGTTCATACTTATTACACTGTTGGGCCTATGAGCACATTGTTTGTGTGCGACCAATAGGCCGACCCATCCAGTAAGGAGAGACCGGAGTACAGAGGTTGGGATTCAGACAATGGGTCCAGTCAGAACAAGAGGCAAGATCCCAGGTCGTGACGGGTGACATTGAGTATTACAGGTAGGTATGGGAGAGGGTGATGATTGCAGATATTTGTTGGAGGCCTTACGGGAACTATATGGTAACAGAGAACATAGCTGAGGAGTTGAGGGGTGTAGAGCGATTGTGGTGGATCGCAGGACACAGACCAGGTGAGTATGAGAGGATTCCTCTAGATCGCGTGCGGCGACAATTTGGATTTTTGCAGGATATACCCCTGGCTTATAGACCATATATGAGGATCGACGCCAAGGCAGGATTCTCACCTCCCTGGCCAACACCTCCAGAAGGGCCAGAGGAGATAGCAGCTGATCGCAGGGTAATGGATGCAGGAACGACAGAGGCCTATAGGTTATGGTGGGTAGCAGAGCTACGAGGTGTACGTGATTGCCCTGACATAGCTGTGATTACAACAGAGAGAGATCATCTGCAGAGTTTAGTTCATCAGCTTCAAATGCAGATGAATGAGACAAGAGGATTGTTAGCGGTTGCGGAGTCACGAGCAGAGAGACTAGAGGCTGGATTCCTCCATGCGAGGGAGCGTATTCATATGTTACAGGAGAGATTGGTAGATCAGTGGGCGGTACCAATAGCCGTGGTACCTTTGAGGACAGAGAGGCCTGGCGAAAGGTGTCGACGATCACGATCATCACCTGGGTCGGGATGAGTCGTGAGGGTCTAAGTAAGTGTTATCGAGGTATAAGAATAAATAAGGATGCCAACCTGCATGTCGATGATAGAGAAGATGTATTTGTTTAACATCTAATAAAACTGAATATGTATGTTGATTTGAGTTATGATAATAATAAGAATGTTTGCGTTGTGATTTTGGTGTTTTAAAAAAGGATAAAGAGGCATGTGATTAAATAGAAATACACAAAAATATTTTATATTTACCACACATGTAAGGTTATGGTAGGGGATGGTCGAGCTAACCTTGGGAGACCCCATGTCTCCGAAGTGCTGCCTACATAGCCCATTGCACAAAGCAAGGAGGGGCCTTAGACCGATGTAGTTCTCCCTTAGGACTAGGGAGAGGTGAATTTAGGTGATTTGGTACGGTTTAGGCAATTGGTTGGTTGGTAAAAAAATATTGATATTAATATTGGTAAGGTAAGGTTGAGGGTGTTGGTAACGAATTGGTAATGTTGTAAAATGTATAAGGGAAGCGAAAGTTAGCCTACCCAAGTAGAAGGGAAATTAAGATTAACACACAATCCTAGATGCGAGGCAAAGAGGAAAGAGTGCTCCGTAGGTGAAAAGAGCTAAACAAACCACACAACGTAGAACGAGCTTGAAGCCCTAGGTACCGTGCATAGACGAGAAGTCAATAGGTGAAAAGAGTTGTAAGATCACAATATATTGGGTGTACGTCACATCCCTTGAGTTGAAACAAATGGTGAGGTGAGGTGGATGGTATAGCTGAGGTACGGAGAACTTGTTACAAAGCGAGTGTTCTGACGAAAGAGAACCTACCATAAATAGACAAGTCCATGACTCAAAAGTTCTTTTGAATGAGGCTTTTCTTTTACTGAATATAGACTGATCGATGCGGGAAGTCTACAAGGGATATTGATTGTACTATTCTTGAGGTCTTCACAAAGCTGATCAATGTGAGAAGCTTCTGATAAAGGCTGACTGTGTATAGCTGTCCTTCGAGGGAGCAGTCTATTTATAGTATCAGATATGATTTTAGTGCATAGCTGTCCTTCGGGGGAGCAGTCTATATATAATAGCAGCAATAGTTTAGCATATAGTTGTCCTTCGAGGGAGCAGTCTATATATAATGTAGATAGCTAGATGTCTTTTTGACATGAAGCATCTAGTTTTGTAGGAAGTTTGACTCAAGAAAATCCCATAAGAATACGGCTTATTTTAATACTTTGAAGTCATGGACTAGACTAAAAAGGGAAGGCATTGTTGAGGGGAGGTGAGAATCAAACTATGTGAGCTTAATTTTTATTATGAGGTTGTAGGAAACAAAGTGTATGTGGTGGTAAGTGAGCTCAAGGGACGAGCGGCAAGTAGATAAGAAGTGATATAACACTAAATTCAACAGTAGAATAGTCGAAGATGCAAGCCATTAAGGGGTTCAGGCTCAGGTTTACCATTAAGCAAAGCTAAACGATAAGTGCCTGATCCATAAGTGTGAGTGATTATATAAGGCCCAATCCAATTGGGAGAAAATTTTCCACATTTGCTCTTTCTAGTTTTGTTACATGTTGATTCTCTTTGAGGACAAGATCACCAACCTTAAAGGTACGCTCATGAAGTCGCTTATCATAAGCATGCTTGATACGTTTTTGATAGATTTGAAGGTGATCGAGAGCTGTAAGACGACGTTCGTCAATAAGCTCCAATTGGGCTAACCGCTCTTGGTGGAAATCATCATTGGTGAGAATATCCTGAAGAGATATCCTGAGGGAGGGTATTTGTATTTTGAGAGGCAAGATAGCCTCGGTACCATATACCAAAGAAAATGGTGTGGCATTAGTGGAGGTACGAATGCTAGTACGATAAGCCCCAAGGGCAAAGGGAATGTGATCATGTCAGTTTCTTCCGGACTCATTGATAACTTTCATGAGGATTTTGGTTAGGGTTTTATTAGAGGATTCGGCTTGTCCATTTGCTTGTGGATAGTAGGGTGATGAGAAGCTAAGTTTGATACCAAAGTTTTCACAAAGGTTCTCACAAACTTATTTTGAAAAGATTTCCATGATTATGATCAGGCGGATGTATGAGGACCCAAAACGACAGATAATGGGTGCGTTAAGGAACTCTACAATTTTTTTCTTTTGAGATGAAATGAGTGGGAAGAGACTCCCAACCATTTGTGTAATATTCAGTCGCTGTATTAATCCATCGGTGACGTGCGAAGAGGACGGATGAATCTCACCAATAAGTCTAAACCCATTGTGGAGAAAGGCCAAAGATCTCGGCGCGACTGTGCGGGTGACTAGGAGTATGTTGAAGCCGTCGGCCCTCGTTGTCGACACATAACACAACGCATTAACATCATTCGTCCGCCCGCCCAGCAATCGTATTGAGAGTAGGCAATAAAACCTAGGCGAAAGGATATCGTTTGGCCACGCACAAGGCCCGCAAAATGTCCCACCGCCAACAATTACCGTCAGACTTGTTGGAGTGGTATGGGTGGACTCTGCACCGATGAGACATCGAAGGAGGATGCCCATAAAGCCACGTTTTTAAGAGGCAGTCCCCCCAGACAACATAACGAGAAACAATTTTAAGAAAAGCACGTTTGCCGTTTACTAGTAAGGTCAGGGGGAGAACAGAGGTTGTAAGTTTAAGGTAGTGTGAAATCTGGTCCCCGGTACCAGGTATCTGCGAATTAGTAGACACAGTATTATCGTAAAAATAACCGAGGTGAATAAATGGGGCAAAGAGTGTGGGGACCAAGACAGAAATGTCAGAGTCAAGCTGATGAAAGCTGGGAATTTGACGAGGCTAAGCAAGCCATAGTATCACAAATTTTTTAGTGGAGCGGGGACCCCCCATCGGTTTGGATAGAATAGTGAGTAATAAAGGGCTAGAATGAATCTGTGTGTGTTTGTACTTTTGAAGCTCCTCATTTTGCATTGGTAGGTCCAAACGTGATTGACTACCAATGAGAATCACCAAAAGTAGATGATAGATTTGATACCTAAGGTAACGCAACTTGGAGACCCGAAAAAGGGGGCCGCGTATTCAGCTTGTATTATTAGTTGAAGGGAAAACGGAGTCGGAATGAAAGAGGCATGGCGTATTAGCATCGAGAGGACATGAGAACCACCCCCCGACCCCCTCCGTTCAACTACACCCCACCCCC